>JAJHZJ010000751.1:1472500-1939595 GCA_023548195.1 Bettongia penicillata ogilbyi
TGAATTCAGTCAAAAGGCCACACTTGAGGACCTAGAGAGTCACATGTGGCCTCAAAACCGCAAGTTCCCCATCCCTGGTATAAAGTGTAAAACTTTATTTTAAAAATTATTTTATTTTACATACTTGCAAAAGTTTTCCTTCTCTAGGATAAATATTTCCCATTTCCTTCAACTAATCCTCACATGAGATAAACTTAGTTATGCTTTATCCAAGTCACATGGGGAAAAAAATATTAAACAGCACAGAGTAAAGAACAGATGCCTGGGGAACTCCACTGAGGACCTTTTTTAAAGCTGATATTGAACTATTAACAATTCATTGCTCTTCTAATCTATCTGGCCATTCAGCTAGTTCCAAATCCATTTCTTGTATGGTGATCTCATCCATATATTTCCAACTTTTCCACACCAGTATGAAACATTTTATCAAATATTTGGCTAGAGTCAAGGTAAACTATCCTTATAGTATCCCCCAGATCTATCACTTTAGTAATTCCATCAAAAAATTAAAAATAAAGGAAATAAGTTGACTCTAGTGATATGTATACTTCATGAAGTCATATTGATATTTTACAATCATCATTTCCTTTCGTAGATGTTCATTAAACACTACTTTCTAGATTTATGTTAGTATCTTCCCATTCAACATGGATCCAGATAGTCTGGTAAAGTGGAAAAAGAACAATTCTCAGAATCAGGAAAATCTGGGTGTATGTCTAAAATATGGTTTCTTTAACCAGCTCTCAAAGAGCCTGATTTGAAGACCTTCTCCATCCTTTAGATACATTCCAACTTAACCTTTCCTAAAATACAATGCCCAAAACCGTGGCATGGTCTGAATAGGACAGAGTCACAGAGGGATTAGAACTTCTTTAATTCTAGACACTATACTTTATGCGGATCAATTTTCCATTAGCTCTTAGGCTGCTGTGTCACACTGTTGACTCATCTTGAGCTCTCGGAATACTTAACCTCCAAGTCTTTTTCACATGAACTCTTCTCTAGTCATATCTTCTTCCTGTTTACTTATGCTCCCTTTTTGTGAAACCCAGAATGAAATTTTCCGTTTATTGCATTTTTGTTAGATTCAGTCCATAATTCTTCCTTTCTGAGATCTTTCGGGATCCTGATTCTATCTTTTAGTACCACATTGGCTAGCTTCCACAGCTTCAGTCATCAGAAAATCTGATAAGCATATTATACATAACTTGATGTGAGTCAGGGATAAACTGGTTACTTTCTGGGTGTCTGCTCTGGGTGACCTTGGAGAAGTTATTTAATCTGTCTCAGTTTCCTCATTAGTAAAAAGGGGAATAAAAATATCTGTTGTAACCCCTTAGAATATTGTTGAAAGATGATATCCTACCTTCTCCAGGAAGTCTTTCTTGGTCCTGCTTAAGTCTGATATGTTCCCTTTATTGATTGCTTCCAATTTATCCTGAATATAATTTATTTGTACATAGTCATTTAACTGTCATTTTTCCATTAAACTGTGAGCTCCTTAAGAGTAATGGGAATCTAGGGGTACAGTGGATAGAGTGCTGGACCCGGAGTCAGAAAGACCTGTGTTCAAATCTAGCCTCAGATACTTCTGGCTGTGTAACCCTGGGCAAGTCACTTAACACTATTTGCCTCAATTTCCCCATCTGTAAAATGAGCTGGAGAAGAAAATAGCAACCACACCAGTATCTTTGTCAAAAAACAAATGGGGTCACAAAGAGTCAGACACAACTGAAACAATTTAACAACCTCAATATCAGAGTTTATTTTTACCTTTCTTTGTCTCTCCAGTGTGGCATATGGTAGGTACTTAATAACTGTTTATTGATTGTAAAAAATGTTGTTGAAAGGACTAAACGTAGGTAGTGGTGAAGCAATGTGGCATAGTGGGTAGAATGCTGAACCTGGGTCAGAAAGATGTTCAAATTTTACCTCAAGAACTGACCAAGCTATGTGACCCTAGGCAAGACACTCATCTGCCTCACCCACAAAATAAGACAGTTGCATTAGAGGACTTCCAAGTCTAATTGGATGATCCTCTGTACAAGAGAGGATGAATGTTCTAAATTCTAGTCTCCAGGCCCAGTGATGCCACTCATTTGCCTTCTTGACATGGGGCAAACCATTTGATTTCTCTAGACTTCAATTTCCTCAGCTACAAAATGAAGCTGGGACCAGCAGCAACATGATGGACTCAGGATACAGACTAAAGCATATATTTTAAAATAGGGCTAATGTGGGAATTAATTTTATACAACTATGTATACTTATTCCAAAGGTTTTGTTTTTATTTTGATTGTAAGTGGTGGCAAGGTAAATAGGAGAGAGGGGACAGAGATGTGGCAGTCAAAAAATAATAATAATTTTATTCCATAACAATGAATCAATTGTCATTTTCCAGTAGACAATATGTAAATGATTAATAAAATGACAGATTTAAAAACAATAAAAGAAAACTATCTAGAGGTGGCAATGTAAACATTGGAAGGGGCATCATCTATGAAGTCAGAGGACCTGTGTTCAAATTCCATTTCTGATATCACCTCTGGGTGAACTGGGACAAATCACATGACTTCTTTGATTCTGTTTCCTCATTTGAAAAAGGAAGGATGTGGAATAAATGACCTCTGATTTCCCTTACGACTGAAGATCATAGGCTCACTGATGGCATGACATAAGTGATGGGGAAGGCCTCATACAGGTCAAAAATGCTCCATTTGTGTCTGGGAGAGCGGGCTGAAAAGTAAAACACACTATCAAAGTATAACGCATTTATTTTAACACCCCATCTGATCGATGTAGGCCTTCCCTGTGACTCTGATAAGTGTTGATTTTTCTGTGTGTTTTAAAGTAAATACCTTAAAAAACAGTTAGAGCCATATGTTATATTAAAGCATGGTGGGCATTCCAGTGATTTTGCTGTTAGGTATTCCTTGGCTCCAGTAGTAAAAGGGAGGGAGGGAACAATAGCAAATTAAGCTTGACTTTTGATCGCTCAAAATGTCTTCCTTTCATTCTCCATCCTCTGATTGAAATATTCTTTTTAGTTCACTTTCTTTCCTCTTCTCTCTCACAACTCTTTTGCCATCCTTCCCTGAAGTCCAATGCAATTCAACAAGCATTTTCAAAAGTCCCTACTATGTGCAAAGCTCTGTGCAAGAGGTAGGACACTTCAGCCCTGTATGGATATCTGTAGTATTTGAAGTAGTATTATTTGAAGATAATATTTGTAAAGTGCTTCATCTAGTATCTAGCACATAGTAAGTACTGGCTAAGTGCTTGATCCCTTCCCCCTCCCCCCTTCATCTTTGCTCTTTACTACCTGCTACTGCCTATTCAACTCCATATCTCATCATTTGATTCAACTAACAGTTTGTTCAGTCATTTCTGATTTGTGTTCAATGTTTTCTGTCACTCTTCAGAGTTTTCTTGGCAAAGATACTGAACTGTTTTCCATTTTCTTCTCTGGATCATTTTACAAATGAGGAAACTGAAACAAGCAGAGGTTAAATGACTTGCCCAGGGTCACATAGCTAATAAGCTGTCTGAAGCTGGATTTGAACTAAGAAGATGAATCTTCCTGGCTCCAGGTCCAGCACTGTATCCACTGCACCACCTAGCTGCTCACATTTATTACAGATCATAAATTTAGAGCTAGTTAGCACCATGAAGACTATTTAAATACACCCTTTCAATTGATAGATGAGTAAACTGAGGCCCAGAGAGGTGAAGTGACTTGCCAAGTTCAAACAGAAGAAATGTAAATCCAGGTCCTCTGATTCCAAATTCATTGCTTTTTCTGCTCTAACAAGATGCCTGGCTAGTAAGTACCTACCAAGTGTCAAGCAGTGTGTCAATGACAAAAAGCTCTGGTTTTGGAGTCCAAAGATTCTGTGTCTCTGCCACTTACTGGCAGTACAACATCGGACAAATTACCTCTCTGGGCCTGAGTTTCCTCATCTGCAAAATTAAGAGGTTGTACTACAGAAGCCATGACTTTCCCTTCCATCTCTAATCCAGGATTCTGTTTTACCTGAGTCAACAATAAAGCTACCTCCACACCTGGATAGTAATGACCCCACTGTCATATCAGCAACATTACACTCTCTCAAGATTTTGAGACTCCAACGCAGCTCAGATGCTAGTTTCAACAGAAGAAAAGTGAAATTTATTTAAAGTGATTGGTTTTGAGTGTATTTGAGTTTCATACCTGCCATCCCACACTACTTTGCCCCTTTAGGGTCCTTATGGAACCAAAGCTTCATCTATTTTTACCAATTTCTGCTTAAAAATTGCTGGAGGAGTGAGCTAATGCTAACAAAGAAACCAGGTTGGCAGATAAAGCCCCAAGGAAGCAAAAAAATTTATCTATATTAGAGTAGTATTTTAAAATTAATCCCACATTCCAAAAAGTGCCATACTTGGATTTAGCAATCCCCATTAGATAAGCAGGATCTGAATTAGCAATGGAAGACTTAGTCCAACCACTCTGCTGGAAGCATATTATTTAAGAGACCATGCCCAATAGCATTAAGGAGATATGTGTTGGAGTCCAGATCCGGAAACCCAAAGGGAAATAGAGTACCAACTTGTTCAATTTCTTCTTATTAGTTCAGCTTTTCTCATGTGTGCTACCAAGGACAGCAGGACTAGGCACATCCTTCACTAAATCATCTGCAGTAAACCATACTTATCATAGGTAAGAAAGATCTATCCAAAATGTGACTCAGATACAGTCAGCATCATCTTGTGAGCTCACCATGTTTCCAGAAAACTATTATTGGACATTGATGGCATCCCATCTTATATTGACTAGATCTGGCATCTATAAAGATTACATGCCTTTTTCATTGTTTATATACATACTGTTTGATTGTCTGATAACATCTGCATGTGGGAGTGTAAATTTCAACTTTGTTGAAATTTCCCAAACAGATATAAGTTCCAGCTGTTTGTTCTTGCCTCTCCAATGGAGATCTTACATTACAAAGAAACAGACTTAGGGTTGGGGGGTGGGGATAAGAGGCAAGATTTATCTAGTTCCTTGGTCTTCCCATTACAAGGGGGATGAATTGTAAAGTAAAAAGGTTATTTTCAATTGAATTTCAAATACCAAAAGCTCAAAGTAAGGAATGTCTAAAAGCCCGCTGGTGTTTTCATTAATTTTTAAAGGATAATATCAAATGATTAAGTTTTTCATGTAGCTGGCAATGAGCAGATGAGTCAGGTAACATAAGATACTCCATCCCCAGAAAACCCCTGTCCCCATATTGAACTAAACTTAAAGAAAAAAACAAACACTTTTTGAGTTCAGAAATATCTATGAAAAAAGAAGAACAAGGAACATCTGTACTAACACGACTGATCTGAGAATGAGAAGATAAGAAGTCTAAATCACTTAACATATATTAACTGGGCATTTACTATGTATCCAACTGTTCTAGGCACCATGGGGGGATGGGAGAGGTAAGGGAAAGGGTGGATAAAACATGTGGCTAGTAGACCACCAACATATAAGCTTTCAAAAGGGCCAGCACCATTTTCAACTATTTGTCCCCATTCCTTAAACATTTAGGGGAAAAAATCTTTAGGGACATTAAGAATTTACAACAATGTAGTTTATTTTAACTTTTAACTGGACAAATCAAGCAACACATTAAGGACCTACTCATATGCCCACCACTGAGCTAGGCACTGAGAATAAAAGTTCAACAAATGAAACAAGCCCTATTTGCTATGAGTATACACTCCAAAGAAAAGTAAGCACACAAATAAATGAGTAAGTAGTAAGTAATGTAAGTAGTTGAAAAACGTATGCCTGCAAAAAATCACAGCCTTCAAGAGCCCAGTCTTAGATGAGATCAAATTATGTTTTTGATAGTTGGAAGGGCTACAAGCAGTACTTCTTTAGGTGAGTCCAACAGAAGGAGAGTTAGATTGAACAATTTTACTGCAATATTTTGAAGATCTATACTTTCACTCATGGGAGCTTTTAAAATTTATTTATTTTTAATTTATAGAATAAAAAGGCATGTGTACAACATGGTATAATAAAAAAGATGATTGCACATGAAACTGCAAATCTGTTATATATAACTTATTCCTTTTAAATATATAATGAAATTATCTTGTAAATGTTTTCCTTCCTTCCTTTACAACCCCACTGCCCTAGAGATGGTTACCATTAGGCACAAATATGTATGTGTGTATATATGTGTGTTTACGTATATATGTATATATATATATATATATATATATGCAAAATGATTCTATATATGCTTCTATTTATCAGTTCTTTCTCTGGATGCAGATAGTATCTTTCATGCAAATCTTTCCATGTTTTTCTAGGATCATGTCTTATAGCACAGTAGTATTCCATCCCAGCCATATACCATAAATGGTTCAATCATTCCCCAACTGATGGACATCCCTGTAATTTCTAGTTCTAATTCTTTTCCAACACAAAGAGAGCTGCTATAAATATTTTAGAACATAGAGGTTCTTTTCCTTTTTCCCTTTTTTGGAGGAGAGTACATTTTTCACTGGTATATACCTCTATGACTAGACATTCTTTCAGAGTTGATATGACAAGAAAATTTACTGACCTGTGTCCAACATAATTATGAGGTTCCTCAACATTAGGTACCTTGTTCCTCTGATGACAGAGATGTTTGGTATCTCTAGACCAGTTTTCAAAGAATACTCCACTTAGTAGGACTTTCCATCATTCATGGTCTCCTGGCATCACCCTCAAGAACCTAGGAATAGCTTTCATTTAAACATACTGCTTATCAAGTTGAAAACACATTTGGATCTTGTTCCTTTGTCACAAGTCATAAGAAAGCCATCATCCCCTTTCCTTTGAGTAATTTAACAAGAACCCAATAAACACTTTTCCTATAATTTGGAAAGCCTGATAAGGGATCCTGACGGCTTCCTTTAACTTGGTGATAGAACCATTGAGAATGTCATATACCAGATGGATGACACATGGTCTCTTGAAAACTGAGGTAGGGAGTGAAAATGCTGTTTGGACTACCCAGTTCCCCAGCATCTGCTATTTTACCTGCTAGGTATTTGCCACTTCTCTACAGGGTTCAAACCAAGAAAATATCTCTTTGATGAATTGCCTATGAGTTCAGATATCCGTGGATCATTAGTTGATGATTCCTGAAACATATCAGAGAGATGTATCTTATGAAGTTAATACTGTTAATGCTATGAAATATCCTGGAATACATTGTTCTAACCCACAAGAACACATCACAGATTACTTAGGTAAGATTTTAGGTGGGATATAACAAAAACAATTATATCATGAAAATTAAAATTCCATTCTCCTATCCTAAGTAGTAAGTTTTCCTTTCTCCAAACAATACATATACACATATATGTATATATACACATACATACTTATATATTGGTATTTTTGGTTGGATTGTATGTTTTGTTTTGGTTTGTTTATTTAAGGTGTTTTATAGTCAGAGGGTGGGAGTGGGGAACAAATCAATAATTTTCAATATTATTTTTTCCTTATGGTTTGCTTTTTAAATCAAATTTTTACTTAATAGTTTAAGCCTTGTTGATTGATAATATTTAAATTTATCTTTCCCATTTATTAATCAATCAATCAGTATTTACTAAGCACTGGGGATTAAAAAAAAATAAAGTAGAAACAATCCTCACTTGAACCTAGTAGCAGCCTGGTATTGAAGGCACACTGAAGGAGCCCTCGATTTAGTCAGAGAATCTGGGATCAAATCCTGACTCGGATAGTTATTATTTATTTGATCTTAGGCAAATCTCACTTCTCTGGGTCTCAGTTTTCTCACCTGTGAAATGAAGGGAATGTACCAGATCATCTCTATAATACTTTCTAGTTCTAAATCTAGGATCCTCGACTACTCTTCATGCTTTTCTTATCCAGGAATCTGAAGAAATGCCATCAATTTGGAAAATAATAATAAATAAGTTGTTTGAGCTATCCACCTCCCTCAAACCACCCCTACCTCCAGCAAGACTGTATCAAGAGCTGGCAATGACTTGTCAACCTCAGTGACCAAATCATGTTAAGTCCCAAAACATAGACAATGAAAGCATGTTTTATCATAAATTTGGTCCTTGTGCCTCTGTGTGTCTACTTCATATTCCAAAAGGACTGTTAAAAGCAAGGAGATTCAGTGGCTAGAATAATCAGAAACAACCAGTTAATCCAAATGCATTTATTAGGCACCTACTATGTGCCAGACACATAGTTAACCTCTGTAGGTACAAAGACAAAATGAAACCATTCTGTGTATCTTCACTCTTTATATATCTGTCATTAAAGCATCTGTTTATCTACTTGCTCCTCTTTTACAGAATGACCAAGAACAGAAACATGCACATTTTGTCTTTACTCATGATATAGCATTATAATTTTTCATTGGTTACTTATGTCAAAGTTTTGCATATTATCCTAACCCATTGTTTTTACTCTATTTTCCACAGTCAATTTGTTATGTGCACATTGTATTATGTGGAACTTGGCATATCCGATATACTTTGGAGCTAAGAATTAGCTCCAGTCCCTTATACTTGACTCAAATAAATCCCTTGGACTAATCCACTAAGGCATAGACAGCTACCTTCCTCAGTGTAAGAAGTACCCACACCAGGAGTTCCCCTACCCTGATAAAATTTCGGATTCTTTACATATTTGTACACTCCCCCAATTTTATTCCATACACAACTTCAGGAGTAACCTGCAAGAATGCATAATGGCTTTTGCAGGTAGTTCCAACTCACAAATCAGTGGCAAAATTGTCTTTATTTCTCATGCCATGCTTTTGTAGGAAGAAGAAAAACTTCCTTCTTGTCTCCCTTCTTTCTTCTTTTTTTGATTTAATTTCTGGCCACCTTTTGCCTGCACATGAGCGACACTTCCTTCTTTCCAACGTGATCTCAACAGACTGGTTCAGAAGTCTCATTTATTATTACCTGGTGCTTCCTTGTGGATGCAGATATACTCTTTGAGAATAAGCAAACCTATTCTGGCTGAATATTTGCTTAGAATTCAGGACATTCTAAAACGGGAATTTAGGTGTTTCTCAATAGTGTTGAGACTTGAATCATTGGGCCATGTCCTTTGTTGCTCAATGATGCTCTGTGTTTCCAACTTCAGCAGGTCTTGACTAACTACTTTGATCTTTGTCATACCAAACAAACATAAAACCATGAAAAACCAGCTACAGGGATTTTCTGGGAAGGAGTGACCAATAGCTGGTCTCTGGGAAAGGGAGCACACAGATAAGTGAGTTTCACTGAGATCTTATCGGTTGCTCAGCAGAGCAAGAATATGGAAAGAATGAAGTATTTCTAGACATTTGTCAAGAATTACATTTTATTTTCGTTTTGGATGACCTGACACAGACAAGATAAGAACTGACTCAGATAGTGAACATTCAGTAAATAAATTTAAGAATTAAGATTTTTTTTCATAGCAAGTAAGACATAACAAAATAAAAATTCCCCAAACAATGTATATCATTGTTATCTTACATCATATAATATTCAAATATTTAAAAACTTAAGTCACTAGGATGTTTGCTTCCACCTAATAAAAGAAATCATAGCTCCAGTATATAGAAGGGTTACTATTATGACAATCATATTTCTTTGATATGCAATATCAAATAAAATATTACTTCACATTAAATAATATAAGTTATGAATCCACTGGAAAATAGTCAGCCAGTCAATAAACATTTATTAAATGTCAACTATGTGCCAAGCACAATGCTAAGCAATGGTGACAAATAATTAAAAGAACAACAGTTTCTACCCTCAAGGAGGTTATTGTCTATGGGAGACAACAGCGTATAAAAAGAAGTTGAAAAGAGTTGGGGGGTCATTTGGGGGCAGGTTAGGAAGGTACCTGGTGTGGGGCCATGATGGAGAAGTCCAAAAGAGTATATCTGGGTGGGAAATGAAGAGATGGATGGCTTGCGTGCCCTCCTTAAATGGAGGTTTAGAGAGGGAGCTCTTTGCTTTGTTCACCAATCAGAGAGGCAATTGGGTACCATTGAATGTGTATTTGTTCTTGAAATATGATGATGTTCCTGATGATGAGAATCCTAGGGTCACGATGAAGAAGGCCAAAGGATGGAAGTCAGGTGATGAGTGAATGCAATGGAGATAAATTTTAAACTCTAGGTAGGATGATTTTTCATATATTTTATCATTAACCAGGAGCAGAAAAATCTCCATGTTTGTAACATTACATAATATAATGTATAACTGACTTCTGAGTTGGAACTACCTGGCAACTATCTAGTCCAATCAATATATGGAAAAGAATCCCTCCCACCACATCCTGACATTTAGTCATCTAGCATCTGCTCAAAGACTTCTCATCAAGTAGACTCTACTATTCCATTCCTCTTTAGGATAACTCCAGTTGTCAAAAAGGTTTTATTTACATTAAATCTAAATTTGCTTCTTAGGAAAATCTATCCATCATTGCTAGTTTTGCCTCCTGGAACCAAACAGAATAATGTGACTAATGAAAAATTTGAGAGACATAATTTCTGGGTAATTAATCATTTTGTTAAAAATGGTTAGTGAATAATTAACAAAAGAATGGTCATTTGGCCTTCTCCTGTAAACCAAATATGAATTCTGGAACCTCTCAAGGCTTCCTCTCAAGCCCTTGGAATAGTGAGTGTTCCTACTTGAGGGGCAACCAACTACCAACTCTAATTGGTTAACAATTAATGAGAATGGATATTATAATGAGGCGGAATTATTCTAATGAGAGGGCCTAGAGACATGAATTTGATTATGTCTCTCCTACTTTCAGACCACTCCCAATCTAGACAAAGAATCTGCGCCGCCGCCCCGCCCCCCCAAGCCTACCCACCCAAGCCTGAATACACGATGGGCCAGAATTCACCTAGATTCGATTTTCTTTCTAAGGTTTTTCTAGTTGGTTGGGATTAACAATTCCACCTAGATAAAATGGTCTATATGGGGTAAATTTTTGGGTAAGGTTAGTCATGTCCTTCAAAAACTGACTATGTTAACCTACAAGGGTTTATTTCTGAATGTGGAAATGGAAAGAAAAAATTCTTAATCCCAATTAAGAATGTGTTTTTAATATGAGAGAAACGATCATTTCTCTCAGCAAATTTCATTTCTCTTCCAGGTGATGGTCCTTCAAATATTTGAAGACAACTACCATTCCCACATCATCCCCTAGCAGTCTATTCTCAATTTCTACAATCAGAGAATGGCGGTGGAGGTGGGGGGAAGCTCTTACTCCTGTTCTTAATGGGAGTTAGGCTAGATGAAAGGAAGTATGGTAGCAAAATAAATTACTAAAGTTGCGACAGAACCTATGCCTCTCAAAGTAGAATTATCAACTTGTTGGCATAATTTAGATGGGAACCTTCCCAGAGACCAGGTAACAATATAAGATCTCTTCCAGGTCTAAGATGCAATAGTATATGAAACACTATAATAATATAAGCCTTGAGTAGACAAATAGGCCATATTTTGCTAAGAGATTAGAAATATTCCCAAGCCAAAAAGAAACAGCTGGAAGTACATAAAGTCCCAAGGAGATCTGGTTCTCAGGAGATTCCACAACCCAGTTCTCAATACCCTAGAGGTTTGGGAAATGTAGACAAGGTCAGAGGAATGTAGTTAGGACTCCAGTCTCTGAGCTGTTCTTTAAATAGAATTGCTTCCCTTAATGTTAAATTTCTCACTCAGAAGTTTTGAACACAGTGCAATTTCAACTATTCCTATTGATATTTTTTCCTGTTAATTAAAAATAACAAATGACATCGGTGTCTGAAAGGAGTTATGCTCTCTAGCGGTGGGGGCCACCTGAGCCTGTAAATCACTGACTTGGGGGAATGGCCAACCTCCTTTCCCAATCAGCAACATCTGTGATATGAAAAGAGCACTCAAGAGGTTAAAACCAATTTCAGCTTGTCAGTCTCTAGGCAAATGCAGTGGAATCTTCAGAAACAGTCCTGTGATGAGGGAGTGTTGAATGGAAATAAGCTAAATAAACCTTCCTGTATGGATCACTGAGAACACCAGGCTCTTTTGTTTGAACTTCTGATTTCTAGTCTGGCGTCGCTTGGAGAAATGTGGGTTTCTGTTGAGATATCATGTATTTCCTACCATTTCAAGAAATCCTCGTGGAAGAGAAGTTCATTGAGACCATCTGTAATGGGTTTAGGAGGGCTGTGATTAATATGGACCACCCGACTGTTCCCTTGTTTGACATGTGGGAAAATTTGTAATCGGTTCCTGGTGAGAGAGATTTCAGGGAGGACCCAATTTCACTTGGGTGCTCCAGTTACCACCAAAGATCAATCCACCAAACCCACATGTGGCCTGAGCCCATGCATGGTCAGTGGAAATGGAGCAAAAATGGTTTCCTCTCTCCCTGCTTCCCCCACCCTCCCTCTGTGCCAAAAGTGCAGTTAAAGTAAAGCCCAAATGATCTAAGATTGGGAGACCTGGATACAAAACTGAGGTCTGTGCCAAACCTCTATGGCTAGAAGCTGCCCTGTGTGGCACATCTTTGTCATCTTAATTATTCCTCCAAAAAGAGCCAGTTCAAGGAGGGTAACAGCTGTTTTGATTCTGCTTTTCAAATATTCTCAAACAGCCCCATCCCATAGAAAACTCTCCTGAAGCTCGAACATTCAACTATAAACATTGGAAAGAAGCGTTCTCATGATGTCAGTAAGACAAACATGTAAGAAGCAAAGTGTATATTCTGGAAAGCTCACTAACGATTTGGGCCAAGAAATAGAGTCTGGTGCAAGTCTTCTTATGTGTCTAAGAGGACTTGATGGTATGCAGATAGAAGAAGCTGTGAAACAGCAGGAAAGTGGGGTGGAGGGAGAGACTGGAGGGGGATGGTGTGGCACAGTCTTCAGGCTTTCAGCAGATGTTAAGGCAAGACCATGGCGCCAAGATTTTGTCAGGTAGGGAGGGATTAGGAGAGCAGGTAGAAATGCAAACAGGCTGGTTTCTGTTGGGCTAGGTGTTTTATTACAGGATCACCTCATTCAGTTTTCATCCATTTAGCTCTATACAATGAGGCAGGTGACACCAGACACAAGAAATAAAGGGAAAGATCAAGGCTCCTTATTATCAGGAGTCAAGATCTCATTCCGGGAAATGTACACCCATTGTGTTTATAATTGCTGTGATAGTTATCTGATGTGTTCTAGCTTCTTTGTCTGAGACACATCATGCAACAGCAGAGTCCCCTAGAATGCCCCTCGTGCAGAGAAAACTGGGACCAAATTTGTCTTATAGTAAACAGGACTGTGGCTATTGACCAGCTGTAATTGATAAATGTTCAGTCTCTGGAATTTACCAAGATGGTAAATAGCTATTTCTCTCTTTTCTTCAAGGACACACAAATAGACACACAAATGGCAATGTGTGTTTGTGTAATTGATGCCTTTTGTTTTTTTAGATCTCATTCATTTCCAGATATCCTTTCTTCCCTTATGTGCAAGCTTTCTTTGGTAACAAAGATTTTTAAAGGACAAAAAAAAGTCGAGCAAAACCAACCAAATCACCACCAAGAGGGCAGTTTGGCATGATGGGATTTTGAATCAGGTTTGAATCCTTCCTCAGACACTTAGTAACAGTGAGTTAGTCATTTAATCTTTCTCATCTGAAAAATTGAGGTGTCACTAATAAATAGCATTTACCTCACAGGGTGATCATGAGAATCAAATGAGGTAAGACATTTTGCAAGCCTATAAATGTTAGTGATTACACAGAAAGGGATCCTGGCATATGGGATAGAGGACCACCTTCAAAGCCAAGAAGACCTGGGTTCAAATCTTGCCTCTTACTGGCTGTGGGACCCTAGGTCACTTAACCATTAAGTATTCTAGACCTCTCTCTAAGAGTGTAAGGTGGAGGGAAGATGCTGACTTATATCAGGAGAGGAAATTTGCTCCTCTAGAAGTTCCCTTCATCAGTGAAATTGCAGATCCAGTCCTTATTGGTAGCCAGCTAGATGATATATAAATAGAGCCCTGGACCTGGAGTCAGGAAGACCAGAGTTCAAGTTTAGCTCAGACTGTTTGACCTTAAGTGATCAAGTCACTGAACCTCTCTGCTGCCTTAGTATCCTCAACTGTAAAAGGGTTGTTGTAAGGATCAGGTAAGATAATATTTGTAAAGCACTTAGCACTTCCTCTATTCCTTCTTTTCCTCCTTCCTTCTTCTTTCTCTCTTTCCTTCCCTCCCGCCTTCCTTCTTTCCCTTGTTTCTTTCTTCTTTCCTCCATTCCCTCCCCTTCCTTTCTTCCTTCCTTCCTTCATTCCTTCCTTTCCCTAAACTATTATATGCAATAGATTGTCCCCTATTTCTAGAGTGAAGGTAGTGAAGCACATTATTTTTTCAGCTCCCAGGGGTCAAGTTTAGCCACTATAATTATACTCATATTTCACTGTATTTTATTGTTCTTTCTATCCATGTACAATGTAGTACTTGCGGTATCTCTTTTTTCCTTGATGCTGCCTCCTTTTTGATTAGTTCATCTAAGTCTTCCCACTGTCCCCTGAATTCCTTATATTTGCCATTTCTCATAGGGCAATAATATTTCTTTATGTTTAAGTGTCACAGTATATATTTGCCATGTACCTGGTGATGGGTAAAAAATTCCTCTTGGAATCATTCAGCCATGTGGCTGAAAACACATCTTTTTTTCCTATTTCTGTATGTGTAGCTTTTTTTTCCCTTCTTAAATGGGCCATATGCCTTAATGCAATCAAATGAAAATAATTTCTTTGCTCTACTTATTAATGACTTTCCTCGTTAGTGAGGTAAGCACATACACATTGAAAAGCAAGTCGTCCCTGGGAAGCACATTAATTATAAAATGCAATCAAAAGATCAACTCAAGAAGAAGTTTGCTATCAGACTTTTCTTGGTTCTTGGGTTTTCCAAAAGCCTCACTTTAAAGAACAGAAATGGAAGGCATAAAAAATGTCAGCTGTACAGATTTGCTGTTAAGAAATCCTTGTTTACCTGGGAATAAAGTATCACTGCCCCCGAGGGTGTACAAGTTTTAAAAGGCAAATTAATCTTGTAAAGAGGAGTTTTTGGCTCCAACAAGAGAAGGGAAAAGTGTTTCGAAATGGAACAACATCAACCAGTGGAAAACAAGAGTATCTTTGCTTAACATGCGAAGTAACAAAGAAATCAAAAACCACTATGAGTCCTAAATTAGACTCAGTTCTTTTACTCTTGAAGATGCATTCATTGACAGAGATAAACCAGACAAGACCAAGAGGCAAAATGCTCTAAGATCTCCTTAGGGATGGGGACTGAACCTGTGATTTCTTTGGTATGGGATCCTTCCAGGGGTATAAATGCCCTTTACCAATATAATTCATTTGAGAGACTTAGCTACCAATAATAAGAAAGATTGCTGTTATAATGATAACCATTTACATAATGCTTTGAGTTTTGCAAAGTACTTTACATATATTCCTTCAGCTGATAGCCAACTCTGAAATATCCCCATTTCATAGATGAAGAAACTGGGACAAGTTAAGGGACTTGCCCAGGGTCACAGAAATGGTTAGTGTCTGAGGCAGGATTCAAACTCTAGTCTTCTTGATTCTAGATCCAACGTTCTAGGCACTGAACCATCTCATTGTCTATCAATATTCCCTGACAGCTGCCTGCGATTCTGGTAGCACCCCTGTGTGTGTCAGTGATGGGACCTGAACTTAAGGTCTTATTGGTGCCAAGACCGGCTCTCTTTCCACCAAACCAGCCTGCCTCTCAGTATCTCCTTTTAATTAACATGTACTACCTCTGATTTGAAAGTTATATATATTAAATTATGTCTTAGAGTCACATGGTCATCATAAGAGGAGGAAGTAGTTGGAAATAGACGTGTGAGGGGATCCTATTGTAATAGTTCTGGTAGAAATCATCAATTCTTCCTCTGAGTGAGATTCTCCAATGGCTCAGGGACTAAGACTGAGACCCAATATGACAAGTACAAGAGATGACCACCCATTTACACAACACACCTCCTGAAGTCTCCCCCTCTCAGACCTTGTTGTCCATTCTCTGTTCATGTTAGGATCCAATTTCTGGGTTATCCTGGGTCCAAGAATTTTGTAGACTATGTTTTGGTCACTAGTAAGCCATCTACATATTTGATAATAGAATAAAATTAAAATTAAAGAAACATTTTAAAAAAGCTTTCCTCTTTCACCTCAATTTCAACAAATCTGTTTATCTCCTAGTATAAAGTTGGTTGGAGCAGGGATCCGCAGGAGGTGGAGATAAGACATCATTAGCCCTTGCATCTTACAAAGAAGGAAACTGAGGCTGAGAGGTTAAAATGTATCTAACATCACCCATTTAGTAAGTGGCAGGCTAATATTTTAACTCCAGACCTGTGACTAAATTCAGCATGCTTTTTACTATACTGGGCTGCCTTCCCTATCAGTACTCCTTGCCAAAATTTGGCAAAGAAAAGAGGTTTAAAAAATGGAGAAAGTGAGAATTTTGGGTAGTTTGTCTGATAAATAATCTGCCATCATGGATAACACATTAGACTTGTAAGTCAAGAAGACCTAGGTTTAATTCTTGTCTCAGACACTAATTAGCTAGAAGACCCTGGACAGTTCACTTAATCTCTGAATCTCAGTTTCCTTCTCTGTCACATGATAGTAATAATAGCACCCATTTCACCAGGCTGTTGTGAAACTCAGACACAATAAGGTATGAAAAGTGTTTTGAGATCCTTAAAGCAAATGGCTTCGTAAATGGCTACTACTATCTCAGGGCTCACTAGAATAAAGATCTGTCTCTAATTCAGAAGGTCAAAAGCCAGAGTAGAATGTCAAATGGTTGAGGATGGTACTATCTTCAGATTTGTCTTTATATTCGAACACTGGGGCAGCTAGGTGGTACAGTGGATAGAGTGCCAGGCTAGATTCAGGAAGACTCATCTTCGTGAGTTCAAATCTGACCTCAAACACTTAGCTGTATGACCCTGGGCAAGTCATTGAACACAGTTTGCCTCAGTTTCCTCATCTGTAAAATGAACTGCAGAAGGAAACATCAAACTACTCTAGTATCTTTGTGAAAAAAACTCCATACAGGATCACCAAGAGTCAGACACAACTGAAAAGACTGCACAGCAACACAAATCTTCGCACATGGCCAGCACATAAATGCTTGTTTCATTAAATAGGTTAACACAGGGCATCACCACAATTTAGCACATAACATCTATTTATGGCACATTTTGACAGTCATACTGCATCAGTTTCAATGCCAAATGAATACCAAGTTCTGAGACTGAGAGCCAAGTGACTTTAAACATCTGCGAAGTGAAAATATTCCCTATATCCCTCCCCTGGCATGCTACCGAGGAAGGAACAACTGAGTTACTGATCATTTTTGCTTTTAACAAAGTACCCTCCTTCTGATGAGAGCAGGTGTACAAAGAGAAGAACTTGGCTTTGAATTCTCATTAACCAAATCAAAATTGGATCCCAATTTTTTAATCTATCCCAACCAAATTGTAACTCTTAAAATCTCAAAGAAAAAAAATGTGAGGAAATGATAGATTTCACTGGGCTCTCTTCTCTAGGATTTGGATGAAGTCAAAAATCAAGTAAGTATAGAGAGACACTTTGAAAATCTAACCTTTTACCCCCTACTTCTAGTATATTAATGGTTACAAGATGTTCAGTGCATATTTGAGTAGTCAAGAGAACTTGCCTCCCAAAGGGGAAACAAAAATGGGAACAGACCCAGAGGAAAAAAAAAAAGTTAGTGGACAGACCTGAAATGTTCTTAATGTTAACATGGACCAGCTTATAGTAACAAAGGTCAGGCCACAGCTTGGTCTGAATGTCAAAGTCAGAGCTAACCTCTTAGTCTTAAAATATTTTTTTTCGGAAGCAGATAATGTTTTCTTACACCGGCACACACTTTCTGATTTTTACAAAAGATTGAATTCTAAAGTCCTTTCCTGAAGGACCTGTTAGGAGCACCATGTTTTATAAACCTTTTAAGCGTGAAATAAGCCTGAGTTATTATTTGTTTCCTTTTCATCTTGACAATGAAACATTTTTATGAATGAGCTAGCAAAGGAGAGTGAAGAATTAAAGGAGAAAAGGGAATTTTGTTATAGGCAATTTATTGAGTTAGATTTCCTTTGCCATAGATGAAAATAAAATCAGAAATTCCTACTTTTAAAATCCCATATCTGTTTTGACTGTGTAGAATGCTCACCATGGTGTCATTCTTTCTCCTTCATTTATTTTCATTTGCATTAGGCACGATTTTCTCTGGATTCATGATGTAGATTAGCACAGGCCTTCAAGCCCCCAGCATGCAAGAAATTAGGTCAGACCACAAAGAAATCAGGTTTAAGGAAAGTAAGAGAAAAAAAATAGTTTTCAAAACAGTATGGAGTTCTTTGGGCAACTGGGCTACTAGGATGTAATAGTTGAGCTGTAAGAAAAGTAGAGGAGAACTGTAACCCAGAAGGTTTTAGATCATGTTTCAAAATATCAAGATATTTTGAATGATAAATTAATCTGAATATATCTTGGGACTGAACTGGATGACAGACAATGGTTCTTTGCATGAGTACAATATATTTGTGTGTATGTGTGTGTGTGTGTGTGTGTGTGTGTGTTTAGGTACATTACAAATCTGCAAAGATTTCCATTTCACAAAGGAATCTTTCCAAATACAACAAAAATATACCCAGTTACTACTTCTAAAGAAATTTCCCCAAAAAGAACAAAAATAAACATTACTTCTGTGACTGACCTTGAACTTAATGTTCTGGACCTCAGTTTCCTTTATCTGTAAAATGAAGGAGTTGGACTCAATGACCTTTAGGATCCTTTCTAGCTCTAGACCTATAATCTTATGAACTATGACCCTATAACAGCTCTGAAGCTATGATCCTATGCCCACTTTAAGTGAAACATTCTGTCTTGTTGTGGAGTCATTTTTCATTGTGTCCAACTTTTCATGACCCCATCTGGGGATTTCTTAGCAAAGATAATGGAGTGATTTCCATTTCCTTCTCCCATTCATTTTACAGGTGAAGAAACTGAGGCAAAGACAGATAAGTGACTTGTCCAGGGTCACATAGCTAGTTAGTCTGAATCCATATTTGAACTCAGATGTTCCTGACTTCAGTCTTGGCACTCTGTACACTGTACCTGCTAACTGTCTGTCATATTCCTTAGACCTATGTATTGCATCATCAGGCTAAATAATTTGCTTAAAGTTTTATTGGTGCCTTTTGTTTTGTTTTGTTTTTAATTTGCTTTAATTTCATTAGGTTTTCCCACCCCCACTGAATCCTCTGGAGTAACAGATAAATAGTTAAGAAAAATTAGTTAACCAAGAAAAATCCAGAATCTGACAAAGTATAGGATATTCAGTTCCTGCATTCACCTCACCTCTCAGTTCAGAGGAGGGAATTCTTAATCTGAGATCACCACTGGTCATTTTAATTAATGTGAGTTGAGATACCTCTTGGTTTTGCTTTCAGGTGCATAATGATAGCCATCTTGTATATTGTTCTCTGCTTCTACCTCCTTAACTCCTCCATCGGTTCATACAACTCTTTTTTTTCTGAATTCCTCATGTTCTTTTTTATGTTGAAATGTTATTCCATTATATGTACATGCCACAATTTGCTCAGCTATTTCCCAATCAAAGATTATGGACTTGTGTATAGTTTGTCCAGCATGGAGAAGTGCTGTTGTGAATGTTTTAGCATAGAAGGGAACTTTCATTTTGTCTTTTCTTAGGGTACATGCCTAGCACTGGGAATTCTGGCCAAAGGTATGCACATTTTAGAACCTTTTCTTGCATTATTCTCAGTTTTTTGTTGTTTTTCCAGAATAGTTAAATCAATTCACAGCTTTCTTGACACTATCAACAAAGGATCTTTATTGTACACTAATTGTATGTCAACATGTGAGCCACTTTGAGACTGTTTTAGAAAGAAAAAAATCAAGACAGATGGTAGAGAGAGAGAGAGAGAGAGACAGACAGACAGACAGATAATAGATAGGCAGACAGAGAGATAGATAGATGATAGAGAGACAGGCAGGCAGACGCACTCAGACAGACAAATGAGAGATAGATAGATAGATAGATAGATAGATAGATAGATAGATAGATAGATAGATAGATAGATAGATAGATAGACAGACAGACAAGAAAACAGGAAGACAGAGACACACAGCAGAGAGAGAACACAGACAGACAGATGATAGGTAGATAGATAGATAAATGGATAGATAGACAAATAGATGGATAGAGAGAAAAATACTATGAATATAGAGACATAGACATAGAAGGTATATACATACATACATATATATACATAGGAAGACAGGCAGAAAGAGACATGCAGATGATGGGTAGATAGATGATAGACAAATGGATGGATACATATATATTATACATATAGAAACACAGACATATATAAAAACATATAAGACTACATTGTAACAATGTTTGGTGTTTTGTTTTTATCATATCTGTGATTTTATCCATGTAAGAAGCTCTACAGGAAGACTTCCTCAACAAGTACCGATAGGACACTCTTAAACTGTAGTTTGAGAGAACTGCCCTGGTATTAACTAGGCTAGGTGCGCAGGGTCACACAGTCAGTGTCAGAGGCGAAACCCAGGTCTTGCAAATGCCAAGGTCAGTTCCCCATTCACTTGCCACACTAACTCTCATATATTCCCTGTGTTTGTGTGCATCAAAGTCTCTTACCTTTTTGTGTATTCTGGACCCCTTTGGCAATCTGTTAAAGTCTTTGGACACCTTTGTAGATTAATGTTTGAAATGCATAGAATAAAAATACATATCATTACAAAAAAACAATTGATGATATTGAAATGTAATTATCAAAATATGAAGAGGAAGAAGAAGAGAAAGAAGGAGACGGAGAAGAAGGAGGAGGAGGAGGAGGAGGAGGAGAACCCAAGGTTAAGAACCATTACTCTCTGTGAAGACGTTACTCTATATGGATGCTCTCATATATAAAATTGTAGCATTATTATTAGACAAGGCCCATTCTTAATTTATTCTACAGATGGTGATTTTTGTTGGCATTGTTATTTCCTCCAAAATGATTGGAGGAATAATTCACATTCAACCTATCACATCATCCAAGGACATTCTCTGAATAGTTGTGAATCAGGGCTGGCTCTGGCTAAGCTGTAAAGGAAACCCATCAAAGTCGGCACTAACTGGCAGAAATGTTTCCCAGAGTTAGCTGATGCAGATGAGAATATTATCTATATCATCTGTAAATCTGCCCCTCATTCCCTCCCTTCCTCCCCCCCAAAAGGCATAATGAATTCCCTCCCCTAAAGTTAAGCAAAGTCTAACAGTGGATTAGGGCTTTTTTGACTAAGTAGTCAAAGAGAATATCTAATTTTTTAGAAAGTCCCACTGTTGCTGTCATTAAAATTTCTGAAACAAAACCATATGATTTGTAAATATGGAACAGCAGAATTGGATCATTTGGAGCCAAATTCCCTATCATAAATACACACATAAGCAAATGTACAGACACTTTCATTTAAAAACATTTAAATTACCTGATAGACATCAATTATCCTAGTAAAAAGAATAAGAAATCATCTGATAAGTAATTTATGTCAATTAAAAGGTGTAAAATGCAGTGGTAATTAATCAGGGCAATAATGCCTGGTAGAGCACTGTTTAAGGGGCAAAAATGTAAAACACAATTAGCCGGATAAGTTAACAATGACATTTGTGAATATACATATCCAGAGATTGTGGAAACCAGAACTATTTCACAGTGATTTAAATGTACGCAATTTGAAAGATGCAGCATGGGGTAGTGCTGCCATTGTCATTCAAGTCAGAAAGACTTGAGTTCAAGTCCTACCTAAGACACTTGTGAGTTGAATGACCCTGGGCAAGTCAGTTATGCTTTCTTGGCTCTAGGTTTCTGCATCTGTAAAAAGAAGGTGTTGGACACAGCCTGTAATGTCTTTTCCATCTTGAAATCTACGATACTATGACTTATTACCAACACAGCTCAGGGAAAATAATTTCACATCTCTGGACCTGTTTCCTCATCTATAAAATGAATGGGTTGGACCACATGACCTCCAAGGTCACTTCCAATTCTAGATCTATGATCCTATGAATTTTACAAACCCATATTTCTTAATCTCATTTGTTTTTTTGACTTCTCTTTTATCACCTTTCTTTTCCCTATTATCTTCTCTTAATGGTTGTTAGCAAGAAAATAACAGATGCCTGATAAATGAGGTTCTTTTCTACCTCCTTTTTAATTTCATGTCTGATATATACATGCATATATATATATATATGAGGGTGTATAGTTATGTATCTATCTCTCTAGAGATATAGTTAATATTGTCTCTATAATAGGTAGTATATTTCTACAATGTCTGTTGATAGATACACATACGTATCTGCATGTATGTGTACATATATATGTACATACATCTATCTAAAAATAAGTACACACATACCTGTATATAGATATATACATATTACTTGTATTTATATGTGTGTATGTACACATCCATACACATTTATGTATATCGTGTGTGTGTGTGTGTGTGTGTGTGTGTGTGTGTGTGTGTGTATAGGTTTGATCCAGAGGTATGCCAGTAAATATTTAATAAGGTTCTCTGGAGGAAAAAAAATATACCCGTAGCACACAGTTAAGTGTAATCTGCATTATTGTCATTTTTTCCATCACTTTCTTAAGTCTAGATAATCCACCAAACAATAAATCAAGTCCTGCTTTATAGCTTTTGCACATTTCCAACACATAAATGTTCACACTGAAAATTTAACAATCGACTCTTGTCCAAGCTGGCTCTGGTTGGATTCCCCTCCATTCAGTTTTGACTCCTGGCCACTCCAATTATGTTTAGATGGAAGAGCAGAGTCCCAGTTCCTGGCTCAAAGCTAAAATCCCCTACCTCCCTAAGCCTTTTTGCCAGAGTCTGCCTGGCAGGTACCACTCTAAGATCTGGCCTCCTTTGCCCCAACTCAAATGGGAAATGCAAGCAGCACAAAACCTTAACCAGCTGCCAAATGTGGATCTTCAACTTCAGAACAGATCTGTTGCCCCTGTGCTGGAAGGATCAGACCATAGAATATTTCTAATTATCTGAGTACTTCCACCCCTCACCTCAAATTATTTTTATCTCCATGTGAAAAGATGCTTGATTAACTCAGCATTAACTGTGACATCGAGAACTCACATTAATTCTGTTGAAAGGGGCAGAGAAGCTATGTGATGATGTCATAGGTGAGCTAGTGATTCGTACTCTATAAACTATTTCTTTTTTCTTTTTTACTCTAGACCTGTCATTTCAATGGCATAAGGAACTACAAGGGAGGAAATACTTTATGCCAGTAGAGGTCAATGTCTACTTTGCAGCTTTCAGTCTTAGAGCAGAGGTTTTTAACTGTGTGTGTGTGTGTGTGTGTGTGTGTGTGTGTGGGTGTGTGTGTGTGTGTGTGTGTGTGTGTGTGGGTGTGGGTGTGGGTGTGGGTGTGTGTGTGGGTGTGAGTGTGGGTGGGTGGGATCTCTTTGGCAGTCTGGTGATTCCATCACCTATATTCATAATTGAAAGAAATGTTAAATTTCAGTTAGACTTCAGTGGAAGTAAAGATGTCCTTTTTGTGCCCCATCCAAAAATTGCCTGTATCACAGGGAAAGTAGTGACTTACCCAGTCATAGAAACTGTATATGTCAAAGGTGGGATTTTAATCCAGCTATCCCCAACTCTGGACCATCTCTCTTTTTACTACACTAAGCTGTCCACAAATATTCACTAAATGTTCGTAAGAAGCAGCATTAAATCCTGTAGTTAGAGAGCCTAGGAGTCAGGAAGACCTGAGTTCAAGTCCCACCTATGTAGCATTCTGTCTGGAAGACTTGGGGCAAGCCACTTAACATCTTAACTAGGTCACTCATCCAGTCTCTAATCTGGAGAGCAGGTGCTGCTGATCTGCTTCAGGAAAAGGCGCTTCCTCCTTGCTTGTTTCCCACAAGTTAAATTACACACCTGGACAAAAACTACAAAATATTCACAGCTGTGAGTATCTTCTGTCCCTGTTTCCCACTCACAACTAGTATTTTTTTAAATTTTTGTTTCCTATATATGTATTATTTACTTAATCTAGAGATGTTATTTTTCCCCAGTAGAACATAAGCACCTTGAGGGAAGGCATTGTTTGAGTTGTCATGTTCCCAGCATTTAGCACAGGGGCTAGCCCATAGGTAGTTCTAAGCAAATGCTTCATGATTAATTAATAAGACTATACATGAGAAATCTGTACTACCAGGAGACTGAGGACTCTACTATATACCAAAGTGTGCCTGTGAAATTGTCATCCAAAGGTTAGAAGCACAATGGCTGATAAAAACTGACCTTTCTACTCAAGACCAAGACTTTCCTAGTTTTTCATCTAGATTGGGGTCATGAGTTTTTTCCTTCTACTACCAAATTGATGGCTTCTTCCATTGGATGAGGCATGGTAGTAGAGTATCCCACTGGGGACCAAGCAGTACAGAAGGCTTTCTTTTATTGGGTTCTTACTTTCCCTTTTTGGGGGGGAGGGAATGAGGGTAGAGGACCTAGCTAGTGCAGTGCCAGGCACACAGGAAGTATTTTAGGAATGCTAATTGATACATGTTTTTATTAGCCAGACACCCAATCTAACCAAAACCGTGCCAGACTACTTGCATCACATTTGAAACAATACTTCAGGGACTCAATAGACCATGCCATGATGTTGTAATCATTAAAGGACAACAGAAAGTTAAGGATAGAATGAGGGTCTTGAAAGAAAAAAGACAGGTTCAAATCCTGTCTCTGACCTTCACTAAAACTATGGCTTAGGGTAAATCATGTAATCTCCCTGAATCTCATTTCCTCAACTAAGTAATGGGGATTTGCATTTGCATTATTCAAAATTATTATGATATAAAATTTGGTCATTGATTCCAGTCCAGAATATAGACAGGGCAGATGTTAATAATTTGATCTCTCCATAAAAATTATCATTCTCACTGTTTGGGACTTAGCATTAATATCTGCAGTACCTCACTTAAAACGAGATTATGAGATTCAAATGAGATAATACCTGGGAGGTGCCCTACAAATATCAATTATTAGTATGCAAGTATAAACCTCTTAAATTCCCAATATAACTCCCAATTTTTACACATTTGAAGCAAATAAACCAAGTAAACAAACCAACAAAACCCAATAACCAAGGAGGGGCAAAAATTTATGAAGTGGTTATTATATGCTAAGGATTGGGGATATAATGACTGAAGTAAAACAGTCCCTGACTTCAGCATGTATAAAGAGAAGCAAATTAAAATATATAAAAATGTGAATTAGATAAATTAATAGGGAAGTGAGGGATAGAAAACTAAGTGGTAGGAATCAGGAAAAGCCTTAGCACTTGAGAACCAGGAAGGGAAATAAGGATTCCTAGAGTAGAGCTGACTGGGGGTGGAGACAGGGTATTACTTGCTAAGAAGTTTCCCCTTGCCCCCCCCTTCATTTACTCTATAAAACTTCAGCAGGCTAGTCAGCTAACAAGCAAGTAAAATCAAACTGTTTTTACTCTTGGTGAGTACAATGTGGTTGGAGTCCTGCCACCTTTAGGTTATGTAAATCAGGAATTATGCAAAAGAGCTGCTCGATTCCTGTATTATTTCTATTTAATCAGTTGTCTACATGTTTATATAGTTTAGTCACTGATGCTGTGTGTACTTTTTGTTTTGTTTTGTATTTTACCATGATTCTACATCCACTGGGAAAGCCATTAAGAGAAAGGGAAAGTGTTCAACCAAGAAAAGCAGCAGCCCCACAGTAGAAAGGGCCTGGGATGGTGGAGGAAAATGGATTCCCCAATCCACCAGAATTCAAAGTCTACTCCAACTTTTCCTGACATCTAGTACAATCTTCACATCAAATTAAAAATTGCATGTTGGTGGATGTTTCGTGGTTACTGTACCATCCTTTCATACTCCCTGTGGCTTGGATCATATTTGTGTACGTCTCCTCTTACCACGTCTCCCACACAGTCTGCCTGCTTTCTAGTTTCAAGAAAAGATTTCCCTTTAGCTCTCAAATCTAGTAAATCCCAGCTTGGGTGGCAGGTCCCCAAAGTCACTGAAAACCCTGAATTGGTTGGTTCTCCAGCTCATCCTTGCCAAAATGGTTCAGAAAAGATTCTACAGCTTCCCACAGTCATAAAGTGGCCCTGTTCAGCATTTCGAAGGTAATAAAAGTGGAGGATTTTTTCTTTCTTTTTTGGTGCTCCAGCCTGGTAGATGAGAAGAGGGGCTTGGTTGTTTGAAACTGATTAAAATTCATGTGTTTCCCACAGATAATCAAGCATGTTATTATTATCGCATTTACCTCAGTTCCCAGGCCACCTCAGGGAGTTATTGCATCTAAGCCTTTGAGAGAGGAAGAGGAGAGCCCAGTTTGTGGGTAGGACTATTTCCCAGGATGGATTACAGGACCATAGATTTAGAGCTGGAGGGAATCTCAGAGTCTACCTACTCCAACCACATCTTTTACAGATGAAGAAATCAAGCAATCCATAAGAAGTTGTTAACTGCCTCCTCTGGGCCAGGCACTGTCCTAGGTTCTGAGGAAAGGAAGACAGAAATAGAACTATCCCAGAGAGGTGTGCAGTAAGGAAAATGCTGAATTTCAAATCAGAGCACATAGTTTCAAATTTTGGTTCTTCCATTTGGTAGGACAACTCATCTGACCTTTGTTCACTCATCTGTAAAATGCAGAAATCAGAGATCCAGTGCTCAGTGAAGCCTCTTCAGTGGTCCAAACCCCATCAGAAAAGTAGGACCAAAAAGATTAAGGTAATTTCAAAGGCAGAATTTGGGCACCATTATTCTGACTCCAGATCCAACATTTTACCTTAGGGTTAGCCTGGAGAAGAGAGTCCTTAGGGGAGATATGATGACTGATTACAAGAAACAAAGAGCTGTCCAGTGCAAGAGGGATGGACTTCAGTCTACTTTACCCAAGAGGGAAGAACTAGGAAAAGTGAGGGGAAGAGTCCAGGAGGTCAATTTTGGCTCAGTCTAAGTATGTAAATATCAGAAATGGGGATGTAACTCAACCAGATGAAGGAAGTGACAATAACCATCGAGGAGAGAGACAGAGACAGACAGAGAAACAGACAGAGACAGAGAGAGACAAAGTGAGAGACTGAGAAAAGAGAGGAGAGGAGAGGGAGGGGAGGGAAGAGGAGAGGAGTGGAGAGGAGAGGAGAGGAGAGGAGAGGAGAGGAGAGGAGAGGAGAGGAGAGGAGAGGAGAGGAGGAGGAGAGGAGAGGAGAGGAGGGGAGGGGAGGGGAGGGGAGAGGAGAGGAGAGGAGAGGAGAGGAGGGGAGGGGAGGGGAGGGGAGAGGAGAGGAGGGGAGAGGAGGGGAGGGGAGGGGAGGGGAGGAGGGGAGGAGGGGAGGGGAGGAGAGGAAGGGAGGAAGAGGGGAGGAGAGGAGGAGGAGGAGAGAGGCGAGGAAAGGTGAGGCGAGGCAAGGAGAGGAGAGGAGAGGGGAAGGAGGGGAGGCAAGGAAGGGAGGAAGGAGGGGATGCAAGGCGAGGCAGAAAGAAAGAAAGGTAAGAGAGGAGGGAAGGGGGTGGAACAGACTAAATGACTTCTTGTTCCCGGCTGACTCTAGTTCTGACACCATGACATCCCATGACTCCAGTGTAGTGCTCTGGGTCAGATGCTCAGGAAAGAGAGCCTACTGGTTCAGTAGGCGTCACCCTTCCTTCTGAATTGGTACCCAGCCAATCCTGAATACTGATGGGAGATAATGAATAGGGAAGAAACATTTCTAGAGACTCTTTAAAGTGTTGTTGGCACTAGGCAACGGTCCCTGGGCCTAATCTCAGACCTGAGGGGCATCTCTGTCCCAGATAAAGTGGAGAGGCTCAGGTCTGCAAAGTAACTGTGAGATCTTTTCAGAGGAGAGTAGAAAGAAGGAATGAGTATTATGAGTCACCAGGAGATTCTGGGGAAATTGCCCAGTCTGGCCCTCCATGGCAGGGCCGTCAAAGGGAAATGTGTTTCCTTCCCATTTGACTCCTAGAGTCTAAGAGGAAGCTGGATCTCAGCCGACTCTCCTGCTAGTTACTCGTCTCACACCTGCAGCTCTGCGATTTCTCCAAGGCAACCCAAGCTTTCTACCTGCTTGGAATTTCTTTTTTCTTTTCCCCTAAAATAAATGCTATTCCTGAATGGCAAAGAGCTGCTTCTAGCTTCCATCTGGATACAAAATGGCCATTAGGTGGTTGGCAAGATGAATCACCTTTACGGACCGAAGACTGTAGTTGCCTTCCCTTGGCATCCCAGGCAGGGGCAACGCTCCATTGTTCCAACCAGAAAAGAAGATGGATACAAAGTTAGCCAGAGTCCAACCCACAATAGTCTTTGTTGATTTTCAGCAATTAGAAGGATATTATAAACAAATTAGTCGGAGCACAGAAGAATTTTTTAATGACTTGCTGCTTTCAATTATTGCCAAGTGCCTTCATCTACCTGTCACATTCTTAATTAAGAGACACCAGTGTTCAAGGGCGTTTTATAAGCTCTTTGTTGAGATTGGGCAAGGGTTGATCTCCCTCCCTCCAGCTGAAGGTGTGGTCTGACCAATTAAGCAGACAGGGCCATTAAAATAGGTTAGACAGTGCCTGTTAGGTTTATTACAAAGAGAGCAGGATGTAGACACACCCACTGCTAACAATATTGGAATTTTCACACCCCCCCTCCCACCCACCACCCCACCCTACCCAACAAAAGATGTGATAAGATGAAAGGAAATGGGACTCGGCTCTTAAATAGTCTGTAAACACTTGAGTAAGTGCTTATTAAGTCAATGACAGTTCAGGTTAACAAAGAGAAAATTAGCAGGTAAATGCTAATGCCTCCTCTACAAGAAATATTCCCCAGGACGGTGACCCAAATCAGAGCTGGAGATTTCTGTGGGATAACCATCTGTGGGGAAAGGGAAAGTACTTAACCCTGCTCTGCTCTAGAAATATAAAGTTCAGGCTCTTCTACAACTCAGTTTCCTTCCCCCCTTTCCCTTGGAGTCATTGATTTTACCAGTAAATTGAGGGTGTCACCAGGAAGCTGCCAGTTATCTGATGCTTAAAAGGAAAATTTTCTAGTCTTTGTTCCACAATGGACTTGTAGCTCTTGAAGGGACCTTAATGTGTTTTACGGATTTGAGGAAAGATGATAATAAATGATCTTTGCAGAGAAGGTGCCAACCTGCGTTGACAGAAGTAGTTTTCTCCTCTGGGAGGTCTTTATATCAATGAAATAATGTCTTAAGGTTTTGTTCTCTTTGTTTGTAATGCCACTGGTCATGAATGAATGAATAAATGGATGAATGAATGAATGAATGAATGAATGAATGAATGAATGAATGAATGAATGAATGGAAGGGCAAGCAGAACCACTCATGTTAGATTCATTTCATTAGCCTCCATCAGTAGAAGCATTCTCTAGTTAATAGGGTGCTAGACTTGGGAGTCAGGAAGTTCAAGGTTACAATTGGGCCTCTAACACTTCCAGCTGTGTGATCATGAGTAGGTTATTTAACCTCTCCAAGGACTATTTTCTTCATGTGTGACATGGAGGGCCCCAGTGAACTGGTACTTTTCCCCTTGCTACGGCTACAAATATCTTACCTATTCCTCCACTTAGAGTTGGTTGTTGTCCTTTGTACTCAAAGAGAACCAAGATGACATCACTATGCTAGAGTCAAGTTTCAATGAGTTCAATTCAAGCCCATTGTGGCAGATCAGACCAATATGAGCTCGGAATGCTCTACCATGTGAACAGTTGGTGTGGATACTCTAAATTTGTGCATCCTGTGTTTCCTTTGAGCTGTTTCAGTTCTGCTGTGCTCATAAAGCACAGCACCTTCTCTGATGCAGGCACACCATGCTGTGTGGTTCTGTGCCAGTGTCTCCCATGTCACACAATCAATTCCATAGTTCTTATGAGAGATGTTGAGAGTGTCCCTGTATCACTTCTTCTGACAACCATGTGAATGCTTGCTCTGTGTGAGTTCTTCATAAAAGTCTTTTTGGCAAGTGTATGTTTTACAATCTAACAACGTAGCCAGCCCATTGGAATTGCAGAGCTCTTTGAAGCAGAATTTGAATGCTTGGTAGTTTAGTCTGAGAAAGGACTTATGTGTCTGGTACCATATCCTGCAGGTAATCTTCAGAATTTTCCTAAGGCAATTCAAATGGAAACAATTCAGTTTCCTAGCATGGCACTGGTATACTGTCCAGGTTTCACAGGCACGTGACAGTGAGGTCAACACGATGTTTCTGCAGCCCTTCAGGTTGGTAGTCAGTCTAATACCTCTTCTTTCCCATAATTTTATATGATCCTCCAACTTTACTTGAGATTTAAAAACCCTATCTGCTGAGGCAAAAAATCTGTTCCCTCTGCCACTCTTCTGGATTCTTTTATGAACTTCCAGCTCTGTCTGCTCTGTTCCTCCCTAGTCCCTGTTCTATTTCACCCTATTGCTCTGTTGGATCAGAGCTAGAACCAGCAAAGAGTGAATGGGGCTTTTCACCTGAGTACTGATATGGAGAAGAACTCTATGGAATTGGATTCGCCACACCTTTCCACAAAATCCTCTCACAATGGCACAACTTCCTTGGATCACCACCCTCTTGTGTCTTGTGGGCATAACATCTGATCCTCAACCCCTATGGAGGAAGACTAAAGGCCTTGATTCACCATCTAGGTATTGGACTGCAACATCTTATATTGTAACTGTGACAATGGCTGGATTATTATCTATGCTACCCCTGGTCTCACCAGTTCTTCCTGCCCCAAGTGAAAGAAAGCTATAATTCACCCTTAGGATTCCCATTCCATCTTTAACAATCTCCTCCACTTTCTAGACTTCTTTTTCTCATACTGCTACCTTCTTTCACTAATGAAAACTTAGCTCTCCCAAGACTAGAATGTGTTATTTACTGCACTAAGCATTTTACAATTATCATCTCTTTTGCTTCTCACAACAACCCTGGGAATTAAATGATATTATTATCCCTATTTTGCAGTTGAGAAAACTGAGGCAGAGATTGTGACTTGCCTACACAGAGGTTAAATGATTTACCCAGAGGCACACAGCTAATAAGTATCTCAGGCTACACTGAATTCAGGTCTTCCTGACTCTAAGGCTGGCAACCCTATCCACTGCACCACTTGGCTGCCTTCCTCTCCCAAGAAAATATGGTAACTCCTGAGCACACTCTCCAGTCCTAAGTGATCCTTCCCTCATATTCTCCTTTGGATCCTGGCAAACCCTCCCTACGACAGGCTACTCTCACCTCCCTTGACTTTAGTGACACATTGTAGTCTAGTCTGCCTTCTGGGCTAGATCATCTTCTTTCTTTTAGCCCCAAGCACAAGTGTTCTCCAAGATTTATCCTGAAAACTCTTTTTTCTTTACACATGCTCTCTCTTGGTGACTTCATGTGCTCCCATGTTTTTATTCCCCCTATACACCAAGTCCCACATCAATATATCCAACCCTAATCTTCCTTCTGAATTCTAACACCATATCCCACAAGGACCTCAAACTCATCCTCTCCAAAACAGACCCATTACCTAACACCACACCTCCTCCAAATCCCTGGTTTCCATTGATGGTTCTCCCATCTTCCCAGCCACTCAAATTAGCTTTGACTCTTCTTTCTCCTGTAAACCCCATATCCAACCAATTGCCAAGCCTTGTCAATTCTATACTCATGACATCTCTTGCATCTGATCCCATTCTACATCAATACATCTGTTACCCTTGTTCAAGCTTTACCCCATTTCTCCTGGTCAATCCTTTAGCTTCCTAATTGGCCTTTCTGTTTCTTGTTTCTTTTCTTTCTACCTATCCTTTTCAAAGGAGTCAAGATAATTCTCCTAAGCTCCAGATCTGATAGAAACTTTCCTGCTCAAAAATCTCCAATGACTCCCTATTACTTCTAGAGTAAAATATAAACTCTAGCAGGGCATTGAAAACAAAGGAGATAGAGACTGGACTTTTTATTTTATTGATATAAGGACCTTGCAAAGGAAAAAGTTATTTCTACTAATGCAGGTTGGTACCTTCTCTGAAACTTACAGCCTAAGAGAATTGCCTCTGAAAATTAAACTGCTAGTATCTTAGTTTATCAATGAATAGATAGATGAGTAGGGGCATGGTGTTATGGATGGAGTGATGCTCAGTCAGGACAATTTGGGTTTAAATCCTGCCTTTGACCTATGATGTATGTGTGAAAAGTCATTAAATCACTCAATGGCTTAGATAATTCTCTGAGACTATCATAGGTCTGGTTAAAACAAACACACAAAAACATTAAATGTATATACTTTGCAGTAATCTCTTATGCAGTCCTCTTTCCCACCCCCTTTCCTCCTCCTCAGGGGACGAGGAAGGGAAAAAGGAAATCAAATTCACTAGGTCATCAACTGGAAGTTTATTCCAGAACATATTTTTGCTTCTCTCCTACTTTTTCACCCTCCCCCTCACCAATACCCTGCTCCCTGCAAAGTTCTTAGCATAATTCTTAAGCACTACTTCTTGGAAATCCATTCCTATGTATTCCATTGCAATTCTTCCTCTTTCCCATTTTACAGCTCCCCTTTTATGTATTATTTCCTACCATTAGAAAGTAAGTTCCTTGAAGGCAGGGACTGTCTTTTGCCTCTTTTTGTATCCCAAGGCTTAGCACAGGCTTGGCACATTTGTTCAATCACTTCAGTCGTGTCTGACTCTTCATGACCCTATTTGGGGTTTTCTTGAAAAAAGATATCAGGGTAGTTGGCCATTTCCTCCTCCAGCTCATTTTATAGATGAGGGTGAAGTAACTTGCCCAGGATCATAGAGCAAGTAAGTGTCTGAGGCTAGATTTGAACTGAGGTATTCGTTAACTCCAGACCTGGCATTCTATCCACTGTGCTACCTAGCAGACCTTAGCACATAGGAGGTACATAATGTTAATTGAATGGAATTGAATTTTTTATGCTCTCCTCTTCCTTCCCTCCCACCAAAAAAAAAAAAAAAATTGAAGGAAAAGAGAAAATCTAATTTACAATCTCATCAACCTGGCCAAAGTTTTACCAAAGTATATTATTGAGCTCTACCACTTTTTACTCTCTCCTTTCCCATAACTCTCTAGACAATGAAATAGCCTTTTCCCCACATTAGCATAATTTTCAGCACCATTTCCTGGCAATCAGCTCCAATCTGCTCCAGTTTCAACCATCATCCCCTCCTTCCCCATTTTACAGATTTCCCTGGTGTATTGTTTTCCACCATTAGAATGTAAGCTCCTCAGGGCAGGAAGTGTTGCTTCCTTACACTTGTGTCTTCAGTCCTTGAGCACAGTTCCTGGTCTGTAGTATATATTAAATGCCTAATCTATCTATCTAGTACTCTTTACATATCTATTTATCTATCTATTTGACTTTTACTAGATGGATCTCTTTTGAACCACTAGACTATGATTTTCCCTTCTGGCTTCCTAACTTTTGTGACTTGAGTCTAACTTTTAATTAACCTATTGACAGCAGTAGCAACAACAACAGAAGCTTTTTTTTTCCTATCTCACATTTAGAGCCAGTAGTCCATGAATCTTTACTGACTTGGTTGAGTTGATGCCAGGGATTGTTCAACTAGAATCTAGATGCTCTATCTAGAGGAATTTAGATTTAAGGGTAGAAGATAGCTCTGCTGCACCCTGGTCTTTTGTGATGTGAGATAAAAAACTGACCACTTGATCTGTCTCTAAGCCAACTGGTCTTCTTAGCCATATGGACCACACAGGAAGCATTTCCATCTGGGTTCTAACAGTCATCTTGAGCTCTGCCAACTGAGTCTTTAAGGACTCCAGGTCACTAAAATGAGGCACTAGAAAACCTTGCTGGGCTAGAAATACTACCAGGGACAAAATGAAGAAAATACTAAAGAAATTGTTATGATGAAATGAAAGATAAAATGGCGTAATTCCCATTCCAGATTTCAGAGACAATGTGCTGCAAAGGACCATGCACTTAATTTTCAGTAAGAAGTCATGCATTCATGGAGTCAGGCCCTGTTACTTCCTAGTTCGGTGACCTTGAGCAAATTGTTTCATCTTTGTGGACTTCATTTTCCTCATCAGTGAGATGAGGACTCTGGACTAGATGACACTGGAGCTTTTTTGCAACTCTAAAGATGTTATCTAAATATCATACCCTTTTCAGGATCCTTTTTAGTGCTCCGAAGAAGAATTTGACAAGGTGTCTATTAGATGCATTCCTAGAGTTCATTTTTTTAAAAAAATTATTTTTCCTTTCAAAGTAATTCATTACCTCACAAGGTAAATTATGGTGGTAGGAAGTCTGGCCCAGTGGCCTGAGGGCCAAGCATGTAGGCAGGAAGATTTGACTTCAGGTCTTGCCTTGGAGGAACACATACTAGATCTGTAATTATAAGCAAGTCACTTAGCTGCTCCAAGCCCCCAGGCAATTCTATAGGACTACAAGTTACAGATGAGTTCTTCATCTATGTCAGGGGAGAGTTTTCACACTGGAAATTTCCTATACTATGAGATATTCTAAGCGGATGAATGAAAGACATCTACTTATTCTCATTTACCAATCCAACAAAATAATATAAAGATTTAAACATGATTTACATAGAATGTTCCTTTCTAATTTACACCATAAAATCCCTGAGGGTAGGGGCCATTTTTGACATATATATATATATATATATATATATATATATATATATATATATATATATTCAATGCTTAGCACAGTACCTGGCACTAGGTACTTTATAAACATTTATTTACTGACTAATTCAACACATCTGTACGGTGTATCCATTATATGGAAGACAGTGGTTGGGGACAATACAAAAATGGGTAAAACCTTGTAAGAGTTATAAGTTATTATCTTGGTAGATATTAAGCAGCAAGACCTAAAGTCAAGAACACTGGACTTGGAGGGGGAAGGCTTGGTTTACTGGCCCAGCTCTACCACTTCTTAGCTCTATAGACTTGAAAAATGAAATTAACTTCTCTGAGCCCCAATTTCTTTAACTTTAAAATAAAGATAAAAATATACTACCTACCACAAAAGCTTGCTCTGAGAATGAAAGTAACTAATACCAATTTCTCTTTAATTCAATTTAAAAAGCACCTATCAGTTTTGTACTATGTTCAAGGTACATCCTCTAGAGGTGACAGACAGTGAATTTCTCATGTAAAAGTCCAGCCAATGGGTGAAGTCTTGCTAACTATTTGTTAGGTGTTAAATGTTTATAGCCAATAGTGATGGTTTGTACCCTATTCTCAGTTTCCTTGCAAAATCCACATTGATGACAGTCTGAGATCATAAAGGATGAAATTTTTGGCAATTATGACCTAGTACTGAGTTGTCATCATAACCATACCCCGACCCTGTTTCCATAAACAAGTCCTCATTTGTTCATATTTCTCTGTTAATATATATTAGCTTAGTTCTTATGGATATCGTCACGGAGGGAGTGATCAGTTCCATTCTTGGGTCTTGGTCATTTCATAATCTTTATCCAAAGGCAAATTGCTTTCAAACATACTCAACAAAAAAACATATAGGTCCATATTGGCACATAGCTATTAGCAGCCTTTCCTATTGCCCCATGAAGTTACATCTGCTTGTTCCAAAAGTATTTCTACAGGCTTTTTACCCATGTAGCGTACCCTCTAAAAATGTTTGTCAATTAACAACCCCTTAATAAGTACTTCCTATGTTTCTAACACTGTATTAAATACTAGGGACACAAAGAAAGGTAAAAACATGGTGGTTAAACTCAAAGAACTTACATTCTAATAAGGCAAACAGCATGCAAATTACTATGTACATATTAAATAAATATACTCTAAGTGGAAGACAATCTCAGAGGGAAAGGATTAGCTGTAGTGGGGGACTAGGAAACCCCCTCCAGAAAGTGGAATTTTAAGCCAAGTCTTGAAGGAAGCAGAGGTGAAAGAGGAGAGAATTCTATGCATGGGGGACAATGAAGATACAGGCATGGATTTCGGAGATTGACTGTCATGTGCAAGGAAAACAAAATAGACCAATATTGCAGATTTTAGAATAAATGGAAGAGATTAAAGTGAATGAAGACTGAAAAGAAGGGTCAAGTTCTAAAGTATTTTGAATGTCCAAAAAGAATATTTTCTATCTGATGCTGGAGGTAATCAGGAGCCACTGGAGTTTGTTGAGTAATGGGATGACATAGTCACACCTGCACTTCAGGAAAATCATTTTGGCGGTGGAATAGAAGATGGAAGATGGATTGCCATGGGGAGATGCTTCAATTAAGGAGAAAAATGAAAAGCTCTGGCAGTGGTCTAGATTTGAAGTGATAAGGACTAGAAGGATGGTGAATCAATACTCTTGCTCCTTTTGGTAGGGAATTCATCATCCTTCTATAGTTCCCTTTGAGAAATGAGATAGGGATATGGAAAGGACCTGAGATTTCATTGATCTAAGAAACCCCCAAATGAGGACTGAACCAATTTAAATTGTGATTTTTTTCTGTGACATACATAGTCTTAGAGAGTTGCCCAGATCACTGAAAGATTAAACAGCTCTCCTAGGTTCAAAAAGTCATTGTCTATCAGTGGAAAGTGAGGCGGCTAGATAGTTCAATGGATAGAGTACTGAGTCTGGAGCCATAAAGACCTGAATTCAAATTTGGCCTTAGATACTAGCTTGTGTGATCTTAACCTCTGTTTGCCTTAATGCACTAGAGAAGGAAGTGGCAAGCCACTTCAATAGTTTTGCCAAGAAAACTTCATGAACATTATTAGCTTGCAACATTATGGTCCACTGAGTCACAAAGAATTGGAGAGGACTCAGCAACAACATCAGAGATAAGACTTGAGCCCAGGTCTTGCTACTCCCAAGGCAAGCTCTAGTAACTATACCATGAAGCCTATATACCCATGTTTTATTAATATTATACCGGTTTTTTGTTGGGATACTTTCCAAATCTGTTGCAGTTCATTTTACAATTCTGAAAGTGTACATTAAGATTGGTATTACATACATGTTAATTGTTTCAAACATGTTTTTCCTTTTCAGCTTTAATTTCAGAATGCCAATAAGTCTTTTAATATACTCATCCAAAGCTTTCTCCTTGATATCCTTACACTCAATGTGTTTTGCCCAAAAGAGACATTTGTAAGCATCACCTCATCCATTGATCCAATGTGACCCCTAGATTCAAGCTAGGAGCCTTAAGTCTCTATCTTTCCTTGACATACATTAGGAAATTTACTCTTCAGTCCAAATGATTTCTACCTATCCCTGGAGAAAGATTTCATGGAAGGAGTAATTTGTTTTTCAATAGAGCCATTGTAATTTGATGTATATGTATTAGGTGGTTAATGATATGTTTGGGTCTGATTCATTTCACTTTGAAGTCATTTTTGGATCTGTTTATGAGATATAATGTAACTAAGGATAGTCAAGAGTGGAGTGTAATGGGCTCAAAAATCTATCCATGAAAAATGCTACAACTATATGAGTGTTTTTTTCTTGACATTATTTTGGTGGCATGCTTTAAATAGGATAGGTGATGAAAGTGTGATTTCCTTGATAAAGGGAAACCCAAAGGAGGAATCTCCCTCACCAGTGCAAGTTGGCATTCTCTCAACAGCTTATTGTCTTAGAGATCATATAGCTAGTGCAAATCAGCGGCAGAATTTGAATTCAGATTTTCCTAACTCTAAGGTCAGTTCCCTATTCCCCACATCATACTACTTCTCATATTTTGTATAAAGAATTGTTTTCCTTTCAGGTATCAAAGACTCTAGAGTTCTCACTATACTTGGGAAAACATATACCATGTATTTTTAATACATGAATAAGCCATGAGTGCATAAATGAGTCAAAGGTTTTGCAATAATCAACAAAGGCAATAGATAGATAGATAGATAGATAGATAGATAGATAGATAGATAGATAGATAGATAGATAGATGATAGATAGATATTATGGCACTTTCAGGAAACTTGTTCATTAACTACTGAATCCCTAATAAGTTGCTCTTTTCATCCCTGAGATTTTTTCCTTTTAAAATTTTTATCTTTCTTTACTGTTGTTTGGAAAAAACTTCTACTGTAAACATTTTTTTAAATTAATATGGGCTCACTAGATATTTAATGCACCATTTTTTGTTGTTGTTTTTTTTCCCTCCTTAGGCAACACATTATTTTCTTTTAGGTGTTTATAGATTAATGTGATAAAAGCTGTGAATGCTTTGTATATGATATATAAACACATAAGTGTATTTGGAGGAGTCACTGATATTCTCATCCTCCCATTCATTAAAGTCCAGTGATACTCTATTACTTCCAACAACAAATATATAAAATCCTCTGTTGGGTTTTTAAAGTACTTTATAACCTGGCTCCTTCCTCTCCAATCTTCTTACTATATCTTTTACCCTGCACAGCCACCACCATGTACATGAGTCCTTTCCCATCAGAAGCACTGATATTCTTGCTCTTCTTCGAATAAGACCCTGCTTCTTTCAGTTCTAAGCCTTTTCTTTGGCTGTTCTCCATGCCTAGAACCCTCACTCTCCCCTTCACCACCTCCTGACTTTTCTGATTTTCTTCCAGCATCAGCTAAAATCTCACCTTGGGAAAAATATCTTTCCCAATTCTCTTCAGTGACAGTGTCCACCCTCTCTCGTTATCTATAATTTATTCAGTATATATTTGAATGTATGTAACTGTTAGTACATTGTCTTCTGCGTTAGAAACTGAGCTTCTTGAGGACAAAGACTTAATTTTCTTCTTTCCTTGTGTTCCTAGAACTTAGTGCTGTGCCTCATACATAGAAAGCATTTAATAAATTCTGGTTGACTTGACATTAATCACTTAGATTTAGAGCTTTTTTTGTTTAGTCATTTTAGCCATGTCTGACTCTGTGACCCCATTTGGGGTTTTCTTGGCAAGATGCTGGAGAAGTTTGCCATTTCCTTCAGTTCATTTGACAGATGAGGAAACTGAGGCAAACAAGGTTACATGACTTGCCCAAGGTCACACAGATACTAAGTTTCTGACATTAGATTTTAACTCAGGAACTTGAGTCTCCTGATTCCAGGCCCAGTGCTCTAGCCACTCTACCACCAAGATATCCAGAGCTAGAAGGGATTTCAGAATCCATTTCCTTCATTTTACAGATGAGGAAACTGCAGCCAAGTCATATGATTAGACTAAGATTATTGTTAAAATAGCATGGCAGCTTAAAATGAAGTAATGGGAAACAAGATTGGCCTGGGGGTGCCAAATTCAGATGGGCTAGACTTTACTTCATCTTGTCAAGATGACCACCTCTATACCATGCTACCTACACTTTGGCCCTCTATCATATTCCCTTCACCCTGGAACCTTGAATTGGAACCTCTGCCCTTGGGACACTAAGATGTCTCCTTATCTTGTGTAGAACCAGACCTCCATGCCTCTGGCTTCCTGTATTTGTTTCACTAGCACCTAATCCAGGCCCTAGCACTGACATATAATAAATGCAATATCCATCCATCCATCCATCCATCTGTCCATCTATCTATTTCTTCAGAAAATCTGCAATTTTCTTAGTGTGAATACTCCATCTCATAATGGATCCATGCATAAACAGAGATTTTTCATATATTTCTGGGGTCATTTAGTGACAAGCCTTTCCAAACTCAGCTAGGCTGGTCCTTAGACTACAGATATACTGCAGACATTTTAGCTTAGCAAGACTGGTCATAACTTGACCTCTGTGGGCATAACTTTAGAGAATTCAATGTCATGAAAGCCTCTTTGAATCAGTCATTCTGTCAATTGCATCAGACATAACCTGATGTCATAGATATTCTCAATGAGATCATTTAATTTATTTGTATCATCTCATAAAGCATCATGTGGTGTGCAGGGAGGAGAGTTCAAGGCAGGAGAACTATTATGTTTGCATAAAGGTCAGGGGAAGGGGAAAATTAATAATGCACACATTCCCATTTGTTTTGACATCTTGCTAGAAACTCGAAGCCAGATATATATTTACCAACAACAAAAAATGTAGATATTTGGTTTTGAATTTGCCAGGATGAAGCATTCCAATAGAATTTTAGTGGGAAAATCTTGCTATACAAAGAGCTTTCCTGTGTGAATTAGAATTATGTCAATCACTCTACAGATGTGAGCTACAACCGTTACTCGAGGCAATGATAAATAAGGAGGAAATCTGTAATGAACATACCGTCCTATGGGTGTGCCATTACATCGCCTTTTGTAATGCCTTAAAGTATGAGCAACCAGCATGGTTTTGCTTGTCCTGTCTCCAGTGATGAGGCCCCTTCCCATGAGAATAGTTGATATTACTGTTAATCAATTCCAAGCTAGATATCATTGGAATTTTTTGGTAAGTGGATAAAGTTTCTAACAAGTCAAAGCCCTCAACAATGCCATCAGTATGGGAGATTTTCATAGACATTGACAAAAAATTTTCAGCTCAGTCCAGAAACAGCTAATCTTTATTTCTTGATACTTTGCTGTCCTTTTTCTAGTTCTCATTCATTTTTATTTCCTTCCATTTTTCGAGACTCTTGGGCATAGCTTGATATAAGTCAAGCTGAGTTTTCAGGTTGGTGACTATTGTAAACCCCTTTATCTGACAAATTCAACTCATTAGTAAATGTATCTTTTTTATTTCTAGTTTGAAGGGATATTGACCTAAGAGTATAGCAACTATAATTATTATTCAGCCATTTTCAGTCATGTCCAACTCTTAACCCCATTTTGGGTTTTCTTTGCAAAGATACTGAAGTGATTTGTCATTTCCTTCTCCAACTCGTTTTACAGATGAGGAAACTGAGGCAAACACAGATAAGTGACTTGCCCAGGGTCACACAGCTGGTAAGTATCTGAGGTCAGATTTTAATTCAAGAAGATGAGTTTTCCTGACTGCTGGTGGAACCTAATAAATATTTTAAGTGATTATTGACTAACAGTGAAACCAAAAGCAGTCCAAATGTTTTCCATAAGACAGAATATTTTTTCAAAGCTCAAGGATTTTTTCGGTTTTGTTTCATTTTTCTGTTTGTTTTAATGTACTTTACCACCTACTGTCTCTTAGTGCTGGAAACAATTGTCACACAATTTTGTAGAGGGGAGGTTGATGAATGAGCATCACTGTTCCTTTGGTGGGTTTTTGCTATGGTATAAATTAGGAGTCCCATAAATCTAAGAATTGAGCAAATAGAGGGACAGAAATCTCTTAACATCTTGCCTGCTTTCCAAACAAAAGAATGAATCTGGATCCAAATCAACTTTCAAATTTTTTGATGCTGTGAAGTATATAACTGGCTTCCAATTGCTAGCAAGATGTTGCAATATCTCTGTAGTTATAATGGAAATGTGTGCATTATTAATCATTTAATTTCACTTTCCCCTGCCCCTTATAAAAACATAACAATTCTCCCTGTATGCATCTCTTTTATCTCCTACATACACATTATGCTTCATGAAATGAAGCAAATAAATTAAATCATATCATCAAGAACATATATGACATGCAACTGACATTTTGACTGATTCAGTGGCAGATTTGAAAAGAGAACCCAACACTTCGAATTGCCTATACTAAGGAACTTCTTTTAGCTTCTTTTGAAGCTCAGACAAAACTCCTCATCCTCTTTGAAGGATTTCCTGATATCCCAACTACTACCACATAAATAACCATATTGTTTTGTTACAGATTTAGCATGTACTTACATGTGTTCTTTCATGGTATTTCTTTCAATAGAATATAAGCTTCCTTTCAACCAATCATTCAACATATCTGGACCTAACATATCTGGCTCTTGTTAGGAAGTAGGGATACCAAAACAAAAATCCCTAAACTAAAAGAGCTTCAACTCTGTTGGAACAGAATGTGTGTGTATGTGTGTGTATGCATGTGTACGTCTGTGTGCATGTGTGTGTATGTATATACAGAATAAATATGAAGAGAATAGATACAAATAAATATGAAGTAGTTAAATAGAAGATACAGTTAGTTATGTGTGAATTAATAATAAGCAATGATTTTGAAATGGTTTTATTTTATGATAACAATAATCCTTCAGGTGGGCTTCTACTGGACTTAAGCAAACTCATAAATCTGCTCTTGACGAGATGGAAGAAGAATGAGCTGATTTGAAAGGCGTCTTGGCATGGCTAAAGTAATGCTTGCCTTGGAGTAGGGAATGCTTGGATTTACATCATGTCTTAGATACTTCCTACATGAGTGACACTGGGCAAGTCATTTAACTTTTCTGAACCTTACTCAGTTTCTTTAGCTGCAAGTGGGGAGATAAGACTAGCTGACTTTTGAGGTCCTTTCCAGCTCTGCATCTATGAGTTTATGATTCCTTACCTTTAGTTCTGTTAGTTCAGTGCTGGACTTTATGTTATATACATGTTTCACTGACTTTATATGTTGCATTTTTACTTCTGTAGTTTAAAAATTAGACGTTCTTCCAAGGAGACATGCAAAAGTTGTGGCTTTTAAAGAATATATTTAAATGACTTAGAGATAGTGTAGCAGCTGTTAGTGTGGAAATATCAAGAATTCCAAATATAAAAAGGGTATAGTTTCACCCCAAATACTGTAATCACAGAAGGCCCAGATACCTTTAACTAATCAAACAATCAATACTCCCTCAAATTGCAATCACACCTGAAGAGGAAGTCCACAGGAGGGCGATTACCATTAAGATTGGGCTCTAGAGGCAACCATGAGGACTTGGGTTTCTAATTCTGTCATTCATGAGCCCCAACCTATGTATTCTCCATTAACGGTTAGCCATCCACACTTGATTAGCTTTTTAGCAAAGGTAAATGGTGTTGCTAGAACAGTAACTGCAAAAAGTCTGCAAGACACGTTCCCACGATCACACACACCAACAACAATTATGAAAGTTTGTTTTGGAATCTTTTCCAAATTCATTTTCTTCCCTCCATTTGCTCAGACTTTAGATTTAAAGGAGCAATTTATTCTATCTCTATTGTCAAGGTAGAGAGGAATACATATACATAAGAAACACATGGGGTAACAGGTAACTCATAACTATTTATTACTGGAAATCCTTTCTTATCTCCATATTCTTCTTTGGTTCAAGGACTCTTGTTCAAATTTCTCCCTCTCTTAGGCAGCTATCTTTCTGCTGGGCAGCTAGGCGGTGCAGTGGATAGAACACCAGTGTAGGAGGCAGGAGAACCTCAGTTCAAATCTCACCTCAGACACTTGACACTCACTAGCTGTGTGACCTTGGGCAAATCACTTAACCCCAGTTGCCTCATCCTGGGTCATCTCCAGTCATCCTGATGAATATCTGGTCACTGGATTCAAATGGCTCCGGAGGAGAAGTGAGGCTGGTGACCTGCACGGCCCTCCCTCACTCAAAACAAAGTCAAGTGCAAGTCATGTCATCATTTCTCTGATGGTGTAATCTTCTTCAGCAACGAAGGATGGACATACATATCTTTTCTGCATCCAAGTTTGTCCATTCTACTCATTCTGTCTTTTTGATGTCATGATAAACATAATGGGAAGGAGAGAGAGAAGGTCTCCTCATCTCCTGAGAGTCATTCCATTTTAGAGACTTGACTACAACTTGGGGACTAGATCCTCATTTCCTGAATTTGGAATCCGCTTTTGCTAGCCCTCTGTTGAAATTCTTCCTGCTATTTAAAGCCTTCACAGGTGTGGCTAGCTTGTTTAGTGAGCAATCAGATTTCCCTTCTTGACACAATCGAAGAGGTTCATAACTCATAAAGAGATCAATGACATAAACTGCCTTGTTTACACATTTAAGACTTTATCACATCCATTTATTGATTCATTTGAGATTTAGAGCCTCCTATAATTATACTAATTAAGTTGGGCATAGAATCACCACCTGTTAGACTCTCCCCCAACCCCTATCCAAATACTTATTGTTCCCAGAAATCAACCTAAGAATTTTTTGCAAAGACCATACTCAAAATTTGGGGATTTCTCAATCTCCCCAATTCTGCAAACAAAGAAAAGTCCACAGGACTTGCAAACTATGTTAGCTCTCTAGTAGTTGCTGGTAGGTAAGCAAAAAAAGTCAGGATCTGATCCTAACTAGAGTGGGCTGGGACCTCCCCCAGATCAAGATTATTGGTCCCTTACCTCTGCAGTTCCCACGACTTCCAATAACCATCATCATGAGGCTCATATAGAAGTGTCATCAACTCTAGTGCAGAGGATGAAGTTGTAGAGGCTGAAGTTCTGTGCTTTTCCAAGGCCTTTCCCAGGACCTTGTATGAGTTTCAGGAAAGGCCATGTGGCATCATTCACAAACCGTCCAGAATTAACATTCTGCCAAACTTCCAAAAACATGTTGATATAATTTAACAAACAAATATTATCTTATTAAAGGCTTACAAGTTACTACTTCTATTGGTGCTTGCAAATCCCTTCTATAACCCAAAAATAATAAAGAAAAGGAAGGGAAGAAAAGAAAAGAAAGTTAAGTCGTGCCCTCCCCAGACGGAAATTCTGTCTCTTAGAGAACTCTTGGATGCAACAAGCTTCTCCCACAGAGATGAGATATGGGCTCAACTGAAAGTTAGGGTGAGGAATCAAAGTAATTTGATTTAGTGCTTATATAGCAATATTGATCCACTGCCACCAAGGTAACTGTATTTCTCTCTCTCTCTCTCTGTCTCTCTCTCTCTCTGTCTCTCTCTCTCTCTCTGTCTCTCTCTCTGTCTCTCTCTCTGTCTCTCTCTCTCTGTCTCTCTCTCTCTGTCTCTCTCTCTCTCTCTCTCTGCTTCCTCCCTTTGTCTCTCTCCCTTTCCCTTTTATCCTCTCCTCTGGCTCCCTTTCTCTTTTTCTCTCCCACTGAGGGGGACCTTCTACTATGCACTCACATGTTCAGACTTGGTTTCTCCTTGAAGAGAGGATGGACTCTCCAGTCACTCTCTAGGGACCCAGCTTGCCAGTGTGAGTGGCAGTTGGGAAAGTGGAACCAGAAGAGGTGCTTTACAAGGATCATTTAAGCCCACAAGAAAACAGAAACAGTAGCACTAAAATTCAAAGGAAGGTGTGGTCAAAAAGTAAAAGCAAGAACAGATTACTGATGGGAAAAGAGGCTAAAAGATCCTCAGAAAAGAAGCAAAGTTGGACAACTTTTTCTGATTTGTCTCTAGTGGGTCAGAGCCTTCTTGAATTTGGAAGAGCAGTGAGAAGACCTATTAAAAAAAAAAAAAACAGTCACTCCCCATCGCTGTGAAGAAATAAATGTTCTTCATGAACAACGAAATACAAAGACTAGAGTGGTGCAAATTCAGAGATGGCAGTGGTTACTGGTGAACTTCACATTTTCTTCAAGGCTGACCTAGACCAAAAAACGAAGTCTAGGTGAACCTATAGGTTCTAAACATCTCCATCACACTATAAAATATACAGTCCCAAAAAATGGATTTTGTGGATTTTGATTGTCAATTGGCCTGAAAGTTTTGTTCCCTTTAAGGGAATGATGAAGTCTCATAACTTAGTGAAACTCCCAAATAGGTACGGAATATTGCAACATATCATGAAAGGTTCAGAAATGTACCCAAGAGATGGAGAAGAAAAAAGTAAACATATGCTTCAATGACCGAGAAGCTCACCTGATTTAAACAACACTGGAAATCCAAGTCTGGACTTGGAAAGGGGAACATCTTCTCAAAAGCATGCTTACTATCGAACACGATGTGTGGTTTCAAAAGAAGAATTAAATTATGTGAACCGAGAGACAAACCATGTAAAACAAAGAATTTTAACAAAAGGATGACATGTTGCATATATTTTTTAAAAACGTAAAAAAAACTGTGAGGCTTATTTTATATGTCAGTACATTAATTATATCACTTTGTCCTAGTGAATTTGCATGCTACTGTAGTTTAGGAGGGAGGCAGGAATGTTAGAATCATTTGAACCAACTCTTGAAAGCCAATTATTAAAATCTGTATAAGCACCTCTATCTCAGAAATTTTAGTAAATGTTACAAATTAGAGTTTGAGTTATTGTTTTGCTAATTGTTTTGCCTTAAGAAAGTGATGGAAAGAATATTAACAATGGAAATTAAACTTTAAAATAGGTGTATTTTTTTTTGGTGAGCTAATTGTTAAGCATTTATCATCACACTATTGGAGAGAGGATACTAGCTTTTGAGGAAATCAAAAAAGATTTCCTATAGAAAGTAGTGCTTGAATTACATATTAAAAGAAGAGAGGGATTCTGCAAGGCAGAAGTGAAAAGAAAGTACATTCTCGACATGGTGGATAGCCAGGGCAATGCCATGGACTCAAGAGACAGAGTATTGTTTGTAAAACAAAAAACAAAAGATGTCCAGTTTAGCTGGACCATCAAGGGTGGGAAGGAGAGTGATGTATTTGTGAAGGAAGTTGAAAAGAGAGGTTACAGATAGGTTGTGAAGGGATTTTTGTTTTTTATTTTATTTATTTATTTAACTTTTAACATTCATTTTCACAAAATTTTGGGTTCCAAATTTTCTCCCCATTTCTCCCCTCCCCCACCCCAAAACGCCAAGCAATCTAATTTTCCCTATCACCAATCTGCCCTCTCTTCTGTCATCCCTCCCTTCTCTTGTCTCCATCTTCTCTTTTCTCCTGTAGGGCCAGATGACTTTCTATTCCTCATTAACTGTATGTCTTCTTTCCTAGTTACAACAACAATATTAAACAGTTGTTCCTAAAACTTTGAGTTCCAAATTCTCCCCATCCCTCCCTCCCCACCCATTCCCTTTGGGAAGGCAGGCAATTCAATATAGACCATATCTGTGTAGTTTTGCAAATGATTTCTATAATAGTCATGTTATGTAAGACTAACTATATTTCCCTCCATCCTATCCTACCCCCCATTGCTTCTATTCTCTCTTTGGATCCTGTCCCTCCCTGAGTGTTGACTTCAAATTGCTCCCTCCTCCCATTGCCCTCCCTTCCATCATCCCTCCCTCCCTGCTTATCCCCTTCTCCCCACTTTCCTGTACTGTAAGATAGGTTTTCATACCAAAATGAGCGTGCATTTTATTCCTTCCTTTAGTCAAATGTGATGAGAGTAAGCTTCATGTTTTTTCTCTCACCTCCCCTCTTTTTCTTCATCTTGGCTCCACCCCCCCATGAAGGGATTTTTTTTAAAGCCAAAGGGGGGAGTATATAGTTTATCCTAGAGATGATAGGAAATCTCTGGAATTTATTGAGTATGGGAATGACATACTTAAGGAAAATCACTTTGCCAACTATATGGAAGATAGAATGAAGTGGGGAGAGACTTAAGGCAGAGGAGATCAGTTAGGTGGCAATAGTCTAACAGAGTGGCGATGAGGGCCTGAACTAAAAGTGATGACTGTGTCAAGAAGGGGAGATTTTATATATGTGTGTGTGCATATATATGTATGCATTATTATGCATATAGTAAGCATGTACATGGATATGTGAGCACATGTATGTACATGTGCATGTACACATACACATAATGTGGGCATGTGCATGTGGACATGTGTGTATATGATGTTAATTTATATGTATGCATATATAATATACACATGTACATATGATATATGTGTGTATATACATGTGTGTATGTGTGTATATATATATGGTGTTGAGATAGAAAGGACAAGATTTACAACTGAATGGATATGTGGAGTGAGAATATATGGAGTCAAGGATGACAGCAAGCGTGTAGAGGACGGAAAGCATAAAGTATCCCTAGAAGGCAGAGACCATTTCATCTTCTCTTTATACCCCTAGCACCTTGTACAATATACCTGGCACATAGTGTAGAGTTAATCCAAATGTGTTGATTGGTTGGGTGGATGAGTGATTGGGTTAACAGAAACAAAAGGAAAGATTCTCTAATCTTCACTCTTCTATTTGTAGAGGAGTTTCTTTGTTTATTCATTACCTCCAGACACTAACTTTATTCCTCTCCCCTACCTAAATCACTTATTACAGATATATAAAATGTCTAACAAAAAACAGTATAATGGAAAGAACCTATAAATGGAGTCAAGGGAATTGAGCTCAAATTCTCACTCTGTGACTTACCTGAATGACCTGAGAAAAACCATTTAACCTCTAGGAGCTTCAGTTTCCTTATTTGTAAAATGAGGGCATTGGAACCGATTCTTTTAACTTCTCTTCCATTTCTAACTGGTTCTGTAATCAAAGTACACATAGAAGATCATATCCTCATGTATGACAAATCAAAATTACTTCATCTGCTATTAAAATTTATTATAATGCCACACAGACAATACCTTCACCTGATGTACAAGATGATATAGGTTCCTTGAAAGTGAATTTTAAATATACCTGCATACATACAAACATACACATACATGTATGCATGGATGCACATATATACGTTTAAAAGTCTTTTAAAAAGAAAATACCTCAAGGAAAACTCTGACCCTGGTCTTAAAAATAGAAAATGCTGGAAAAGTGAACACAGTAGTTCCAATCTGTCTAATCTCATCAGACCGGACACTTCTAAAGTATGTTTCTCACAGTGAAAACATCTGGTCTAACTGCCTTCTCTGTCTTTAAGGAATAAATTGTTGGGAAAAGAAAATAACTTTTGTCTATTGTAAGCAAGCAAGGAAGGGATTAGCCGTGATCATAACTGGGCAACAGTTGTTGCATAGCAGGCCTATAATTGTAATGAAGGTTTATAATCCTCTTATTTCCTTGCAAATCTTAATTTACAGATGTTAGTTTTTTTAAAAAAAGTTTTTTTAAAAGTTAAAAAAATGAAGTAAATATAGCCGATAATCTACTTTCCCTTGGATCTCCGACAACCACAAAATGAAAACAGCAGATTATTGTATTAAGAAAGGCTTTTGTTGTTGTAGTGGTTGTTGTCAGCAAAAGAGATTTAAAAAAAAAAGACAGATTTAAAAGAGAAACTACCTGATCATGTTTCTAGTCAGACAGTAAGAATTTATTAAGTACCTACTATGTACCTGGCATGAGGCTAAGCAAAAAAAAGTAAAAGAGGGCCCCAGCTTTCAAGAAACTCACAGTCTAATGAGGGTGACAATATGCAATCTATATACAAATGAAATATAAACCAGATTAATGGGAGATAATTCAGAGAGAAGACATTAGCATTAAAGGAAAGGCTTCTTATAGAAGGTGGGATTTTAGCTGGAGTTTGAAGGAAGCCAATTTCCCAAGCATTTCCACCCTCAATGACTTCTGGGTCCTCTGGAAGGTACGACTTTGCCTTTTGCCTCATTTCAGGAGCTTTGACCAAGGAAGACTATGGGTCAGAAACTAGCTGCTCTCACCCAAAGAGAAATGTATGGAAATCGAAAATGGAAGTGGAAATGGAAATCCCAAAAGAGTGAATCCCATCTCCCAGTCTGGAAATTTAAAGACACAGCATTTATAATAGATTTGGACATAGTATAATTTTCCATATGGTTCTAGTCTCTTCTCAGGAGTTCTTTGATAATAAGATAAAGAGAGATGTTTCGTCCGGCCAAAGTTAAAGACTGATATTAAGGCAGCTCATTTTGACTTGAAAGTATCTGGAATAATTATACATTCTGCTCAGGACTCCATTGACAGGGAAACAACTTCTTCCTCCCCTTCATCTGCAGCGCTTAAGAAAAGGGCCAGATGGGCCCATGAGCTCATGCTATAAAAGAAGCTCTCCTTCTGCCTTTGGTGGGAAGTTCAATATTATTGCATCTCTAATAGCAGCTGCTTCTGTTTGAACTCAGGGTTATGAAAGATGAACTACATTAAATGGTAAATCATTAAAGATCAGCTGAGTAAAAGCAGTGTGCTACGGCCCTGTGCTTAAGGCACCAGCATCTGTCTTCTCACAAGCAAAGAGTTGCTCTCTGCAATCTTGCAGTAGCATGCTGCCAGAAGGGCCAAGGTGAAAAACCGCATAAAAAACCTCAAATCATATCTTTTGGGTTTTCAACTGGTGAGCATCCAATCATCGGGAAAACTTCAACTGTGAAAGGAAAGCATCGACATTGCATTTACCATCGTTATAAAATATTTAGGGATTCCTAATCCCATTTGAGTCCCATCTCTCTTACTATGTGTTTATTCTTTACAAAAGGAAAGAGGGAAAATAAAGCCTGTTTAAATTATGTCCACCTAAATACCCTAGATTTATGGTGAAGCCTACAATTTTCTGGGCTCCTTTAAATATTGATCCTTCTTACTTATGGAGGTACAAAGATTGTACCTAGAGATAAAAGCACTTGCCATTCGACTGCTTCCAAACTCAATTTGTTTGATAATAAATATCTTCGGGTAGTAGTGCTATTGCAAAAATTAGGTCACATTTATTGATATGAATTAGAAGACAGACAATCACAGGTGGAATCTTGGGGCAGCTAGGTGGTGCAGTGCATAGAGCACAAGGTCTAAAGTCTGGAAGTGAACTCAAACCCAGCCTCAGACACTTACTATCTGTGTGACTCTGGGCAAGTCATTTAACTGTTTGCCTCACTTTCCTCATCTGTAAAATGAGCTGGTGAAGGAAATTGCAAACCACTCCTCCAGTATCCTTGCCAAGAAAATATCAAATGAGATCATGAAGAGTCAGACATAATTGAAAAATGACTCAATGATAACAGAAATCTCAGGTGGAAATGTGGATGGTAGAAGCCCACAAACTGGTCTAGATTTTGCACCATTCTGAGTGGAACACCACTAGCAGCATCATTTGGGGACTGTTTCCATGAGAGTGTTTGCACTCTCATCTCTATGTCATTTTGAACTGTTGGAAACTGAGCCAAGACACAGAATAGGAGGTAGCCATGGTACCATTTTATAACAGCTATGGTAGAGATTCCAGGAGAATGGAGCTGGAGAAGGCACCTTAGAGGTCCTCTCATCCAACTCCAATTTTATAGATAAGAAGATTTGAGATCTGGAGAGAGGAAATGACATTCTCAGATTTACAGGGAAGTACGTGGCACACATATGTGTGTGTATACATATATGTACACAAAAATGAGCTTTACACATAATTAATAGAAAATAATTAAAAGAGGGAAGGCACTGGAATTAAGAGGAGTTTCCAGTTCTATAGAAGGTGAGAAAGGAGAGAAGAGGAGAGGAACATTCGGCATCTAGAAGGCCCAGAGTCAAATCATTCCTCTGTCCTTTCCTAACTGCATGACAGTGAACATTTTAAATTTCTGTGAGCCTTGGGCAACTCTCTGAGAATACTAAATTATTGGCAACTTCATCTGTAAAGGTAGAAGATTCCCTAACTAATTAACTAGATTTGTATAAAGTGTCTCTCTCCTATGTGTACAACATTCTACCAGGTTCTTAGGGTTGAATAAGGAGAGACAGAGAAGACATGTTACCATCCTAAAGAAATACACAGTCTTATTGAAATTCATACTGAGTAGATCAGCATCTAAGTAAACAAATATTTAAAATAAACTAATCCAAGGATCGTGGGCTCTTGGATGTAGAGCTGGCAGAGTCCTGAAAGGTCATCAAATCCAACCTCTTCTTTTTACAAGTGAGAAAGCTGACTTCCATAGGGATAAGGTATGTAAAATTTTTTGCAAATTTTAAAGCATTATTAAATTTTGGGTCGATGTTATTGTTGGTGATATTCCAGTAGACACAATCATGAGAAAAATTGCTAACTTACCTTACTCTTTCCCATATAATGTTTCACAATCTATCATGGCACAGATAAATCAAATGATTGCGTTTTATTCTGTCGGCTGCCCGCAATCTTCAGTACAACTCTAGATGTTATTATTTATTGCTATTATTGTTGATCAGTCAATAGACTACGTGTCAGGTAACATGCTAAGTGCTAGATGAACATTATTATTGTCATTAATATTAATAACAAGATAATGACAATTAGGGATAGTTGAGGCACAAGTCACTATCATGGCTTTTTTTTAAAATTTGGCTCTTGGATAGGAGAATTAAACAATCACTTTTTGTAATGAGAGTTTTGAAATGTAAACTCTTCTTCTCTAGGCACACTGGAACCATTTTTCAAACAACTTATTATTGTTCAAGGTCACATTGCTAAGGCCAAGATCAGAAGCAAGGCCCTCTGACGACCAATCCAACATACCTTATGATGAGTTTTTTCCCCAATATGCAGCTCCTTTTCTTTTCTTTCACTGAAAATCCTTATGCAGAGAGACCAATGAGACCAAGTTGCAAATATATTAACTGAAAACTTATTTAATATGGCATACACTGGCCTCTTTGGGGACATATACTGTACTCACAGAAAATGTCAGAGTGTGTCATGTTTTAGAAGAAGAAATATAAATCTTGGAGAATTGCTGGACATGCTTTTGCCTACCACAAGAAAGGGAACTGAGCACTTTACACTGCACAGAATTAAACCGAGTCCTCTGGGGCAGGGTTATCCCCAGGTTATCAGCTGTGCGGATTTCAGAGCCACATACTCCAATCCAGGTCTAAGAAAACAAGGCTGCAAGATTATTTACAGGTAACTAAGGGTCAATTCATTCTCTTTCACATCAGGCTTGCTGCTGTCTGATTAGAAATCCAAGAGCGAATGGGACACATTATTTAATGCAATCTTCTCATAGTATTAAAAATATATGTACAGACAGTACAGAATGTTCAATGAGCTGGGCACTGAGGCATCACAGCTGTACAGGCTTTATGCAACTGAAGGCATGTGTAAGTTTAACCACATGGAGACAGGAACTCATGTTCTAAATAAGGAATCTTATTACCCAGTTGTAAGCATTGCCTTCCCCCTCCCCCCAAATATAATTACCTTGTATTTGTTTTTGTACATATTTTGTATTTGAAAGACTGCATGGCATAGTGAAAAGAGATTTAGCCTCGCCATCAGAAAGACCTAGGTTCAAGATCTTTGTCTAACACATATTGACAGAGTGACCCTGGGTAAGGCACTTAACCTCAGGGTGTCTCAAGCAGCTCCTTAAGACTTTAAATGGTTGAGGGAATGCTGATCTGTATTCCTTACCATAAGCTTCCTAAACCAACAAAATTGCAGATCTCCTTTAAAAGAGAGAATTAGAAAGATAGATGATAGATTCATAGATGGAGAACAGGTAGAAAGAGAGAAAGATCAGTGTATAAATAGAAAGAGTAGATAGGTAAATAGATATGAATAAAGATTAGATATAGGTATGAGTATAGTATGGATAGATAAAGCTACATATAGATAGATGATAGAAACACAGATGGATGATGACTAGAAAGAGAGAAAAATAGGTGTTTGGATAGAAAGTGTAGATCGGTAGATAGCTATGGATTATTTGTTTGTTGAAGAGGGCCATCATATCAGGAAGAGGATGCCATAACTTGTAAGTGAACTGGATTTAACTGACTGTGTAAAGTCATCAGATTCACTCTCTCTTCCAGAGCCATCTGGGTCCAGTGGCAAGATATAGATCAGGAGGACTGGAGATGGCCCTAAATGCATTGAGAAACCTCCACCTTTTTAAGCTAAGTTCTTTCCATGTCTCAGTTTGACTGAGGCAGTATCCATTCAGTGATTAAGGCTAGGTAAGAAATGAGACAAAGAGCGGCCTCTTTTACCTAGTTAAAAAGAAAAGAAATTAATCTAGGAGGGAAGACTCTCAGGGTTTCTGGCCAAAACAGAAACAATTCCTATTTATACTTACTCTGAGCCATCAGGGCCCAAATGATGACCAAAAGGTTTGTACTGGGATCTATTGTTGGCCAATCAATGAGAGCCAGAATGATTTGGGTTTAAGGCATGGTCCTGTAGATGGAAATCTAGCCAAAAATTTACATATAGATTATATGTAGGTATGAATATAAATATGAATAGATAGATAGATAGATTAGATGGATAGATAGATAGATAGATAGATAGATAGATAGATAGATAGATAATGTGGATAGATGTAGATATAACCTCCCCTAATGGAGAGCAAACTCCTTGAAGGCAGGGGCTATTTCATTTTTATCTTTGTATTTCTAGCACAGTGCTGGGCATATGGTAAGTGCTTAGTAAATACTTGTTAACTGAGTGATAATAATTATGACAGTTTGTTTCTAAGGAGCTTTATAAACAAAATGTTTATGTAATAATACAAAATATACATACACACACGGACATAGTCATTTGAAGCTCACATTAGCTCTATAAAATACTTGTTATTCCCAACTTACAAATGAGGAAACTGAGGCTCTATCTACTGTATCTGATACCTAGCTGCCCCAGATAGATATCTAGATATCTATCCATATCCATATATGTATATTTATTTCATCAGTGTAGGAAATTTCCACTGTGGAAACACCATCCTCAGCAAACCTTCTGTAACTTAATAGTCTTAAACTGAATAAGTGACTGCTCAAATGGTATGTGTCAGAGGCCATCCTTAAAGCTCAGTTTTCATCTTGACTCTAAAACCAGGGCTTGCTTGCTCTCTCTCTCCATCTCTCTCTGTCTCTATCTCTCTTTCTTTCTCTCTCTCTTTCTTATGCACAATAAATATTTATAATATGGGTAGATGTCTACATTTTTTTTACTTTTAAAATGTTACCCATAATATGAGGCTATTTCATTCTTAAATGGATTCATTTATTCCTTCATTTATTAAGTATTTTTTAATCACTTCCTACATTCAAGGCATCATGCTATGCTCTGGAAAAAAACCAGCTCTCAAGGAACTTACATTCCAGTTTTAATGAATCACCTGCATCTCCTCACAGTCAGTGCCCTTGACCAAAGGGATTGAAATTACAGTAAATTCTAAATGAAGCAAATCTATCCTACTCCATACCGATGCACAGCCTTTGCTTCATTTACTAGTTGTGTGACACTGAGCAAGTCACTTCCCTTCCCTGTTTCCTCATCAGTCAAACAGGAATACTAATAATGCCTATCTCCTAAGGTTGTGACGAGGATAAAATGACAGAACATCGGTAAGGTGCGTTGCTATATAAATGGAGGTATGAGTATTATTCATCCTTAAGAAAAAGGCATACATCTACCAGTCTATCTTTCTATCCATAATGGTGAAAAGTTTCACTGGGAGATGGGCTGAAATATTACATTGCACTGTACGTCTCTGAAGAGTCATCCAATATGTCGATATTTCTGGAAGAAAGTGAACGTGGTTGCTGGGCATTCCAGTCTTCAGTAGATTGAAAGGAGTCAGTTACAATCTCACATTCATGGAAGGCCTGAGCTCAGATGTCAGCAGAGCATCCAAAAATGGATGAAGCTCAACCGGCAACTGCCATCTGTTGAGTGTTCCCCGACAGCTGTATCTCTTGACCATCACAAGTGCAGATAATCACGAGAGGTGGGGGAAGAAGTGTACAGCCGTCCAAGACACATATAGAGAAAAATTCCAAGTTCGCTTGTGAAACAACACAGCTTCTAATTGCCCTGGTAATGATTTTCTAACAGACACAGTGGTATGTAGTATAGACTTTGAGCTGATTTAGAGTCCCCAATAAACCACAGTGCTGCTGAAAAAACCAGTGGAGACTTCCTAGTGCCAGGAAGATCTCTGTCTTAGTTGAGTACTTAATAGCACTTGCCCTAGATGCTTTGTCCACAAGCTACTTTGACCAAAAATAGCTATCAGTATCCCCTTGCCAGGACAAATTTCAGAAGTAAATAAATACCCCCTTGAAATGAGCATGTATATATACTATAATTCCAAATAGAATTATAGGTAATTTTTTTTAATCTCCATGTAGTATTAATACCTTTTGCCTGGGGATCTTAACATGAGACAATCTAGTTGTCTTGTTTTGAGCTCCATTAGGGTCAGAAATATCACTCTCTTGCAGTTTTTTTTTAACCACTTAGCATTTTTATCCTTCCCCTCCAGTGAAGGTCTCTACAAGCCTGCTCGACTGCCATCTGGCTTTTTACCTCTTATAGAAAATCCTCTGACAAGCCTGCCCAGATGGGAGAATTGACTGGTCAGGCCTCATAATCAGGGCATGGAAAGGACCCCAGTCGTACTTAGACCTCAGAGTGAGAGCCTCTCCCCTGTCCCTGAGAGCTTATCTGTCACAAACTGAGTGATTAATCAGCAGGGAATCTATTCAGTGGGAGGCACCATTAAAAGAGAAAGGGGAGGGGTCAAAAAGGTAAGCAGATCTAATTCCTTATTTATTTTTCTACCATCATCATCAAACAAATATTAAACTCCATCTGTGTGCAATGCGCTAGGTCCTCCCTTTCCTCCACTGATCATGTCTCACATTTGGACTGTTTGCTTGAAAGGACTGATCTGCCCTTCTCTCCGTTCTCTCAGTCTTACAAATAATCAACAAATAATCCACACTCAGCAATCAGAGCAGGTGTCAGTCCCAAATAAGGAACTCCTATACTGTGCTTGTATTAAGTACATAAAGGCCTCACCCTATACTACATAGGGAAAAAAACATCCCTCCTCAAATGAGCCCCCACCTACCAAGAACTGTTGTATAGGATGGAAGAAAAAGAGCCTGAGTTCTGCCGGAAGTAGAAATGGCTACATGATCTTGAATCTGCAGAGGAAGCCTCTTATCTCCATTTGGAAAGTGTCCCTCCCTAATATGTCATTTCCAGAAAAGCTTTTTTATCCCCCCTCAAATGATCCACATCCTTTGCTGCTGAGCCAGGCCCGGGACCAGTAACGTGACTCCATGGCTTTGCAAGAGCTTAAAATTAATTTCCACGAGGGTGCACTTGCTATCAAATCAGAATGCTGCAGTCATCTGGCTGGAGCTGCTGTTCCTTTGATACAGTGACCCAGAAATTGTTCATACTAGAAGAGTAAGAGATATATGTTGGGTTTTGTTTAAAAAAAGTACATGTATATAATTCAGTTGGCTTTCAACTTGTAAACAAGATGCTGAGAAAGAACAAATATGATTGCATCATCTAATTCCATATAATTTGAGGAGAACATTTTTCAAAAGACCGGTCTGATTTAAGACATCCTAGGTAGCTCAGTAAAGTCCAGCTGGGCCTTCTGTCCCCGACTCATTTGCTGCTACCTCCCCCTGCCTCTCCCACCAAAACCCACTGTTACTGTTTGAGAGAAGTTGCTATAAGGGCCTTTGCATCAAATTTCCCCTTCCTCCAGGGGTGCCATAATCAATTCAACACAGGGCCTTTTTTATTCTATTGCTTAAAACAGTATGAGCTTAAAATGCCAGCCCTACCTCTGGGTCAGTGGGAGGTCCCTGTTTAATGCTACCCTAGCTTTTTGCTCAAGTGTTTGGCATTTGCTGCTGTTTCTCTTACAAGTTTATTCTGAAAGAAACAAGGGAGACAAAGCAAGCTTCCAAAAAGTCACTTTTATGTGTTTGATTTTTTTTTCCCTTTAACATGGAAAAGGGGTGGTCAACGTTAGCGCAAATTCATTAATAAGACAGCTCATAAGTAGACCAGGTATTGGGCCCTCCCAAGGTCTTTTATAGAGTAACATTAACATTAAACTGGGAGACTGAGGAGTTCCAGCTTTTTCCCATGCCCTCCCTCCTTCGTTTCTATAAGAGTTCCATAAGATGACTATTATTTTTAAAGGAATGATAGAAAAACAGATATTTCCAAGGGAGTTGGCTACTAAGAGCCGTATGACAAGGAAGACCCACAACCTGACAAGAATGAGAAGTGAATCCAGAGCTGGCTGCCATTCATCACAAATCCCAGTGAACCAGGCCAGGAAGCTAACTGAAAAAGCCAGAGAGGCCACATCTGTTTCTATAAGGGCCACATCTGTGCCTCTGGGAGTGTTCTGAGGGTCCCGTTCAACTTCAAAGAGGCTGAGCCAGGGGTGGAGAAAGTGAGTCTGCATGTGAGACAGAGAGAAGAGAAGGAGAACGGAGGAAAAAGGAGAAAAGAAAAGGAAAGAGGGAAGGAGAGGACAAGGAGAAATAAGGAACAGAAAGAAGGGGAGGAGAGGTCTTGTTCATATCTTAATCACTTTCTGGATTCTGATGAAACTGAGAAAGCAGGTAAAACCTTCTTGTACAGAGAGATTAAAACTGAAAGAAAAAAAGTGGCAGGTTTTCATTTGGTAGTGTTAAATCCCAGCATTAAAATGGGGAAAAGGATAACCATCAGTCCACACTGCACACTCACCCTGTAAACTGTGATTGTGGGTTCTTTATCTCCAAGGTAAGGGAATAGCGCCCATGTTAATCAGGAGTACTTCCCACAGAATGTGACAGAAAAGATGAATACCTCGCAGGTCTTAATGGCTAATTTGTAGTGGCATGTGTGTTTCTTGAACGTTTGTGAAGTTTCTGATTCAGCACTATACAATTGGGCCCTTTTTCCTCCTTCTCCTTAAACAGGCTGAAATGTTGAGCCAGAGAATGATGATGACAGAATTTCAGAGAAAGGCATTGTCCCCTCAGTCCAGCTACTTTAGCTCACTCAACTTCGCACTAATTTCTCTCTTTCTTGGGAACCGAGTGGTCCTTCAAAGAAGGATTTCTGCCCTGGAAAATGGGTATGACTGTTGAATGTCCCCAGAGATGCTAATCCATCTGTGGGCATTTGATATGCCTCTGGAAAATTCAGGAATTGAATTTACTGCTTAATGAACATAACAGGGGAAAAGGAGGTGTAAAGACGACACCTAACTTTCTAGCCTTCTTATGCTTTACTCCCCTCCACATAGGATCCAGGGACATTGCATGCCTTCTTGCTTTTCCTCTGCAATGCCTCTGTTGCTCTCCGATAGCTGTGTCCCATGCCTGCAGTCATTTCCCTCCTTTCCTCTACCTCCTGGCTTCCTTCAAGCCTCAGCTCAAATGCCACTCTGTTATGTGAGAATTCTCCCAGATGCTAATGCCATCTCTCTGAGATTATTTTCCATATACTCCAGTATATGCTTACCTGTAGCCTTCCCAAATTAGGAACAGGAACTTACCTATAGCCTCCCCAAATTAGGAATAGAAATAGAAACATCCTTTTTAGAGCTTAGCACAGGACCTAACACATAGTAAGCACTTAATAAATGCTTGTGGACTGATATCCAGTGAAGAAAAACAGGGAGACTTTGGGACCTAGAAATTCCGCCTTAGAGTCTCTGGCTTTCACATGGGGGCCAGTAGCCCTCCTGCAGAGGGAGATCTTTAAAAGCCACTCAGTGTAACATCTTGGTGTTTTCTTCTCAGAGCTGGATGTTGTCAGGAGCTCTGAGGAGCCATCCCAGCAAGCCTACTGGAAACAAAACAGGATGCTCTTATTCAAAGGGCTGCTTGGTGTAATTATGTTTGATTTTTGATGCCACACTTGAACTTTAGAATACTCAAGGATGCATAAGCAGCCCTTCAAAGGAGAATAAATGATTGAGGCTTTTTGCCTTAAGTGAAATATTGTTACGCACTCTTGACAAAATTAACTTATTTGTTTGTGTTTGCAATTGTACCAGTGAATTAGGTCTACTCACGACCCATACCTGTTTTTTCAATTCCAGGCAGGAGAAGATCAAATTATCTTTGCCAGGTCACATTTCCTGCTTATAAAAAGACACTTAACAGAATAATAGTTCTAACAGGAAAGTTTCGAGAGGGCCAGCAGTTTCCCCTGTAAGACTTGAGGGAAAAGACTTTTTGTTTTTCCATCCATAAACTTTTTTTTTTTCTTCTGCCGACCCATGAGTTAATTGTTCTGTTGTGTTCATGGAGCCTTCAGAATGGAAAGCACCTGACTGTAAACATATCTAGGGAAAAGGACTGGCGAAATATTAACAGTCTGTAGTTTGTACTGGAGGCCAACCTTCCTCATGAAGGAAGGAGCCCCTTGCTGAAGGTACGTGCTGTCAGAAGACAGGTATCTGATCATGTCTCTCTCAAATGGGCAGCCGTTCTGTGCAGCTCCATCACCACAATAGGAGCTATATAATCATAAGTCAAGAAAGTGGTCTTAGCCAAAATAGGTCATTGTTTTATTTTGTAATTAATGTTTTAAATTAAGAAATTTTTTTTAAAGTTATCCAATGTTGGCTTTTTTTAAAAAATAAAAATGCTATGAACTGTCCCAGATCTCAAAATGTTACTGTCCACAGGGACCTGTTTATCTCAGATAAGGCTTGGGACTAAATTTGAGATTTCAGTGGTGAGGAAACTCTACCCATCCAAAGCAGCATTGTCTTTACAATTTAGAGTCTCAAAGAGTTGCTCAGGGCATTGAGAATATAAGTGACTTGAGTCAGAACATTTTTTTTGAGATAGACCTTGAACTTATCTCTTCCAGTCATCCAGTCAGCTCTCTATTACACCACATAGCCTCTCTAATTATAATACAATTATGGCAAAACTAAATGAATTCAGATGAACATATAACTATGTTATGAATTAGTAATCCAGAAAGCATTTATTAAGCACCTACAGTGTTCCAGGAACTACCAGTCAAAGAAGATTTCTTAAGACTCAACTATGTATCAGACACTGTGCTAAACATTAGGAATATAAAGAAAAGTCAAAAATAATCAGCTCTGCCCTCAAGGAACTCACAGTCTAATGGGGGAGACAGAATGTAAGCAACTATGTACAAACAAGATATGTACAGAATAAATTGAACGTGATCAAGAGAGGATTATCAGTTATTGAGAAAGCAGTTTTTAAAATAATAGAGTCCCTATCCTCAAGCTCACATTCTACTAGAGTCTATTAAATTTTAATAAAGTGAGTAGGGTACTAAAGGAAATAAGATTCACACTCAGTTCAACAGTTATTGCCTACTATGTGCAGGACTCAATGATGGGGAAATAAGAAACATGAAATGGTCACTACCCTCAAGGATCTTACGTTCTACGTAATCCTCTGGAATGAAAAAGAGGATGGGAAGATGGCACATACAGCTAAATATAGTACATGGCAAGGGCAAAGGAATTTGCCTTATTCAAGTTACATTCACACATAATATAGGACCCTACTCTACAAAAATTTGAGAGGAAGGAAATCCTTTCATCTGTGATCAGAGAAGATAGCCTATGAACTGGAAGATTTAAAGGAAAAGAATTTCTTGGCATGGGGATGACCGAATCAAGTCATCAGCAAGGTGGTGGCATGGTGCATAGAGCACTAGGTTTGAAGTCAGGAAGACTCATCTTCCTGAGTTCAAATCTAGCCTCAGAAGCTTACTAGTTTTTTGACCCTGGGCAAATCACTTCACCTGTTTGCCTCACTTCGCTCATCCATAAATAAACTGGAAAAGGAAATGGCAAATCACTCCAGTATCTTTACCAAGAAAACCCCAAATGTGGTCACAAAGAGTCAGAAATGACTGAAAAACAACTAAACTGAAATATTATGTGCCAGGCACTATGCCAAGCACTGGGGATAGAGAGATAGGAAATAGGTCCTGTCCTCAAGGAATTCACAGTTTAACAGAGGAGACAACATGCAAGCAACTATGTACATACAAGATATACCTGCCTATCTATCTGTCAAAATGTGACAGTGCCATGAATAACACAGGTCCAGTCAATACATGATGTTTATTATAATGGCAGCTATATTTGCCTAGGATATGACACTGGGCAAGACAATGGGATGCATCTGCCCAGAGCTGTCCATGCTTGCAGGGGTATGAGAAAGTCTCCGAAGACAAGATCCCTTGGGCACAGTAAGGTCCCTCATCCTGCCAGTGAGTCTGCCTCAGTGACCAAGCTGGTTGGTCTGTTCTGGCTAAGGCTGGCTAACCAGTTGACATAATCATGGGCTGCGGCGGTGGGGTGGGGGGTATTTTATACAATTTTTAGAAGTTTGTAGCTGTCTATGTGTAAGCTATCTATGAGGGGTTGGAGGTTTATATAGGGTGAATGGCAATGCCTTGGGGCCACCTAAGCTTATCTATATGAAACTTCTACCAACATGGTGTGACTAGTGGGGCGTGACTATGAAACATATGCTTTATATTAAGAATGAAGTTATTTTGCTAAGAAGAGGGGAGCAATGGTGGGGGTGAGGTTGGGAGGGAAGATATGCCATGAAGCTACACTGACACATAATATAGGGAATTTAATTAAGCTGCGGAAACAGCTGGCAGGGTCTGTGCTGTCCTGTGCTGTACCCATTGCTCTGGCTTCTTACTCTGGGGCCCACAGACCCCCAAGGGATCTGTGGACAGATTTCAGATTTATGTCAGTTTGGATGAGAAAAAAACTTTATTTCTACTAACCTCTTAATCAAATATAGCATTTCCTTCATTCATGAAAGTAGGTAATAATAAAGTAAACAATACCTGTGATTTTGTCAATAATAGAAGCCATAGATATTTTTACATATTCTAACAGTTGTAGATATCTTAAAACATTCTATATACTCTTAATTTGAAATTATTGTAGTTGGAACTATTGTTAGCTATACTGTGACAAATTTGTTTTTCAAATATTTTGATACTGTAAACATAATTTTCCTTTGTAATTACATATATATATATTATTTAATGCATTTAAAACCATTAGTGTAATAAAGGGTCCATAGACTTCACCAGAAAGTTTAAAGGAGTCCGTAACACACAAAGGACTAAGAATCTCTGTTCTAATCATTTCTGAGTTTTTGTTCTCTTATCAGTTGGATGAGAGAGTTAGATTATTTGATTTCTAATTTCCTTTCCTTTAGTACATGTGTGATTGTTTTTTATCACTCTAAAGTCCTATCTACTTTTAAATCTTAAGAAACCTATGACTTTGCTCTTTAAAATCAGACTCCAGGCTATCTTCCCCACCTTATTTATATTACTTCCCTTTCAGTGCTAACATTACAACCAAATGGACAACTAGCTGTTTTCTGTGCTGGGCATGGTGTATCCTGGCTGCCTGCATTCACTGTGGTCTCTGCCTAAGATTACTTCCAACTTAACAGATAGAGGTAGATAGATAGATAGATAGATAGATAGATAGATAGATAGATAGATAGATAGATAGATAGATAGATAGATAGATAGATAGATAGATAGGTAGGTAGATAGATAGATAGATAATGTAAAACCTAAGATCTTCTCTCACAAGAAACCTGGACTGTGGATAGGGACTGGGTTAGACCACAGTCATATAGGTGGTAACCGTACAATTAAAACTTAGACTACAAATTCAAAATTCTCCTAAATATGTGCTGTCATTCGTTCTGTACCTTTCCTACTTGTCTAAGATTTAGAAAGAACAAAAAGGAAATAGCCAACGTAGACTTGTATGACTTGGGTGAATTCCTTAATTACTCTGGGTCTCAGTTTCCACCTCTGTAAAATGAAGGGGTTGAGTTAGATGACCTTCAAGGTCCTTTCCAAATCCCAATCTATGATCTTTAATTGCTGTATCAGTGAATAATATCACGTTGGGGCTTGTGGGAATAAGCATTTATAGGGGAAGCATTTATATAGTGTCTGCTATTTGCCAGTGTTTTGTTCTTTTGTTTTCTGGGATTTTTTTTTACAAGTATTTTCTCCCTTGATTTTAGCAATAACCTGCAAGACAGGTTAACAAGTATTTATTAAGCACCTACTGTGTGCTAGGAGTTTTGCTAAGAGCATTACAAATATTTTTATTTACAAATATATTCTCACTTGAACTCACACAACAATAGGGTAGATGCTGTCATTATCCTCATTTTGCTCTGAAGAAACTGAGGCAAACAGAGGTTAATGTCTTGCTAGGATCACACAGCTAGTAAGTATCTGAAGCCAGATTTGAAGGTGGGCCTTCCTGGTTCCCCACCTACCTCTCTATCCACTGCACAATAGTGCTTCAGGCTTCTAGAAATAATAGCAAAACAGTGGTTTTACTGACAAGTCTAAAACCATTTAGATTTGTTAATGAACTAAGCCCAACATTGACACAGATAAGAGTTAGTCTATTAAAAAAAAAAAAACCAAAACTAAAAACAAAAGCCCTAGAAATGAAACCTCTAACGCCAAACCTTCAGGTCCATTCTACCCAGTGCTCCCAAACGCTAATCCTTGGTTATGTGAATGATGCTTTCTGTCTCCCCTCCCCATGCCCTGTCTCCATGCTATCTGCCTTTGTGCCCCTTTTTGCTTCTTGTCTTGGTACTTTCTGTACTCTTTGCCCCCAAATCCTCTATGGTTTTTAAGTTGTAATTCAGTCCTATTTTTCGCTGCTGTCTTAGTCTTTCTCAGCAAAAACCAAAAGAATCAGGTATGCCTCCCCATTTCATAATTTTATAATTTCATAAATTAATTATCAGTTGAGATATGAAGGGCCTTGTAGGCCTCAAATCACAACACAACTGTCACTTATCATTATCTAATCCAGGTAATGGATAATCCTACCCATCAGAGAATAGGGCTACATTTTTATCAGAAGAATTCTGTATCTCAAGCAACTCAAGTACAATGAGCTTATACTGGTTACAAATTAACTGGTGACAGGTGCTCTTGACTCTAATAACTGATAACCTATTAGGAAGCTAAAATCAATATAGGCTATAATCTCATAAACTAGGATAACTAGACTGTCCTTCTACATCCTGTTTTGTTTGATTTTCCCTCCAATTCAACATGCCTCTCCCCACTCCTCATTTTCCTACCCACCACACACACACACACACACACACACACACACACACACACACACACACACACACGGGGTGGGGAGAAAGGGAGGAAGAAAGAGAGAGAGAGAGAGAGAGAGAAATTGTTCTTTGGTTATGAGAATTAAAATAGAGCTAGAACCCTTAGGCTAGCTCTACCTAGAGGTTTCTCCATTTTTCCTATGATAGATCTACCAGGTTTTGAAAACTCTGGTCTTCCATTTAGTATCTTGTTAGACGTCTTTGTTAAAGCATCTTAAAGGGTCCTAGGAGGACAATTGAGCCTCCTTCTTCCTGTGGAAGGGGAGAAATAATTAAAGTACTTTGTTTTTTTCTTTCTCCTTTCTTTTTCAGACCTGCATTTCATTCTAAAGCTTTTCAGGTATCACCTTTTCGTTGTGCAATTCAAAATCCTGGAGAGGGGGATGTTCCAGGTTAATTTATAAATAATAGCTATTTACCGAAGATACAACACTTAAATTATAATCTGTCTGGAAAGTTGCATTATAACTAGATGAGGGGTGTCCATCAGTGAGAAATTCTATTCATAAGATGCCAAAGAAAAAGAAATTGAAAAGATTTTGAAATGCTGTCATAAAAAAAAAAGATGGGGGGAGTGGGTTGTCTGAGAATGTTACCTTGTATTTTCAAGACTAAGGCAGCTCAGAGATTCCTAAAGTGAACAATCTATTGTTGTCATCAGAAATTCAAATGAGGAGAAAGAAGTGACATGACATGGCATCAATGAGCCAATTGTCATTGTTATGAACACTCTGGAAGGTTTCAGGAAGTCTCTAAGAAGGGGTCTGGTACTTGCTGTCCATCTAGCCAGACTGGCTTATTGATGTTAAACAAGCCACTTTGAGTACATTGATAAAACTGTTATTAGATAAAAAGTAACATTTCCCAATCCTCTAAAGCTAAATAGGCTTTTGGGGGTGACTTAATTGAGGAGCAGACTATTTAAGGAATACTGAGAAACAGTATGAAGTAATCCTTCTATTTGGTTTAAAGACTTTCAGATATGTTTTGAGAGTGGAAAAAAGGGAAAACTGCTTAATAATATTCTTCTCATCTTAAATATATTCATGAGGAAGTAGCATCATAGGAGCACCGGATGTTTGGAAGTGACCTTACTCTTCATTTAGATAAGGGTTGGTAAACTGTAGCCCACAGACCAAACCCCTACCTATTTTTGTACAGTCAGTAAGCCAAGGATCATTTTTAAATTTAAAACTAATGTTCTATTGTATTTTTAAAAGTATGTTTTAATTATTTAAATTTAATTTTATTTACTATTAATTTAATATTCAATTATTTAGAATTATTGTATTTATTTGTATACAATAAATAATAATATTTATTTTATTTTTTGTATACAAAAAAAGTAAAAACCATTCATATAAGAATAGTGGGACATTTGGCATGGGCCATAGTTTGCTGATCTCTGAATTGTCCAATACCCACAATTAACAGAAAAAGAAACTGAGTTTCAGAAAAATTAAGGGACTTGCCCAAAGTACAAGGTGATACTAAGTGGCTTCATGTGACTGACTCTTTATTGAATTAAGTCAGAAACGGAACTAAAAACTCCTTACTTCTCCTGTTATACCTCCCCCCTCTTTTGAGCACAGCAAACTTCTCTACAAAAACAGCGATGTGTAAGAATTCTGAAGAGTACATAACTGGGCAGAGTGGAAAGAGTAGACTTTGAGGACTGAGAATAGCTGAGTTCTGACTTTCCTACCCTACCTTTCTCTTTCCAAGGGAGTCACGTAAACTTCCTGAGCCTCAGTTTAATAATCTATGAAATGGGGATGATAATACCTGTGCTATCCATTTCACAGGGCTATCATGCATCCCTAATAAGATAAAATAGGAGAAAACACTTCGGGGAAAAAAATTAAGATATTATTAGAATTCATTAGGAAGCTTTTTTTTATCTCTTATCAATTTTAGGGGAGATTAGTTGAGCCCAGGTCTCCCTGATTGGACTCCTGGCTTTTCTTTCTCTCTATCCTATCTTCCACACAGCAGTCAAAATAATCTTTCTAAACCACAAATCTAACTGTGTTATTACCAGATTCAAGAACCCTTTGTGATTCTGTTTTGTTCCTAGGATAAAATGCTAACTCTTCCACTTCAATGATCTCGGGATTGTATAAAACCCTTCACTCTCTTAGATCAGTCTAACAAATAAGCACTTTCGTTCCAGTCAAACTGGCCTAGTTACTCTTTCCTGAATCTTGTGCCCCATCTCTTATCTCCTATGACCTATGAGTAAAAGCAACTCCTTCTTTACCTCAGGCTCTGCGCATGGTCCACCTCCTATGAGAAGCCCTTCTGGATTGATTCCCTTAGATGTTAGTGTTTTTTTTCCATAGGAAACTGGATGAGCACTTAGTGGTTCTGACCTTGACTAGATGGCCCCGAGTTCCTTGTCAACCCTGAGATTCTGTTTCTACAACTTGTTTAGTCCTAGAGCATACAAGTAGGAGTGCTTTCCTTCGAGAAATCCTGCATTCCTCAAATCCTACATTATATAGGATGTCTTTCCTGTTTCCCCTTGTCTCTCCACGGCTAGTATTTTCCTTCTAAGATAACTGACTTGGAACCCAGAGTTTGCCTCCTGCCTCAGAACCTCCCTAACTCTGTGACACTGGGCATGTCATATAAACTCTCTCAGTCTCAGTTTCCTCCTCTGTAAGTTGGGGAAATAGCACCTACCTCCCAAGGTGGTACTTGTGAGGATCAGGGGTCAAGCACTTTTTGTCCAGTCGTGTCCAATTCTTCGTGACCCCTTTTGAGGTTCTCTTGGCAGAGCTATTGGAGTGTTTACAGTTTCTTTCTCCAGCTCATTTTATAGATGCGGAAACTAAGGCAAAGCAGGTAAAGTGACGTCCTCAGGGTCACAGAGGTAGTCAGTGTCTGAGGGAAGATTTGAACTTAGGAAGATGAGTCCTCCTGACTCCAGGTCCAGTGTTCTACCCACTGCACCACCTGGCTGCCCTGAAAAGCACTATGCTAACCTGAAGAGCTATATATATACTATTATTATTTTTATACAGTATAGTATGCATAATATATGTAATATATATTAAATACTATATTATAATATAGTCGTTTTTGCTCCTTGAGGGAAGGGATGATTTCGCCAAAGGCAAATTCGAATCTGATATCAGGAAACTCTTTGCCAGACACCCCAGAGGGGTCAGCTTGCCTGTCTCCAGAAGTGGCCCATTCCCTGACTGAAAGTCTTGAAAGAAAAGACCGGCTGATCACTTGCTGGGGGTGATATAAGGAGAATTTTAGTTCAGGTAAGGGTTAGAATGGATAGGCCTCTGAGGCCCTTTAAACTCTGAGTCTGTAATTCTTCCTCAAATTAACATCTGTATGTTTGTATGTATATATGTTATAAACCCTTCTCCTCCCTACAAAAAAAAAAAAAAGCATAAGCCCCTTGAAGGTGAGGACTCCTTTTGGTTTAATACTTATACCCACAACGTCTAGCATAGGAAGAACCTCCTTTGTACACAGTAGGAGCTTCATAAATGCTGGTTGAAACTAGGATTAAGCTTTCAGGGAAGAATTTTTACTCATCCCTTTGCTATTTTTAACATATATAAGCTCCCACAAAGGCATTTGTTGGGGCTTTCCCCTTCCACACTTTACCCCTTCCAGGGAATGTCTATAAATTCACTCCCTTAAATAGTAAGTCCAGATGGTAAGAATCCTCCACCAAATGTGTTCCCCAACATTTACCTGCTTGTTTATCTAGGCATCGAGTGCAACTCATGCCTGTGGTTTGGCTCTTAAGTGGTTGGATGTCTATGGGCAAGATATATGCCCCAGAGGGGATTCTTTGGGCCAGTCAATTTGTCTGACTTTGGAGCAAAGACATTGCCACTGGCTCTGGAAGGAAAATTCACGACAAGGGTTAAGAACAGATGAGGCAGACATCAGCAGCCTCCAAGAATCACAAATGTACAAACGAGATCTAATTTTTCCCTACTGTTTTTATAAGAAGGAATGCTTTCTTCACACCAAGCAAACAGCAACTGCTTTAGTCTCATAAATTTGCATATCCCCAGTAATGTCAGCATTCAGACAGACTCGATTAGGGGGCCTCTGTGTTCTCATCCAAGGGAAAGGGGGAAAGGAACCCAAGTCATCTGGATGATTAGAGGAGGAAGGGGAGAGTTGAAGCCCATCCCATGATATCCTTTGGATCCACAGTCTGTGAAACTCAGTCGTTCATTCTGTTGGATATGCCCTGTGTTTTCAATTTCATGAGAATCGCCCTCTCCAATATCATTTCTGTAAATCCAGATTATAAATCAAAACAAGACAGCTTGCAAAATAGGATGATTGTCCCTCCGGAGACCATTGTCAAGTTGTATATTAACTACAAAGTGGGGGAACTGAAACTTTTGGCGTTTGCAAGTTTCTGAACATTTTATTTTGAGGAGCAACCACTTTTGTAGAAGTCAGCTACAGAGTGGCGATACAGCTATATAATAATGTATGTAGGAGTGAAATTTTGCTTTATTTTCCTGTTTATTCTTCACATACTTAGAGTTTATAACTTAGCTTAGGTTTCTATCATGTTTTATAGGTTACAAAACCATGTATCCATGTTGTCCCATTTGAAGCTCATGACCACTCGATGTGTAGGATTATAGGATTTTCAGCTGAATGGGATTCAACATTTTCATAATATAGAAGAGAGACCCAGTGAGATTAAGTGATCTGGCCATGATCAGTTACTAAGGCACAGAGCAAGGATTTCAACTGGTCTAACTATAAATATAATCCTAGGATAGCCCAAACTATGCCAAGGGGGCTATCCTGTATGTTGGGTCTATCCAGGGAACTCCTTTATTCATATCATGTTTTTCAGTCTTATTAGTAGTCCTTAAGTATTTGAAGGGCTGGCATGTGGAAGAAGAAATAGATTTACTCTTTGTGATCCCAGATGGTAGAACAAGAAACAATGAACAGCAGTTGCAAAGAAGTAGTTTGGGCTTAGGTTTTCGTGGGGGTGGGGAGAGACTTTCTAATAATTAGAGCTATCTCCAAGATGAATAGGTTGCATTGAGAATCAGAAGCTTTCTCTTCACTGGAGGTCTTCCAGAAAAAGCTAGATGACCATCACTACCACTGTTATTAAGTCATTTTTCAGTCATCTAACTCATTGTGATTCCATTTGAGGTTTTCTTGGCAAACATTTTGGAGTGGTTTGCCATTTCCTTTTCCTTTTACAGATGGGGAAACTGAGTGAAGTGACTTGCCCAGGATCACACATCTAGGAAGTGTCTGAGGTTGGATTTGAACTCACAAAGATGAGCTTTCCTGATTCTAGGCCATGCACTCTATCCATTGTGCTACTTAGCTACTCCCAACCATCAAGTTGGTGAAATTTGATGGTTTCTTAAGTCACATTTAACTCTGTGGATCTAGGATTCCTCATTTTAAAGAAGAGAAAACCATGATTTAGAGAGGTGAAGTTGCCAACATCACACATCTAGTACCGGGGAGAGTTGGGACTCCCTAGTCTTCTGGGACAAAGCTTATTTTTTTTTCAACCACTTCAACCCGTTCACTATGAAGGGAACTATGTACTTAGATATTCTAAAGTTGTTCTCTCTTGGATCTCCTTTTTTGCTTAATGTTTGAGGTTTGGTTTTGTTTTTATTACAATTATGTCAGCATTGCAACTCAGGGAACTGAAAGACCTATCAATTACTCTGTCCCCATTTGCAACTGGAAGTAGTTATTCCAGGCATTGGAAGTATTTTGATTTTCCCCTAGTCAGCTGAGCTTTACCCTTGAATTACATTGTAAGTACCATCTCTTAACCAGAAGTCTAACTGGTTTCTAAAAGCACTGAATTTGTATTTATAACACTTCAACTTTTATCATTATAGGCTTCCCAAAGACTCAAGACATTCATCTTTCTATATTCATTTAAGATAATTTAGGACTTATGAAAAGTTGCCAAAGAAAAAAACACACACTCTTTTGGGGGATCCAAAGGTGGTCAATTCAGTGGGCAATCCATCCATTAACAAGCATTTTTTGCTTAATAATAATGTCTAGTACCCATTATGTACTAGACACTGTTGGGCAGTGGGAACAGAGAGGAATATAAAAGAAATCCTTGCCCTCCAGGAGCAGTGGTATCCATGAAATATTAGGGGGAAAAACACATATAGCACACACATGTGCAGTACATATACACTGTACAGTAGAATAGTGTATTTGGTGTCCGTAGAATAGGGTTCAATTCATGTGTTCATCCCTTATTACATGTGTAACTTTGGATTAGTTGATTCATAGCTCTAGGCCCCCGTTTCCTTATCTGTTTGGACTAGATGGCTTCTGAGGTCTCTTACAGATCTAAATCTATGATACTTTGGTCCTAAATATGTTTGTTTTACAATGTGAAACTCTTGAACCCAAGGGGATCAAGAAGGACTCATGTCAAGCCTGGGCTACGAAGCAGCATAAAGAGTCTAAGAGGCAGAGGTGAGATGGAGAGGGCATTCTGAATGGATCCCTAGGACCATTAGAATCCTTTTCTAGGAACCTATGGAAGTTGGGCTTAGGAAAAGAGAGCTTCAGAACGAGCAGCTTTGGCTGATTTTGGCCTCTACTTCTCCCCTGTATTAAAGTCAGGCCTGGAAGAGGCTCATGACTGAGTTTCATTAAAGGAAGTAATTCTCACTCTGCTATACTCAAATTGTTATCATGCTTGGCAGCTGTTGAACCCTGCACTAGTACGACTGAACCTCTCAAGGAAGTAGTGAAAACTCCTTGAACCCTGAATTTTCAAATCAAAGTGCCCATTTAAGCAAAATAAAAGATGGGCCAATCACTTTCAGGGCAACATTTATGACCATGAATCTCAACTCTTGCTTATAATTTCCTTTCCACAGTGAAATGTGGTGAGAGGTGGAGTGGCTTTATATTTAATGTTAATTCATTCATATCCTATATGTGAACCTTGGGTTTGTTTTTTTTAGCTAAAAATCTGCCTCTCTCCCAAACATTTCTCAGTCTATCATTTTACTAAAGCACAAATCTTGCCACTGTTGTGTGATGGGGCAAACAAAGAAATATGTAATTCAGTAAGGGCTGTTAAATGCATCTTTCTTCCCTTAGCAAAGTAAGCCACAGTCCAGTGTCTGCCCTCTACCTTCCCACAGCCCTATTTCCGTAATTGTGTTTCACCAAGGAGATCTTCAAGCATTCACAGTCCAGTGAATTGCCCTTTGTAATCATCTCCAGCCCTGCTTCACAGCTTCTCTAAAGATGCTGGAACTGCTATTTATTTTAAGCAAAATTCATGAGGTTCATCAGCTTCCACAGTCAAGTGATGCTGGACCTGGAGACAGGAAGACCTGAGTTCAAATTTACCTATACCCTTGTCTGACCCTAATTGATTAAACCTCTCTCTCTGTGAAATGGGGATAATAGTAGAACTATTTCTCAAGGTTGTTGAGAGGATGAAATAAGATATCTCAAAACAATAAGTCTTATTAGCTATTATTATCATTATTCAATAGTCTTCCTTCACTTACTTATGATACTGTGTCACCAACGAACTCGAAGTACTGTATTCCATTAAAATTTCACCATAAAAGGATTGAAGCCAATCTCTGACCTCAGACAAGGACCAGGATCACACCTAATTAATTTTTCAAAGACCAGGGACTAACTTCCCTTATGTTTGAGGTTAGCAGGAAAGAAAACTCTAGTTCTTTTCTTTTTCTATTTTTTTTAATTTTAGACAAATACTAAAACAAATACATCATAAGAAAGAAAAATTATGTTTAAATATTAAACCTAAATATAAAATGAGAAAAAAAAACATCATGTGCATAGCAGCACATAGAGGATTCAGAATATAGAGCAATAATTATTTCAAGAAAGCTTATATAATAAATATTGTGCATCATGTTGAAAGCTGTCTGACTTTTCTTTGCTTCCTTGTAGATTTTCTTTTATTCTCTACTGTGCACTTTTTGCCTTGTTCTTTTTTCCGCCTTCTTCCCCCACCTGCTATCCCAAGGCTACAATTGAGCATGTATACATTTTTGTAAGTATTGATATATACATGCACGTATACATGTATACACACACATACATATACAAACATGTACTTTCCCTAAGAAAGTCTGCTCCTAATCTTGTTTTTGTGCATATCTCTTTTGTCCTTTCTCCTAACTCCTTTTCTTTACTTCTACCTGCTACCTTGCCTTCCTATTATTTAACCCACCCCACTCCAGCAATCTCTCCCATATCTTCCTATTCCCCTAAATTTAAACACCCTTTTATACACCACTTTGACTTATTCTGCCCCCTCCCCTATAAAGCTCCCTCCCTTATCCTTCCCTTCCCTTAAATGTAAACACCTTTCTAAAACCCCCTTTTAACCTATTCCCTGACTGTACCCTCTAAAGATCCTTCCTTTATCCTCTCCCTCTCCTCCCTATCCCCTTAGAGTTTTTTTCTTTTTTAAATTCAGAAGGCTTTTATACTCCTCTAGATGTATATATGTTTTCCCCTCTTAAACTCATTTCCAATGACAGTAGGTTTCCAGAATTAACAGACCCCCCCTCCCCCATCTAATTCCTCTGTATTGGTTCTTCCTCTTGTACCTCATTTGTATAATTATTCTTTTAGCTGTTCTTGAATGGTTTTACTTTTAAAGTCATAGCATACTCAGGTCTACCCCAATCTTTCTTATAAGCTACCTAATTACTACTAATAATCTAAGGCATAGGTTTTACATTTTCCATACATAAAAGGTAAATATTCTATCCTTATTTGTAATTGATCATTGGTATGACCTTGTATTTCTCTTGCCTCTTGTATATCAAGTCTTCTATTGAGTTCAGAGTTGTTTTGTAACAGAGTTCTGAAAGTCTTACTGTTGATCAAATGTCCATTTTCTTTTTAAATCAGAATTGCACTTAGCTTTGCTGGGTGGGATATTTTCAGCCTCAAGTACAGTTCTTTTGCTCTTTAATATACATATAGTGTTCCAAGATCTGCGATCTTCCAATGTCACCGACACTAGGTCTTGTGTGATTCTAACTGGGGTATCATCATATGTAATTGTCATTTTTTTCTTGTTACTTGTAATATTTTGTCCTTGATCTGGGGGACTGGGAATTTAACTATAATATTCCTGTGAGTTTTCCTTGTAGAACCTCTTTCAGGTGCTGATAAGTGGATTTTTTTTTTTATTTCTACTTTCTCCTCTTGTTCTAATGCTTCAGGACGATTTCTTTTAATTGTTTTTTGTATTATTGTATCAAGATTCTTTCTTTGATCAGAACTTTCAGATAGTCCAATTATTTTTATGTTTTCTTTTCTTGACCTGTTCTCTAGATCTGTTGTTTTTTTTAAAATATCTCACATTCTTTTCTATTTTTTTCATTCTTCATATATATATATATATATATATATATATATATATATGTATATTTTATTTCAGACCACTTATAACTTTGCTGGTTTCCCCTTGCCCAGTTTTGGTTTTCAAGGGATTATTTTCCTCCTTAAGATTCTGAATCTCCTTTTCTAATCGGATGACTTCCTTGTCATAATCTTCTTGCTTTTTCTCATATTATTCTTATTTTTCTTTTTAATTTTTCCTCCATCTCTTTGATTTTCAAAGTCTTTTTCAAGTTCTTCAATGAATTCTTTTGGGGCAGGTAATCATTTGTCATTGCTCTTTGGGGTAAAAGAGGGTTTCTTTGCTTCAGTATCCTCCTCCAGTGGTGAACCTCAGTCTTCTCTATTCCATAGTAGCCTTCTATGGTTGGATTCTTTCTCCTTTGCCTGTGCATTTTTTTAATAATTTAGTTTTTATAATCACCTCTAGTCTTGGGGGATGGAGGATGATGTCTGTGGCCTCAGATCATCCTTCAGTTCTATCCTCTGAACTTGAACTCAAAATGAAGACCTCCAGCCTCCTGTAAGTTCCCACAATCAACAGCATCCACCCCCTTGCTTCTCCACTTGCCCAGGAATGTGCTGGCTCCTTCTCACCCAGGTGTTCTCCTCAGCATAGCTGGGTCTGGCATTACTTCTCAGCAGAGGTTCCCTCAATCTTCCCCAGGTCAGATGCCTAACTCCCCTCTCTGTCCCAGGGATAAAAGTTCCTGTGGGTGGGGCTGAGGCAGTCTCTCAACCCAGCTAACCCCAAGACTTGATGCCTGTGGTTTAAAGGGACCCAGCCTGGATGAAGTTTACTCTTCACTGGGAGGAAATCTTGTCCTGGGATTTTTCTTCAGGCCTTCTCCAATTGTCTCAGGAAGATGTTTGTTCTGCCCTACTCTTATTTCTTTTCTTGGCTCTATGTTTGCCCACAGGCACTATTTTAATCTCTTTTGTGGAGGAAAATCTTGAGAGTTTGAAATTTTCTGAACTACTCTGCTGCCATCTTCCCAGAATCCTCTCCTACCCCTTTTCTTAACAGCCTGGCTATATCTTTATCTTTGTCTTGTAGAATTCCTAGATTTTTCCAAAGCACAGCTCAGATGCCTTTCCTTATTAAGGTCTCTTCTGATCCACCCATTTTTTAGCACTCTTTCTCTCTTGGAATTATTTTTACATTACTCGGTATACACCTTAAAATAATCAGGGGTGGGGAACCTGTAGCATGGAGCCACATGTAGCTCTCAAGTTCCTCCAGTGTGGCCCTTTGGCTGAATCCAAACTTCACAAAATAAATCCCCTTAATGAAAGGATTTGGTCTGTAAAACTGGGACTCAGTCAAAAGGCAACACCCAAGAACCTAGAAGGCCATCTGTGACTTTGAGGTTGAAGGTTCCCCACCCCTGTTTTAGATATGCTTAACTAAATACTTGCTGTGTCCCCTTAGTTGAATATAAACCCTTGGAGGGCAAGCCCAATTTCTTTTTCTTTTTTTTAAATTTCTTTTAGTGGTTATATCCCCAAAACAAACTTTGCAAAAAGTAGAAAAACTAGTTATCAGAAAAGGAAAGAGCACATTAGCTTTTCCCATTGTACCCATTGTATCACCATGTGCCCTGTTAGTAAAATAAAAGTAATCTAAATTCTTTACCATGTAGCTATACAGAGAGGTGAGTACTTAGAACTTAAATCTCATTGTTCTTTTCCAACCTCTAGGGAAATAGGTAACAGTTAGTCAAAGGCCCTCCATTGGTAAATCCAACCAATGGATTGAATCAATTCCAAGCCATCTTGAAAAGTCATATATGCAAACATTATGTTAATGAATGCCAGTTGTTTTTAATAATTAATTTTTAAAACTCTAGTAAAATTCAATGCCAATTTTCTTTTTCAGCAGAAAAAAAAGCAAAATTTAATTCAATCATTGATCTTGGGTTGAAAAATCATTCAGTCAATCAACAAGCATTTTTAGGCAAATCCAGGCAAAAAGACAGATTCTGTCCTCAAAAAACTTGCATTATAACGAAGAAGAAAATCTACAAGAAAATTGAAAAGGGGGTAGGAAGGGAGGGAGGAGAGAGCACAGGGATATGACAGGGAAATACAAAGAACGGCCCTCCCTCCCTCTCTCTCTCTCTCTCTCTCTCTCTCTCTCTCTCTCTCTCTGTCCCTCTCTCTCTCTTTCTATCTCTCTTTTTATCTCTCTCTCTCTTCACATATATAAAATGTATGTATGTAAGTACATGTGTATATATGTATGTGTGTGTATATATGTGTTTACATAATATATAATATATATATATGAAATTTGTGTCTAATGGTGGTCGTCTCTAGTGGGGGATGAGAGGGAAAAAAGAAAAGGAAAACAGAAAAGAAGAAATTTCTACGATAAATTCATTACATATTTACAAGGAATAGCAAGTTGTATGTCATAGATTTGCAGATTCAATGTGCAATCACTTTTTTATCATTATTATAAATCTATGTTATGGAAATATTTTATTCCATAAATTTAAAAAAATCATGTCAGGTATTGCCTTGGCAAGATGTGTTCAATGTACCACACCTTTTGTAGAACTATAATGAGATAAAATGTAGTGTGATAGAGAAAAAAAAAGAGCAGCCTGGTGGGAAATGAAGAGATGGCTTCCTCTGGGAGAAGTCTTCCAATCAGACAGAAAAGTCCCAAGAGTAGAGTCCCAGGGCTGAAGGGATCTCCCAGGATGAAGCAGTTTCTGGGGCACAGAAATATCACAGCATCACACCATGAGAGGTGGAAGGTACCTTAGAGATCATCTAGTTCTAATTCAACCACCTCATTTTACAGATGAAGAAACTAAGGCTCAGCAAATGACAGGAAGGATTCTGGGTCTGTTGACTCCAAGTCCTTTATCAAAAGACTTATCTCACCTCAGACACCTGACACTCACTAGCTGTGCGACCTTGGGCAAGTCACTTAGCCCCAATTGCTTCATCCTGAGTCATCTCCAGTCATCCTGATGAATATCTGGTCACTGGATTCAGATGGCTCTGGAGAAGAAGTGAGGCTGGTGACCTGCACAACCCTCCCTCACTCAAAACAAAGTCAAGTGCAAGTCATGTCATCATTTCTGATGGCATGGTCTTCTTCGGCAATGAAGGATGAACACACACATTCTCAGTTGACCTATGTTTACAGCCAAGGAGAACAGAAATAGAGCAATACTCGGTCAGCCCCCTTGCTTTCCCCATCGTCCTGCTTTTAAAAGTCCATGACCAACTTCTAGACCATTTCTCATCTCTCTTTGCCTTTACTGTCAGATATGTGTTTTTGTCTGCACTGAATACAAATACACAAAGCAAAATGGAAACTATGATTTGGTTGCCAAGCAAACACTAATGTCTTTAATAATAATAATAAATAATAAACATGCGTAAAATAAAAGAAAGATAAACTAATTATAAACATTTTAATTAAAGAAAAAGGAATATTTCTCTAACTACAGAGCTTGGATAGTCTGGAAGGGTCCCATCAAAGCTGCATATATCTCCATTTTGACTTTACCTTGATAAATGGCATAAGATATTTATCTATACCCAATTTCTACTATACTACTGTCCAGTTTTCCCAACAGTCTTTCTTTTTTTAACCAAATAATGAATTCCTATCCCCAAACTTTAAGTCTTTATACTTATCAAATACAAAGTTACTATGACTGTAAATTGTAAGTCTATTCTGTTGCATGGATCTATCTTTCTATATCTTAGCCAATGCCAGATAGTCTTGATAATTGCTGCCTTATAATATAGTTTGAGATCTGGTACTGCTAAACCTTCTTCCTCTACATCTTTTTTCATTAGTTCCTTTAATACTCTTGATGTTTTGCTCTTCCAAATGAATTTTGATTTTTTTCTTCCAATTCAGTAAAATAATTCCTAGTGAAGAGTAACTTCCAGGAGAAGGTTTGGGGAGGAAGTCAAAGGGATCCATTATTTTATACTTTGGCAAGATATGTTGACAAGTAGAGTAGTTCAGGCATAGCTAGGACTGAAAGTATTGTCACTAGAGTATTTAAAAGGAAATTTTCTCATTTTCTTCCAGTGGTTGACTAGGTATTTGTCGTTAGTTCTGGGATCATTTTTGTTTGCTTTCTTTCTGGACTTTTCATTGCTGGCTGTTTGTTATGAACCAAGATGAAAATTCTATCCCAGAGGGCTGAGAAAAGGAATGATTCACAAGTAACAAGTGACAAGGGACACTTCTGGTTAGTGACTCTTGAAAATCTGTCTTGACCTTCATGGAAAAGAAAATGAGTTGGTAAATCATTGTATTTTTTTTTAATCAAGTGACCATATCCTACTCCAGAGATATTTTTTCCCGTAGAGAAAAACTAATCCTCCTACTGTTTTTATTGTTGTAAACCAAAGTGTTTTTCATGCTATAATGATGGTTTTATGAACACATCAAATCCCAGGATATTCATCACAAAGAAACCAACCAACCCCACCCCCACTGCTCACTTCCTACAGCAAGTCTACTCACTGATTGCTCCTACATCTGCTTTTGCAAGAGGAACAGGTGCAAGATTTTTTCATGGGTCACAGTTTGGCCTTCTCCCTCCTACTGGCAGAGCAGAGAGAACTGGGGTTCCGGGCCAGGATGGTGGCAGCTTTCCAATGGCTAACCTGGATTTTTACATTCAGAGTAAGCATGTGGCATCAATGGGCTGTCTAAAAGCTAACAAGATAAGAGGCCGATTGATCTTCATATTAACCCCTTTCCTCAGGCTGGTGAGAGCCTTCCCTGCCCTCCTGGGCTCAGCCATGCTGCTCATTTACAAAGCTCATCCAAGCACCATTGTTGCTTTCTTATTCTTGGCCACTAGCATTTCTGGCCCATTTCTTGCTTCTCCATGGTCACCTCCCCCTAGCAAACACCTCTGCCCCTACCCAATTCCATCCTTCACTCCTCCTCATATCCAATCTGCTAAATCTTGTCCATGTCGAGTTAAATGGAAGAGAAAGTTTTACTGAAGTACTTAAAACTGACCTCTGCTATCCATATTCTTTTCAATATTTTTTCAAAAGTCAATAAAGACAGAAACATAGCAAACTTTAGAAATTTCATTTAAATTTCTTTATGGTGGTCAGTTTTCTGCATCCAATTTAACCAGAATCATGTAAGCTATTATTTTGTTAATTAAATAAGAGACAGCATAGCTTAATGGATAGAGAAGTGGTCTTGAAGTCATGAAGACCTGAGGTCAATTTCCACCTTTGACATAGCCTGGCTGTGTGACCCTGGATGAGTCACTTAACCTGTTTGCCTCAGTTTCCTTATCTGTAAAATGGGGATAATAATACCACCCACCTCTCAGCATCGTTGTGAGGATTAGATGAAATAACGATTGTAGAACATTGCCTTTTATTTACTAAGCACTATATAAATGTCAGATATTAATTGTAATAATCACTATTTTTTTGAGGAGAAGGAGTTTCCTCACTTGGACTTTCCCAATGAAATCATAGGTCCAGACGCATTATTTCTTTTGATCCTTACAAACACTTGGAAAGTAGCTGGGTGATCTTATTTTATCAATAGCTCATTCAAACACTTCCTTTCTTCTTTTAGGTGACAAATCATTTACTCTGAACATCTCATCTGGTCCTGAGGAACATGAAGCCTGCTCGACCCAGGTAAATAATCCATCCTCATTTTTGCCTCAGAACAAAGCAAAGTTCTCCTACATTGTAACAGAAAGGAAGAGGTTTTATTGATGAAGCAAACATGAATATTTGTTAAGAGGGTTTTGTTTTTCTTTTTTTCTTTTAAATGGGATGCAGTTCTGGACAGAAGGCAGAGAAAAACAAACGTTAATTAGAAAGGAAAAAAGGGGAAAAGAAAATGTTTTCTTTTTCTCAATTATTCAGTAACTTTGAATCTCAGATCAGAACCATGTGACTTGAGAGTTTGGCCAGAACTAGATAGACGGGAGATCCAGGTGTTTTATATCCCCTTATGCACAATTTGCTTTCTCCTATTCCATAGCCTCAAGGTCACCCCTGAACCCTGGATAGCAGGTTTATAAATACATGCCCTTAGTCACAAAGGAGACAAGACAAGATTAGGGAAGGACACAGAAAGGGAAGTGAATATCTCTAGGAAAACAACTCTAAGATTAGATTCAAATGAATCCAGTACTTAGAGAGCCTATAAAGTATATGTAAGGCTAAGACAGTCAAGGCACAGGCCTTGACCTTAAGAAGTTTACATTCCAATATAGGAGACGAGATCCGTAACCATGAGCCCATGGCCTTGGCAGAATGTGGTAGGTAGAAAAGAGAGGTCTAGACAAAGCGTTGGGAGATATTTGAAAAGGGGGAAATCCCTTTTGGCTGTGTGGTGGAGTACATGAGGGAAGACTTTGTAGGCAGACAGAACTTCAGTTTGATTTGGAGGGAGGTAGAAATTTCAAGACAGAGACTGAACCCACTCTGGACACGGGACAGTTTGAACAAATGTAACACGCTGAATGAGATGGAAGAGTAGTGATGAGTCAAATGGAATTAGTTTCCACAGTGCTTGAAAGAGGAATATCATGAGATAAGGCCAGAAGGCCAGGTTGTCGTTGGGTTTTAGAAAGTCTCAAATGCCAGGATAGGTAGTTTAAACTTTATATGATTGGCAATAACAAACTGCCAAAAGCTTTCAAGTAAAGGAACATTATGATCAAAGCAGTGGATTAGGAAGAGTAAACTGGCAACTGTGACAAATGTCATCTTCTACAAGATCCAGAATTGTGTGCTCCTATCCAGAAGCAATGGAAAAGACACTAGTTTATCTTGTCCCTGAGAAGCTCTAAAAGGAAAGGGGAAACAAAAGAAATTTGTGGTAGGTATTCATTTTTCTCTTTATTACATCCTACTAATAACTCATTAATTGGGGCCCCATGATGCCATTTTTCATTGTTAGACTCCTAGATTCCTCCTCCAGATTAATACCTCGTTTCCTCAGTTCTCCCTAGAACTGAGTAGGGAGCTAGGTGATGCAATGGATAGTGCTCAGGTCCTAGTGAAGAGGATTTGAGTTCAGATCTCATCTCAGACTTTTAACTAATTTTGTGATACTGGGCAGGTTACTTAATTTCTGTGCCTCAGTTTCCTAATCTGTAAAATGGAAATAATATTACTTCCTGGCACTATAATGATCATATTAGATAACACATATCAAATTCCTTGTAAACTTTAAAGTGCTTTATAAATGCTAGCTGTTGGTTTTAACTCCTGGGATCCCATCACGACCTAAGTCAGGGCTTCATCTCTTCCTGACTAGACTCTTATAATAGGTGCCCAGCTGGTCTTCCTGATTTCAGTTTTCCATCCCCGTTATGATCACATTATAGTTAGCCCTTCCACACCTTGGGGTTAGGGGCAGGGTGCTCCCACAATCTGGAAAATCCATATAAAATGTTTTGGCCTTCCCTTCGCACCAGAGAAGTTGTCTGAATGATTATGGCATTAAAAGATAAAATATGTTGATATCATACAGTACTACATATTATGCACTTCTGAGTTTCCAAATTTTTTTCTGCTTCTATGAAACTCCCCCCAAATTCCCATTTAATTTCTCATGCCAACACATAATATATCAAAACCTTGATGGGGAAAGTCATGATGGGGAAGGGATGGCTATGCTTAAATTCTTTGTTTGATACACCTATCATGCCAGCCTTTATAGATCTTGACCCTATCATCCCATGTATTTGATACCCATCTCACTTTTGTGTTTCATGAGAGATAGTAGTGTGTGGGTCAGAGACCACCAACTCAAATAAAAATCAGAGACTTCTCAAGGTAGAAGCAAAGCAGCAAGATTTTATTACGATCTCGTGAGAAAGGGCATCTCCTCTTTGATGAGTAATCAGGAGAGTGAGGCAATTACAGAAGGCAAAAACAGAGATTATATAGCCCTAACTCCCCCCTACTAGCCTTGTCCTCCCACTGGCTGGGAGGCAGGCTCACAATCTAAGTGTGACAGTCTACCCTGTGAATAACCAATAGGCATTATGTTGATGTGGATGTCGATGTGGCAACCCAAGGTGGGTTGTGTTATGCTGTTATGGCAACTCAAGGGGGCTTGTGTTATGCTGATGGGGCACATGATTTCTGGGAAACTGAAACCTAGGCCTAACTACTAAAACCTAGGCCCATCTACTATAAGTCTTTTATTAAACACTGAGAAGTCTTCACTAATTTCATTCCCTTCTGCTGTGTGCATTAGAATGATTTCTCCACTTAGGCTCAAGCATGCTGCCTCTAACACCTCCAAATTATTTGACTATGGACAATTCATTTAACCTTGCTACGTCTCAGGTTACCCATCTGTGAAATGGGCATAAAATCCCTATAGTACCTGTCCTAGAGGATTGTTATGAGGACAACATGAGATCACATATGTAAAAATGCCTTACAGTCCTTAAAGTACTATATTAAAGTCAGTCATTACTAGCCTGAAAGTCATTGTGTCATATCCAATAGATAGCTACTCTCAGAATCTAAAAAGCCCTGAGTCCATGTCCTGTCTCTCATATATGCTGGCTATATCATCCTGAGCTAGTCTCAACCTCTCCATTCTCTAGGCAACTCTCTAATAAGTGCAAGTTGCAAAGAAAGTAGTGATCTACATTGGAAGAGGGAATTTCCTCACCAGGCACATCCCTGTGCCAGTGAAATCCCAGTCTCAGCCCCTATTCTATTATTATCCCCAAAGCTGCAAAACTTTCTAAAGTTGTCTTCTTGTTTACTGAAAAACAATGTTGAGTGGGGGCACTCCACCAAAGACTCCAGGTTAACATCAATCCCTTTATCAACTTTCTTTGGCTCTGGTCCTTCATTCAGTTTTGAATCTACCCTGTCCTCCCCGTGCATCCATCTCTTGTAGAGATACTCTGAGGAACTTTATCAACTGCTGTGCTGAGATCTCTGGGTGTTATTTCTGCAGCATTTCCCTGATCTATTTGCCTAGTAATCATGTCATTTCTACTAAATGCCACCTGTTAGACTAGGCTCATCATTCCAGCCTGTCAAGACCTTTTTGGATCTTGAATTCGTCCCTAGTGAATTAACTCTCCCTTCCAGCATCATGTCATCCACAGATTTGTATTTTCATCCAAGTCTCTGATTTTTAAAAAGCCATTGATAAAAATTCCCCTTTTGGCAGTCTGACTTCTAAAAGAAACACATTATACCTCGAAAGGAGATATGTTATACCTTTCATGTAAAAGCCAGGAGGAAAAATATGCCAGCAACCTCTTGCCAGTTGAAGGGGTCACTTCTAGCCCTAGGTGATCTGAAATGTAAAGGGACCTGTGAGCAGGGGTGACAGCTAGTGGAGTTCCAAGGGTAATCAGAGGCTCAGAGAGGAAGTCTGCTGCCCTTTCAGAAACATGCAAATATCAGTTGGCATAGTTTTAAGAAGGAGAAAATGGAACCTATAAAAACAAAAGGTCTTTCTAGGGTAGCTGAGGCACCTCTCCTAATAAAAAACAAGTGGAAAATTCTAATTGGTATGCGTGGCTAATGAGCCGAAAGGCAGTTAGTGACCTCCCTTCTCTGGTAAAATTCCCCAGTAGTTCCTCTTCCTCCACAAAAAAAGTATTAGTTCACACCCATGTCGTCTCTTCCTTGTACTGCTGCAATAGCCTCCTTTTCAGTATCCTTGCCTCAGGTCTTTCCTATTTTAATGCATCCTCTGTAGAGCCACCAGAGAGATTTTCTTCAATTAGTGGTCAGATCATGTCACAATCACCAAACCCCTAAGTAAACTCCAAAAACTCACAATTACCTTTATGATCAAATACAAACCCCAGTTTGTCACTTAAAGTTTTTCACAATCTGGCCCCTCCCTATCTTTCCAGTTCTTCTATATTTTTCCCCCTCCACCTCTGGGGCTTGTAAGACCTCAGGGAATCACTTTACCTTCAGCTTCTTTAATTTTCTCATCTGTAAAGTGAGGGAATTGATCTAGATCAGTGGTGTCAAATTCAAATAGAAATAAGGGGTACTAAACCATATTAACTTAGAAAACCACATATTAACAGTATCTATGTTCTATTGTCATTATTGGAGAAGGAAATGGTTAGCATAGCTGCCTTCCAAGAAAATGACAAATGGGAGTTCTGAAGAGTCAGATATGACTGAAGTGACTAAAATAACTGAACAACAAATATTCTATTGTATGTTTATTTTATTAAATATTATCAATTATATTGTAATCTAGTTCCATTTACACTCAGGAGAATTGCAGCCACTGGAGAAGTGTTTGGCACCTCTGGTCCTGATTGTCTTTGTGCTGTCTTCTTTTTCAGCTCTAAATTTATGAGCCTATCCTCCAAATATTCCATGGTCCAACCACGCTGGCCTACATGCTATCTTCCATACAGAGCTACATCTCCAGCACTCATGCCTTGCAATGGCTAGAATCTCCCAAGCCCAGAATGCATTCCTTCCTTGCCTCTACCTGTTAGAATCCCAGGTTTTCTTCAAGGCTCAACTCAAGTGCCACCTTTGTGCACATGATGTCTTTCTCCACCCCTTTCTCAGTTGTCTTTCCTCCCCAAATTGCCTTAGATTAATTTTGTAGCTATCCTATACATATTTGTATATGTACTATGCTGTCTTCCCCTACTAGAATAACTGTCTTCCTTAAAGGCAGGGATTGCTCCATTCCTCTCTTTTACCCTGATACCCAGCACACAGTAGATGTTTATTACATCTTGTTGGTTGATAGGAAGGATAAAAAGGGCATTGGGGCAGCTAGGTGATGCAGGGGATAGAGCACCAGTGCAGGAGTCAGGAGGACCTGAGTTCAAATCTCACCTCTAACATTTGACAATCACTAGCTGTGTGACCTTGGGCAAGTCACTTAACCCCAACTGCCTCATCCTGAGTCATCTCCAGGCATCCTGATGAATATCTGGTCACTGGATTCAGATGGCTCTGGAAGAGAAGTGAGGCTGGTGACCTGCAACAGCCCTTTCTCACTCAAAACAAAGTCAAGTGCAAGTCATGTCATCATTTTTCTGATGGCATGGTCTTCTTCGGCAATGAAGGACAAACACACACACACAAAGGGCATTGATTAGTAGAAGGATCTTTCATGAATTATCAGGTCTCCCTCCAACATGCTAGCCAAAAGTCTGGTTTCCAACCCTGTCACTCTCCTTTTTCTTACCAGGAGTGGTAAGGGAAGATCATAGAGAAGATCCAAAGGCATCCTGACCTAGTAGAAGACTTAAGACCTAGAGAATTCCATTTATTTGGTTAGTTACTTTGATCAAATTCCTTAACCTTTGACAACCTTGATTTCTTGACCTCTCAAGTAGGCATGAGGATATCTGTCCTTTCTCAAAGAGATATTGAGAGGACAAAAACAATGTGAAAGTTCAAAGTTTCATGATTATCACAATGTTTTGTGGACCAGAATACTAGTGGAGCCAGGGAGGCATAAGTTAATTCTCTCTTCTCCCCACCCTACCTCCATACACGTTCTTATTACACCCATCAGGTCTTCTGTAAGCAAAGGAGCTCTGTGGGGAACATTGGGGCAGTTCTAACTAATTATGCCCAGTGGGTGAATTGATCTGGGACCTAGTCATGGGCCCTTTAAATAAGTCAAATATAAAAGGTAACTTTAAGTCTTTGGCATACAACTCCTGAAACCACAGGGAACCTTGTCTCTGACTACTTGAAATGCCCCTGCCTATTGATTTTACTTTTTCCTTTGTGAAATGCTCTTTAACTGCCTTGGAAACTGTTTTTACCAGTGGGTATTTGTATATATTTTTATTAAAAGGATTGAGGATTGATCATTTGAACCATCAGGCTCTGAGTGATCTATTTTGCCAGATAATTAACCACTATTGGGACACAGGGCAAACATTAGGGCTAGTCATCTGCTCATCTAGAAGCCGTATGTTATTGTTAGTAGAACATTGGTCATTGAGTCATAAACACCTGGCTTCTAATTTCACCTCCAATATTCACTAGCTGTGTAACCTGGGGTAAGTCACTTAACTTCTGCGGGCCTCAGATTACTCATCCATAAAATAAGAAAGTATATGGGGAAGGCTAATGTTGCTTCTTACTCTAAATCTACGATCTTTGTTATCCCTCACTCTTTTGGCATGACTTTCTTTATCTCCTCATCTGGTCTTACACATTAGATGAATCCATCCATCAACAAGCATTAATTAAGTGCCTACTGTGTGTCAGGCCCCAAAGAAAAAAAATAATCTTTAGATAATGAAAGAGAGATATAAAAGAAGCTGATGGAGTCATAGTTGTGGATCTGGAAGGAACTCCAGAATCCATCGAATCCAACCCCTTCATTTTAGAGATGGAGAAAGTGAGGTCAGGACAATAAAATGATCTCTTCCCAAAATCACACAGAGAATAATGTTAGAAGTAGGATGGTTTGGAATGCTCCAACTCCAGGGGACAAAACTTAATCTGTTGCACCATGAAATTCAAGATAAGAAGGGAAAGAGAAAAAGATTGCCCAGCTTTCCTTGATGAGTTCAAATTCTCGAGTCCAGAAAAAACTGCATACCAGCATATTACATGAAATGAATACCAAATTTCATTATGGAGCCACTGTCAGTGGTTTTGGAAAGATCATGAAGAATGGGAGTCTGTAAATTATGTGTCACTGCATTTGACTTTGATTCCTGACAAAATTCTAGATGGTTATTATCAAAAGAATGGTTTTTAAATATCTAGAATAGGAACTGTGTGGCTTTATTAAGGATGGATCCTGCCAGATTTCACGGGGGAGGCATGATTTCATAGATTTATGAATTTTATAGACATGTAAGTAGAGTAAGAGTCAACAATGTCGTTCAGCAATCAAAAAAACTAACACAATCTTAGATAGTATTAAGAGAAGTAAAGTGTCAAGGGCTGGGAAGGTCCTATAACTATTTACCCCAATCTAGGAATCTATTGCCTATTCCACTTCTAGGGTACTGTGTTCCATTCTGGGAATTATGTTTTAGGAAGGACATTAATAATTAATTACTGATTGTTGACTGAACCAAAGGAAGGTAAACAAAATATTGAATAGTCTAGAGATCATATCAAATGAGGACTGAGTTGAAGTAACTGACAATGTTTAGCCTAGAAAAGATAAGACTTGGGTGGTAGAGGAATTCATAACAACTGCCTTCGAGTATATTTGATGGTATATTTGAGTATATTTGAATATATATTTCATGCAGGAAAACAATTAACCTTGTTCTGATTGACTCTAAGATTCAGAACCAGAAGGAGCAGCTAGACGTTGGAAAGAAACAACCGAGAATCGATATAAGGAAAAGCTTCCTAAGAATTAGACCTGTGAAAAAATGGAATTAGCTGCCCCCCAAAGTAGCTGGGATGCTGTCATCAGCGGTTTTTGAACCAATACCAAATTACCATTTGTTGGGAATATTTTGTGACCAGGCATGAGTTGGTCCAGGATATTTCAAAAGTCCCTTCCAATGCTGAAATTTGGAAATTTACCAAAAAAAAAATCAGATGTTTTCCATTGTTCCAACATGTAATTTGAGCACAAATGAAAATGATATTTCTTTATTTTCTTGTTTGGAAAAATGTTCAGAAAACAATAAATAAAAGCAGAACTGGAAATATATAATCCTGGGAGAGTAAGGCAAGTAAGTGTTAGAGCTGAAGGGATAATGTTAGGGATTAATACAATGCTTCAGTGTAATCCTTTAAAAAAATTAAAATTAAGTTTTATGTTAAAATATTCCAGTATGATTTTTTTCTGGGGTCTTTATGCTATAAATAATTTTGATTGCTATGGTAATGTGAGAAATATGAATGGATAATATCTATTCCCTGTAACCAGCATTTTAGGAGAGTGTCATGGTTAAAAATAGATGGCTGGGAAAAAGAACTTCTGGGTTCTATTCCCAACTCTGCAGCTGAACTCTTTAAGTGATCTTGAGCAATTAGCATCAATGTGATGAAGTTTTCTCATCTACCATTTGAGGGAATAGATGAAGGGGGGACTTAACTAGGAAGAGCGGAGATTTTTTTTTTAAATCCTTTTGGTCCATACACATTTTAAGTACTCAGCGACAAATATATAGGAACTCACTTTGGTATAAAAGTACTTTTTCCCAGAGGGCCCAGTTAATAGTAATGGATAGAAATCATAAAGATATAGATTTAGGCTTGATGTCAATGAAATCTTCCTAAGGCTGAGAGGTAGCTAAAAGTGGAACTGGCCTCTTAGGGTTATACTGAGTTCTGCCTCTTTGGCGGTCTTCAATCAGAGATGCCATAAAGAAGATTCTCTTCCAGGCATAGTTTGGATCAGATGGTCCTCTGAAATTCTATGACTCTATGATCTCTGCCCTTTTTTTTAAACATTCCCACCTTTTCTTATTCATAGAATATTCCTCCACTCTCCATCAGCCTTGCTTTCGCTTATGATTCCTTATTTCTCATACAGAGTAATGCCTCACATTTACATGATGGTTTAAAGCTTGTAAAGCACTTTTCTCACAACTTCTCTGGTAAAGTGATCATGAACATCATACTCCCTCCATTCTATCAACAATCTAATACCAATAAATGTATATGTTTTCCTTCCCATTAACTGTAAACAACTTGAGGTCAGGGATTATCTGGGGGGGGGTTGTTTTATTTGGGGGGGGTTGTACCCTGAACACTTTGCATAATGCTGGCACATAGGAGGCACCTAATAAAAACTTGTTGATTAAGTGAGTAATCCCTAGCATTTGAGGCAGGATTTGAACCCAGGTCTTCTGTATCTGGCAATCATTCCATGACACTGTTTCCACCAGTTTATTTCCATCAAATCCATTCCCTAGCACTCACCAGAAATGATTCCCTTATATTGGAAAAATAAAAATTTAAAAAAAAGGAGGGAAGGAGATTAGAATCATGAGTCCTTAACCTGGGATCTATCCACTTTTTAAAAATATTTTAATGGTTCTGTTTCGAAATAAGTGGCTCTCTCTGTAATCTTCTATATTTGATTTTATGCAATTTCAAAACATTATTTGATAAAGGGGTCCTTAAGCTTCATTAGACTGTTAAAGAAATCCATTACACGCAAAAAGTTAAAATCCCCAGACTTGATGACCCTCAAAATTAGTTCTTTCTACCTCTAAATTTATTGTTCTTCACTTCTATGAATTCTTCAGAATTTTACCATGCTCTTAAAACCTTAAAGTAGGGAGGGACCTAAGGAGAGGAAACAAAGACCTAGGAAAACGGTCTTCGTATCTACCTTTCTCTCTTCTGCTAGACTGGAATCTCTTCGGAGGCAAGGACTAGTCTCAGTCTTTTTCACATCCCCTCCTTTGGGGTTTCTAACACAAGCTTAGCGTGGACCAGGATCTCAGAATGTATTTTCAGTGATTATCAAAAGACTGATAGAACAAAAGCACCTGCCTGAGCAGATGCATTTAATTTCCACGTGTACATGTTGGAAAAAGCAAATAAATGAAAAATTCTCTTGCTCACATTAGTAAGATCATAGTTTCCCTGAAGTGTTGAAAAATGATCATTGAAAACCTCAAACAGTCTAGAAGGGACAGAGATCATCAGTTTACTGGGGGCATGCTTTAGATTTATAGGACCACTTTTGACCACTCTTGGGAAGTCATTTCTGAAAAGTTTATTTTGGAAAGCAACCTTTCTGCATCTTTTCAAATCATGATCTGTCAGCGAGTTAGTCAATAAACATTTATTCAATGCCCACTATACACAAAGGCAGCTAGATGGTTCAATGGATAGAGTACTAGGCCTCGAGTCAGGAAGACCTGAGTTCAAATCTGAACTCAGACACTTACTAGCTGTGTGACCCTAGGCAAGTCACTTAACCTTGTTAACTGGTCTCAGTTTTCTCATCTGTAAAATGAGCTGGAGAAGGATATGGCAAAGCACTCCAATATCTTTGCCAAGAAAACCCCAAATAAGGTTATAAAGAGTTGAAAACAACTGAACAGCAATATGCTAGGCACCAGGCTAAGTGCTGGTCTTGTTCTACACTCACAACAACCACTTAGTTGTATGTAGCTCATAGGGTCCCAGAACAGAACTGGGAAGGATCTCAGAGCTCATCTAGTGCAACGCCCTTGTTTTATAAGTCATATCAGTCAAATCAAGTCAGCAAACATTTATTGAGCACTTGCTGCCTGCCAGACGCTACGATCAACTTTGGAAATACAAAGGAAAAACAGTCCTGGTCCTCATGGAACTAACAGTCTAATGGAGGAAACAACATGAAAACTACTGTGCACAAGCAAGATTTGGAGAGCATAAATTGGAGATCATCTTAAAGGGAAGATGCAGATGAAAAATTGAGGCCCAGAGATGTGAAGGGAATTGCTTAAGTTAAAGCATTCATTGACCTCCTATTCATTACGCTGCACAATGTAGGTACAGAAAGAGATGTAAAAAAGTATAAACCACAGTCTCTGCTCTCCACCATCTCACTGGGGAGATAAAACTAACAGAGGTGAAACCAGAGTGATGATTTTAATGATACATTTCACGGCATATAATTAAATGATAAATGGTATAGTACTGGCTATAAGGAGTTCACAGGAGGGAGAAAGAAATGTGAACTGGAGTAGACCAAGGACAGTTTTATGGATGAGATTGGATACAAATTACCTCTTGGGTGCTAAGTAGGATTAGAACAGTTGTTGATATATTTTGGTCATCTGGCCAGCAGCATGATCTCAACGTTCATTAGTCCAAACCCTTCCTTTAATAGTGAATCACTGTAGAGGAAGATCAGGGCAAGCTACGTGGATATCTTTGAAGGAACAGCAATCTCCACTACAATAAAGAATTTTTTGGTATGCATAGGCAACTACCAGTATTCTGGAAACTCCCTCTACAACCCTTGTATAGCTTATAAACTTAGTTCCCTGGGGTAAACATCCAAAGGTTGACTGACTGGTCCAGGGTCACGTAACTCATATATGTTGGAGGCCAAACTTGAACCAATATCTTCACACTCCCTATCCATTGTGTTACATTCCATCTCTCAACAAAAGTCAACAAGCTAAGCCAAGTGGCATCTGCTATGGGCTTGCTATGTGCAAAGCACTGTGCTAAGCACTGGAAAAACAAATACCAACAGACAGTCCCTGACCTCAGGTGCCTTACATTCTAATATATGTGTGTATACATATATATGTGTGTGTGCTTATATATATAAAGTATATAAAGTATATTTATATGTGTGTGCATATATGTGTATATGTACAAGTATATTGTACATTTATGTATTTGTATATATGTGTGCATATATGGATATGTATGTGGAGAGAGGAAGAAAAGAGAGAGTATGCTTTTTGCATACCTTTGCTTATTGTCTCCTCCATTTGATATTGAGATCCTTGAAGGCAGCAATTGTCTTTTGCCTCTTTTTGTATCCCCAGGTTCATCATAGTGACTGGCACATAGTAGGCACTTAATAAACACTGTTTGACTGATTAATGGGGATGAGTGGGAAAGGAAGCTGAAAACAGAGGAAAGGAGGAACATGGTAATATCTGGAGAGCTTGGAGTAGAGCCCAAAATGGAATAATGCCTTGAATGGTCTGGGTACTTTCCTTAAAATGCAGGTTCTGGGAGGAGTCAATCATTCAGAGGAATAGGCTGAAGAGGCCAAAGGATCTTCTAATGCAGGAAGGCCAGGGTAGAGTGGGAATCCAGAGGAAAGAGACTGGGGACAGCGTGAACTGGCAGGATAGGGAGGCTGCTGTGGTCTGGTAGAGAAGTCAGGAGAAGAATTTAGCGAGGAAGGAAGAGAGGACTTAGTTCAGATGCCGGATCTGCCCCTTAATATCTGTGCATGTGACCTTGGGGAAGTTATTTACCCTTTTTTGGACTTGATTTCCATGTCTTAAAAATCAAGAGCTAAGACTTGATCCTTTCTATGGTCCCTTCAACTGTAAATTGCAAACCTTAAAGTGCTATTAAAATGTCAACTATTATTGTTGTAATTAACTTATCATTAATTACAATAAAATAATTGATGCTTATAACAAAATAATAAATGATAACAAATAATTCTCTGGTCCTCAAGAGATGGGATTTCAGTTATGACTTAAGGAAGCCAGGAAACCAAGTATGTGGAGATGAGAAGGGGGAGGGGAAAGGACAGCTGAGACAGTGTTTGGAGTCAAGGGATTGAGCATCTTTTTTGTGGAACAGTAAGAAGACCAGTGTCGCCGGACTGAAGAGTACATGTTACAAGAGTAAGGTTAGAAAGAGTGGAAAGGTCATGGAGTTTAAAGAATTCCAAAATCACAAAATTCTAACTTTGGAAGGCACATGAGTCCAACTCTACCTTAACACTGCCCCTCCCCCACCAACACATACAACAAGTGGCTGTCGAGCCTTTCCTCACAGACCTCCAGTGAGAAGGGACCTACTGCCTCCGCTAGCCTTCTCATGATCTACTTGGTAGATATAACACAAACATGGATTACTGTAATACAAAATGGAACATGATAAGTGAGGTATAAACAAACATTTGTTCCCACAGCTGTCTAAAGGCTTCTGCTATCTCCAAAGCTGGAACAGCTGAGCCCTACCTGAGTGGCCAGCCCCTCTGGATTTATGAGGCCATTTAGGGTCCCTGACCAGTCATCCTTACAGTCAGTGTTACTTGGAGTTGGGATACAAGGGAGTAGCTGAACATTCAGGGGTTAGTTAGGACCCTGGATCCTTTATTGCTTCCATCACCATTGGTTATTTGGATTAAGGATCTAGTCACAGGAACTCTGAGAAAAGGAAAAGGCATTCCAAGTGGGAAGAACCTAGACAAGATAAATAGAAATTAATTTGACATGTGCATTTACAAACTAAAATAGTACTTATGGTCCTAGACAAGAATCAGTAGAGTTTTCCTGGTCCACTTTAAGGAGACAACCTATGAAAAGACAACAAACATCATTGTGTTATAGAGGAAAGAAACACCTGGGTTCAAATGTGAGATCTGCCATTTAGTTGCTGTATGATATTGGGCAAGTGACTTAACCTCTCCCTGGCTCCGTTTCTTATCTGGAAAATGCGGGGGGGGGGGGGGGGGGGTTGGCGGGGGTGTTTGGACTAGATGAGCCATAAAGTCTCTTACTGCTTTAAGTCTATAATAGGCAATGGGGGTAAATAAGGTTAGCTTGGAAAGGTGCAATCCTCCTAGATTGTAGATGCTTTTGACAACTAGATGAAAGAATTTATATTTGATGTGGCAGGAAATCGAAGGCCCCTGGAAATGTCCATGAATAGAGGTGTCACGTGATTTCACAAGTACTTTAGGAAACTCTAACAGCAATATGTAAATAATAAAAGTAAATATTTATACAGCTCTTTAAGTTTTACTGAGAAAAATTAAGCGACTCACTAAGTTAAGTAATATCTGAGTCAGGAGTTGAACTCAGATCTTACTGGAGACTTCCACTCTATGCTGAATTATTTGAATAAAAGGAAACACTGCAGTCACAAACCTACTTGAAGATTACAGACAGCAGGTGGTAGATAGCCTCGCTGTACTCTGCCCTGGTCAGACTACATTGAGGCTGTTATGTTTCGCCCCGGACACCACATTTTAGGAAGGAAATTGGCAAATTTCAGTGCTTCCAGTGGAAAATGGCCAGGATTGTGAAGAAATTCAAAGCTATTCCTTAAAAACATCATTTGAAGGACCTGACAATGATTTAGGTTGGAGAAGAGAAGTCTTTGGGGAGATACCCTAGCTAACTTCAAATATTCTAAGGTTTCTCTTCTGGAAAAGAGATTAGATTTGTTTTCCTTGGCATCAGGAGACAAAACTCATACCAATGAATAGAAGTTGTGGGGAGATTGATTTAGACTTTATTTAAAAAATCTCCCTAAAGAATTTGAGTTATGCAAAGTATAATGGGGTTACTTCTATAGGTTATGTTAGTAGGTAGGTAGAGAACTCTTTCTCCCCAGAGGTCTTCAAGAAGGAGCTGATGCTATAGAGATGTTTCCTGCTCAGAAGTGACTTGAATTGGATGATTTCTGAGGTGCCTTCTTGCTCAGAGAGTCTGTGACTCTGTTAATAGTGACAGTAAGGTCAAAAAGGTGAAGACAGTTTGGAGAAGAACAGGACATGGTCCTTTTTGGATTATCTGTCTCATAGACAATGTCTAAGGCCCTGATGGAATCATTGCCTCATGGAGACAAGACATCTTAATACAGAGCAAACTATAAAAAGAGAGCTTGTGGATGAATCACTATCTTGAAACTAATAACATTATACTGAGAGTAAAAGGTCCTCTAGTGGGGTCTCATACTAGAATAATGTCTCGGTCATACATTCAAGTTTATGGAGAAGATGACTGAGTTGAAATCATTATTGCTTCTATGAACTGAATGTAGGTCCATTAACATCAACCAATACTATCTTTTAGTCTCTAAGAAGTCAATGGATGTTTTGTGAGCAGATGGTCTACAGATTCAAGGGGGAATGGTGGGGAGGGGAAATCAATGGATATTTAAGTAAGCAACTGAGTTATGAATAGTAAAAGCTTTATTTGTTCTGATGTGCTCTTTTTCTTGGTGATATAGACAAAACTATAGCGTTAATAAAACAGGGCCAATGCTAGTGATTTATAGCCATAGAAGTGAAAATCGATCTTACTTTAAACTCAGGTTGCTTCGTGCCATAGAATCTAGAGTGCTGGATTTAGAGGCAGGATGGCCTGAAATGTGAGCAAGTAATTTCATTTCTGTAGGCCTCATTCTTTTGAACTATAAAATGGGGCTAATAATACCTTTAGTAACCTCAACAGCAACACCAACAAGAGCATTTATATATCTTCTACTATGATCCAAGCACTTTGCTAAGAGATTTACAAATATTATCTCATCTGATCCTTACCACACACTGGGACATAGGCTACTATTATCCCCATTTTATAATTGAGGAAACTGACATAGTCAGAGGTTAAGTGATTTGCCCAAAGTCAGACAGCTAGTGACACAAAAAATAAGGCTAACATTTATAAAGTGCTTGCTATGTGCTAGGCACTATGCTAAACACTTTGCAATTATCATCTCTCAATCCTCACAACCCTGGAAATAGGTACCATTTTTATACTCATTTTATAGATGAGAAAACTGAGGTAAACAGAAGTTAAGTGACTTGCTTAGAGTCACACAGCTAGTAGGTGTCTGAGGCAAGATTTGAACTCAGGAAGATAAAGCAAATCTTCCTGACTCCAGACCTAGCACTTTATCCACTATGCCAACTAGATGCCCTAAAAAAAAAATCATCATGACCAGTCATAGCAAGGAGCCCTATCACTTAGCTAAGCTGGTCCTCAGTACAAAAGACTTGAAGTCCATACACAGTCAGATACACAATGCTTTTCCAGTTTGGAAGGTCCTGCTAGAGTTAAATCAGGTCAAGTTAAGAAGTCATGTCAGCTTGATAAAGAAAGTCCAGAAAGTCAGGAGTGCCGCCAAGGGAGGAATGAAGGAGTGAAATATGACTGGCCTGGGCACTTTCCTTGAAATGAGAATTCTGAGATGAATTTGAGGATGGAATGACAGAGTGAAATCATCTTTCAGGCTCCTAAGAAAGTTTGCATTCCAACATTACCTTTGAGAATAAACTCAGTCTCAGTGTCTCAGTGATTGCCATGACATTGGAAGTCAATCTCTAGCTGGTCCCATCAAGCTAGAATATTTTTGAACATGGGCCCCAAGAATCAGTCAATCAGCGAGTCAACAGGTAATTATTAAATGATTACCTTCTACCAATTCTTCAAGTCACTTAATGTCTAAGCAACTAACACGTCAAACTCAGAAATGGGCACCATATTTAAAGATTTCTGGAGGCCACATATTGACTTAGAAAAAAACATATTAATATTATCTGTGGTTTATTGTATTTTTCACTTATTTTGTTAAATATTGCCCATTTACATTTTAATCTTATTCAACCTACAGTCCAGAATGTTATGGGCCACATGCAGGGAATAGGATAAGTATTTGGCAACTCTCTAAAGCAATAAGTTTTCATTAGTAGGAGTTTTTTTCACTTGGGAGTTCCCTATAATAATGAAAACACAGGTCCAGTCTTTACTCCCTACATGTTTTTATGAACTATAACTACACCCCCTATAGGAATCTGTGCTATCTCCCAATGAATCTTAAATTTATGTAAATTTTTACCCCTCCTTATGTACCCCCCCAAAAAAAGAAGCTGCCCAAGCACAGGAAATGTTTCTTTTTTTTTTTCCTTGTCAGCAACCAGGCCACCAAACACACCACTGCCCCTTCCAGACCACATTCCTACTCTCCAACTATCTCCACCCCCCACCATATCTTGATCTCTATCTATACACTCTCCTCCCCTCGGGGAATCATTTGATTTATCTTCTCCCAAAGCAGTCTATAACTCTACTGGTACTTCTTGCAGTCTCTTTGACATGGCCCCTGACCCTTTCCTTTTCTCCCATTTTCACACACACACACACAAACACACACACCATCAACCCATTACTTACTATCTTCATTAGAAGGTAATATTTGAAATCACTTGCTTTTTTTTTTTTTTACTGCCCCCAGGGCAACCAAAATGGCCAGTGGATAGAGATAGACTCATCTTCCTAAGTTCGAATCTGGCCTCAGACATGTACTAACTATGTGACCCAAGGCAAATCACTCAACCCTATTTGCCTCAATTCCTCCTCTGAAAAACTGAGCTAGAAAAGGAAATGGCAAACCACTCCAGTATCTGTGCCAAGAAAACCCCAAATGGGGTCATGAAGAGTTGGATACAAATCAATGACAACAATATTCTCCCAAACCACCCCTTTCCCTTCTTTACCCTCCAAGAGAGCCATCCCATGTAACTAAGACTACTTTTAAAAGGAAAAAAGGGGAAAAAAATCACTAAACTCAATCTATGCTCCAAAAACATCTGAAAATATGTATTCTACACCTGTGGATTTCCTGTGTCTGCAAAGAAATCCGGAGAGATTTCTTCTCCTAGCTTGTACTATGTCATTTTGCAGTGTCCAACTTTTGACTGTTTTGTAATTGTTGCTTCACTTGTCTTTACATCCCCAGCCCTTAGCATAGTGTCTGGCATGTAGTAAGTGCTTACAAAGTTCTCTTTCTTCCTCCCTCCTTCTTCCTTTCCATTCCTTTCCTCTTCTTTCCTTTTCTTTTTCCCCAATACCTAGCCCAGAGTAGGACCTTTAAAGAATACCCAACATCCCAGTGCACGGAGTTCTTCCACTCTCCCCACCATGAAGAGAGCAGATGTGGGGAAAGCTGCATCTCAGAAGAGCTAAAAAGAAGCAGAGCCTTTGTGAAGCAGCCCTGCCCCCTTCTCTGGGAGATCTAATGATTTCTTAAATGTTACTGATCCCTCACCTCTAAAGATCACAGCCTTTCCCAGACCTTTCAGTCCTCCCCACCCAAACAAGATATCAGAGACTCTATCCATGTTAAGCCCCTGCTTCTATAATCATTGACAAACCACAAAGTCTGTTCTCTGGGCTTGTAATGTGGAGTTTACAGATGAAGATAAAGGAGTGTCCTTTGAATGACAGGCTTTGAATCCAAGCCTGAGAACCTGGGTACCTGAACTAACAATGGCAAGGCTACCTGGGCCTCAGCTCTCGATGGGTCAAAACAGGAGGTGTCAGAATGACCAAGCCCCACTTCTGGCTTGGTGGATGCTACCAGAGAGGTCTGGGTTTTATTGAAGCTTGCCCTAATTTCTCTTGTTTTATACTATTGAATGGTTCATTTGCTTCAAAGCCTCAGGGGGCGAGAGAGGAGGCTGGGAACAAATTAAGTCCAAAAAGGGCAAATGACTAGTTCCAGCTACCCTAGGTGTGTCTGGCTCCCTGGTTTGGGGTTGGATTTTTTGGTGTCATTGCTACACATGGGGAGGAGGAAAAGCAATTTCTCCAGGAATAGCCTCAGTTGACTCAGGAACAACTTCACAACTGATAGAACAAGTCAAGCTTTGATACAGGTCATGAAAAGGAGACAGACCAAAGCAAGGCTGCCAATCCCAGAAACCAAGCCAGGCTTCACTTACATGAAATTACATTGGCACTGTTGGGAGAAGGAGGAGGAAGGGGAAAATCCAGCAAAAACAAAGATATCCCCATGAATCCACTGTGGAGAGTTACCGATTAGTGGAGCGTCTGGGCCTTTGGTGTGCTGTTAAAGACGTAATAAGCAGTGATTACGAGCACACTGCTCCATGGTGTTTGTTACTTAAGACTTCCAAATGGGAACTCCAAGAGAAACAAGGAAATAGAAATATTTATGACTGTTACACCACATAATACATGCACACACAAACACACACCCTTGCTTAATCCTGGTCTATAAAACTTTATTTACATAGCTGTCAACAGAAAAAATCTTGTGCTTAGAAGTTTCTGTAGTCTTAACAATAAGAAACTACTGCTGGGTCCCAGGAGCTGGGGCTCTGGGCCCATTGTCTCCCCCTTAGGGACCTCTCTGCTCAGAATAAAGGTGTGCAGACCAGACCAGAGTTCAGTTTAGAGGTGGGGGGATGGGTAGCAGGGCCTCTAATGAGAATGAAGCTAAATTTTCTTTTTCTCACCCTCCTTGGCTTGTTAATATCGGCCCCATTCCTTACGTATTTATAATCTAGATTTAGACTCTTGTCTAGGGTGTCTCCAAAAGGGGAGAAGAGAAAGGTACTCTGTATACATTATGAATCAGATATGGAATAATTATTTCTTTCAGACATTTAAAAAAAGGTTCTCATAAGGGTACCATGACAGGAATACTGAAATTAACAGAAACATGCCACAGTGAGGTCAATGCCACACTAAGTGGCATTGCTACCTGGTTCACTTGACTGGAAGACTGATCCTTAAATCTCATCAGTTCATAGTTTGTGGGATTGCTGATTAAGCATTTTGCCTTTCATCTTGGGTCTTTGCTGTCTAAGCAGTTTCCAGTACATGGCTACCAGCAAAGCAAGCCAGGTTTAAGTTCTGTTCCCCTCCAGTGCTGAAGTTTGATTGGCCACCAGACAGTGGCACTCAGTGAACCTTCAAAACTCTTGAGCTCAGGCAACCAGAGAGCTAGGCATAAACTCACCTACTGGAGTTCCCCCTGAACTAGCTGCCACTTGTATAAAGTCACCATGAATCCATGAAGAATGGCCTGTCTTGACTAGGAGTCACTAGGAGTCCCAGACTTAATGCCACCTCCTTAGGTCTCAGAGGAAGAGCCAGAAGCTGCTTTTTCTTTAATTAACTCATATCTTAACCACCACTTTGTTACCTCCCCAATACTCTCCTTTTCTGTCATGGGCTAGGGACAGTCCAAGGGACCAGTCAGGGTTTATCATATATACCAAAAGACTTAGTCTTCTTAGGGGTGGATAACTGGCCAGAAGTACTCAGGGATTATCTAATTTCTCGTGGTACCGAATTCTGGGTTATCTATTCGTTTGGCCAGACGCAATAAGGTAATATCACGCAAGCTAATTATAATCCACCTTACAACAATAATGCACTACAATTTGGTGGACCAGCTAGGGGGCCTTCCTTGGAATATTTGCTTTTTGAGTGCATACAGCCCTACTTACCTGTCTCTCTTTGGAAGGAAAGGAAATGACCCACAAGTGTGAAAAGCCCATCATGTTACCTGAAGGCTGAAACATCCCAACACCACCTTCATATCACTTAAAATTGTGTCAAGCTGGGAAACCAAATGAACTTGCAAAGTCATGCACACTGGTTCAATTTGGGAGAGAGAAAGAAAAAAATCTTCCTTTGAAGGAAGCTAAATCAATCCCTAGTTCAAATTGAATTTGGACAATTCTGCAAAGCTCCAATAACAATCAGTACTTAAGGACTTAAGGTGCAGGCAAATAATGTTTCATTTAAAAGAAATTGAATGAGGATTACTGACAGAGAAAGTTTTGATGCCATTTTGTCATTAGTTAAAGTCAAATTATGCCACTATTGGCAGTGTCTCGGATGTCTCAATCCTGCCTCCTTCCTCTTTCATGCATAAGTAGCCCCTTGCCTAGTTGGGCTTCTGTCTCCATCTCATTAAAGCCTTGACATGCAAATGTTTCATAAGTGTTGCCTGAAGACTTTTGTCTCATGCAAAATTTAGCTCAAATTTGAATGGCTTGCAATACTTTGCTATGCACAAACCTTCTGTTCGGTTTGCTGACACTCCTTCTTAGGCGGCTCTCATGGTGATTCATTATCTTGTGATATAGATTTCCAAGTATCATCTTTGTATTGATTTTTATATCTTTAATAACCACTCCACAGAAGATGGCTCCACTTGGTGTCATTGATCGCATCAAAAATTCAAGGCTTACAGAAATACTAGAGGGCTAATTGGTAGCAGAACATTTCAGACTTAATCTTAATGCAGGCTTAATCTTCTGTACTAAACCTACCTGAAGGTTTCCCCTTAGAAGCTATCAGGGAAACTTGAAGACTGGGTTGGAAAAACACCTGGAGAAAGCATGACTGAACCCAGTGGTGAAATGGACAGCCCACTTGGACAACGCAGATAGCAAATATCTAGACTTGGAAATCAATCCTTGTCTCTACACCTGGAATGGTACTTACTTTCCGCCTCTACCCCCTTAGGCTCCATAAAGTCAGATCATGTCTGTATGTCTGAAACCAGAAGCTATCAAAGGAAATGCCCCAAATTCTCTAGTAGAATGTTATCCTGGCATTCGATCTGTTTCCGTTTGTTTTGTTTTGTTTTGTTTTTACATTTCTAGAAATACAGAATGAAAGTCACACTTATATTAACATACTAAAATAGCAATTCATTTAGGAGTCAGGACGGAATATCCAAAAAGTCCTCAACATTATGCATTAACCAAAGACACGAATGGTTTCACTGAACAAAAGAATACAAAAATTATAGGCTTAGATTTGGAAGGGACCTCCACCGTAATCTATTCCAACTCTTTTGTTTTTGGATAGAGCACCAATGCAGGAGTCAGGAGGACCTGAGTTCAAATCTCACCTCAGACACTTGACACTCACTAGCTTTGTGACCTAGGGCAAGTCACTTAACCCCAACTGCCTCATCCTGGGTCATCTCCAGTCATCCTGATGAATATCTGGTCACTGGATTCAGATAGCTCTGGAGGAGAAGTGAGGCTGGTGACCTGCACAGCCCTCCCTCACTTAAAGTAAAGATGGCATGGTCTTCTTCGGCAGTGAAGGACAAACACACCACACAAATGAGTTTAAACCCAAAAGTTTAAGTGTCTTGCCCAAGATTACATAGGCATTAAGTAGAAGAGCCAGCATTGGAACTCAAGTCTTCAGATTTTTAAATCCAATTTTCTTTCCACACTGCCACCCCGTGGCTGTATGTCCTAGTGGAGAGAATGCTGGTCCCAAAATCAGAAAAAACTGGGTTCAATTCCTGACTCTGAGATTTACTTGCTGTATGACTTGGAATAAATCATTTATGCCTCAGTTTCCCCACCTAACATTGGATTAGTTAGCCTCTTAAGTATCTTCTAGCTTTGAATCTACGACAATGTCCTTTTTTAGTCTAGATGGGATGAACACACCCATCCTTTAGAAGGAATAGGAACAGAGAGAAGGCCCTGGAAGTAAGAGAGATTGGGAAAGACTCCTATAGAAGGTCATATTTTAGCAGGAATTTAAAGCAAGCCAGGAAGAGATAAGGAGGCAGAGAATTCCAAATATGGAAAGACAGTCAGAGAAAATGCCTGGAGTCAGATAATGTGTTTTATGTGAACAGTAAAAAGGCCAGTTTTGCTGGAACACAGTGACTGTTGTGCCTTTCTTTGTATCCCCAGCATTTAGCACAGGGCCAAGTATATAGTAAGCTCTTAATAAATGCTTGCTGACTTGACATGATTTGATTTAAATAAAAAATACATAGAAAATAAATACAAAAGCAATTTGAGAGAAAGGAGAGAATGTTCTAACTCCCTCAGAGATCAGGAAATTCCTCATGCAGGAGATAGAAATAGGAAACTTCTGGTATCTCATAAAGTTCGTAACGTTTTATTGTGTGTTTTTTTTTTCCTTCTTGCTGTTTAAGTTTGTTTAGATCTTGAAATCCTATAAAATACATATCCTAAATACCACTCACTAGTAATTTCCAAACTCCCGAATTTTTCTTTTAGCATTGGAGACTGTGCCATTTTTTCAAAGCTTCATAGTCATATGGCATCACAGGAAGAATGCTGGTGTTCAGAGATGACCTTTGTTTCAGGGAGATGTTTGGGGTCATTAAAAGTACTGCATAATTTCCCTAAGGCCTGTTGTCTTCCTCCTATTCAATTCTGAGCCAAGTTCATTGTCCATCTGTGGAGCTATCCATGACAAACACCCCCATGAACAAGCTCTGTGGGTTATCCGAACAATACCTATTCTTCACCCATCTCTTAGAAGAATAATCTTGGTTCATATTTCCTTAGCACTTTAAGGTTTACAAAACGCTTTCCCTGCACTGATCCTCTGAGGTAGACAGTATAAGTATCACACCCATTTTAGAGATAAAGAAACTGGGGTTTGAATCCCCCAACTGATAGTTAAAGGATGTGTGCAGAACATAAACTCAAACTATCAATATTCACATAAAAAAATGAAAAATGTTCCTAATCATTAATAATTAAGGAAATACAAATTAAAGCAGCTTTGAGGTTCTACTTCAAACCCACTAGATTTGCAAAGTTGACAGAAAAGTAAAATAACAAATGTTGGAGGGCCTGAGGGGAACTAAGCACATTAATGCATTGCTGGTAGAGCCCAATCCAGTCCAGTTGTGTCAAGACAATAAGTCCAGTGCTTATTACATGTTGGGCACAATAGGCACTGAGGAAAGGAAAGGAAAGGAAAGGAAGGGAAGGGAAAGGGAAGGGAAGGGAAGGGAAGGGAAGGGAAGGGAAGGGAAGGGAAGGGAAGGGAAGGGAAGGGAAGGGAAGGGAAGGGAAGGGAAGGAAAGGAAAGGAAAGGAAAGGAAGAAAAAGACTTCAAGGAGCTCATAATCTAATGGGAGAAACATGTTAACAATTTTGTGTGAACAAGGTATATAAATAGGAAGTAATTTCAAAGGAAAGGCATTCAGGAAAGCAATTTAGAAGTACAACAAAAAATTATTCAAATATACATCCTTTATCTGAGCAAGGCCTTTACCAATCCCGTATCCCCAAAGAGATGAAAGAGAGAAAGGACTTATAAGGACAAAAATATTTCTAGTAACTCTTTTTATGGTGGCAAAGAACTGAAAATGAAGGAGTACCCCATCAATTATGAAATGTCTGAACAAATTATGGGATTTGTGGATGCGATAGAAACTATTGTGTCATTAGAAACAATGAAAAAGATGTTCTCATAGAAACCGGAGGAGACTTAAATGTACCGATGCATACTGAAGTGAGCAGAACCTAGAAAATAATTTATACTATAATGATATGATATAAATGAACAACTTTGAAAGACTTAAGAACCCTGATCAATGCGGTTGCTCAGTCATGATGCCAGAGGACTGGTGAAGAATGTCCCCCACCCCTGACATCTCAAGAGAGGATGCACCAAATATGTAGTATTAGAATTTTAGATTTGGCCAGTAGAGGAGTTTAACTATATTTATTTGTTACAAGGGCCTTGTTTTTCTTTTTCTCCCACCCTACCCCTCTCCCCCACAAGTGGCAAGGGCAAATATGAGAGAAAATACATGCTTGTTCGTTGTAGAAAGAAAAAGAAAGAAGGAAGGAAGGAAGGAAGGAAGGAAGGAAGGAAGGAAGGAAGGAAGGAAGGAAGGAAGGAAGGAAGGAGGGAGGGAGGGAGGGAGGGAGGGAGGGAGGGAGGGAGGGAGGGAGGGAGGGAGGGAAGGAAGGAAGGAAGGAAGGAAGGAAGGAAGGAAGGAAGGAAGGAGGGAGGGAGGGAGGGAGGGAGGGAAGGAAGGAAGGAAGGAAGGAAGGAAGGAAGGAAGGAAGGAAGGAAGAAAAAGGGGGAAGATGGGTGCTTAAAAAGATTAGATGATTTGCCCATAGTCACAAAGCTGGGATCCAAACCTAATTTTCCTGACTCGATATCAAGTGCATTTGCGGCTACATTGCTTGATAATGATAATGTATGTTTCTTATGCAATTAAATTTATAAGTAAGGAAGGAAACAAGCTTTTATTAAGCACCTATTGTGTGCCAACATTATGTTATGCACTTTACAAATATTATCTCATTTGAACCCCCACAACAACTCTGGAAGGTGAGTGTTATCATCCAGTTTTACAGTTAAGGAAACTGAGGCAGACAGTGGTTAAGTTACTTGCCTAGAGAACAAAACTAGTAAGTGGCTGAGACTAGTTTTTATTTCAGGTCTTCCTAACTCCATTACAAGAACTCTGTTCCCTGCCTCCTTGTAGCCATTATAATCCTGGATACACAATGTGCTGAATCGATTTCTGTTCTATATGAAGTGTTATAGTCATATATTAATGGTAGTTTAAAAGAAGGTGTCAAGGATGTGATGTTCAAGTGAATGGCCAATGCCCCAAGTCATAAATCAACCTTCCCCCCTGACCTTATCCATTTACATCACTTTCTTATAACTTCTTTTTCCTTGTTTCCCAACCCTTTCCTTCATGGATTTTAGTCATGGATTTTCCTTCCCTTCCCCCCACCCCGGGCACTTTAGTCTAACTGCTAATTTGCAGTCATCTCTGGGTAGTGCTATTTTCTCTACAGCCCTCCAAGGAGACCCAGCTCACCTCTGCTAATCAGGCTGCACCTGTCAACATGGTAAATCCCCAAATTCCAAAGCATTAGAGTATTTGTTGATTTCATAGCAGGGTAACCGAATTCCAGTCTGCCACTAGTTACATGGCCTTGATTTGGACCCCTCTATCGTTTCTTAGAAGGAAATAAAAAGACCTCCCCCATCTTTTATGCATCTGTGTCTGTAGCCTTGTATTTAATTTTTGTCTTATCTGGTTATTTCCTAATACCTAAAACCAAATGGGCTGGTTCTTAAGCAGCTTCAGATTTGGTTTATGCATTTGGATCCATTAAAGAGCAAAGGAACGACTTTCCTCCTAGATCCTGCTGAAGCTAAATTCATTTTCCATCTGTCACAAAGCAGGATTATGACACACTCAGAGCTGGGGAGGAGAGGATAGGAACAGCCCCTGGGGGGAGTCAGGCTCCCTAAGTCCAGTGAGAACAATCTTCTCCTCACCAAGCAATTGCTAGTTCTCCCTGGGCTGTCCTAACTAATTTGTAATAAAGTGAGGGTTTTTAATGGATCTGTATTCCTCAGTGTATGCATTTCTTTTGCCCTACGTGGACACCCACTCTTCCAGTAACTCTAGTTGATATAGATCATTTTAGATCTATGTTAGAATGTTAGGATCTGGTTGCCCCTTCAAGGAGTGGCTTACAGAGGCAGTCTTCAGAAGTGAACTTGTTTTTGAAGGTTCTTTGTGAAAGAAACAATCTGTTATCTCTGCATTATCCATGTTGATCAGAGATGGAGGAGATGAGGAATTTTTTTTTTTGGACGAAACCTGTAATTTTATCTGCATAGGAAACTGCTTAAAGAAACTCCCCGACCCTTCTGAGATAAACTCTTTCTTACAATGTAAGGAACCCTTTTACAATCTTAGATAATTGCCTAGAGCACTTGCCCAGTGTCATATGCCCAGTTGTAGCTCAGTCCTTCTGACTCCCCTGAAGGGCTTGCTCTGTCTCCCAGAATACATGGTTATAAATCAAATACTCCACCTAATTCCTCTGGATTATTATTATGAGCAGTTAATATCATTCTACTCTGTAGTGTAGAATAGTGGAAAGAGCACTGTCCTAGGTAAGAGTCAGATCTAATTCTAGTTTCTGTTTATCTGCCCCTATCTGAAGTCATTCTAATTCACATCTACAAATGAGGGAACTGGACTGAATGATTTCTAAGGTTCATCCACATCTCTATGAGGTGAGATGTGGAAATGAAAGTTACCAGAAAGAAAGAATGGAGGGGGGCAGGGGTGGAATACATACATACATACATATACCTATATATACACACATATAGATATATATGTATATATGCATATACCTACTATATAAAGATAATAAATACAATTTAATATAGTCATTAACTACAAAATATATATAAAGATAATAAATACAGTTTAATATAGTCATTAACTACAAAATAGCTTTAAAAGAAGGATACTAGCTAGTGTTTGAAGATGTCGATAAAGAAGGTGGTAGGTACTTGAATTTCATCTCTAAGGAAAAGAGGGATTCAATGACCCAATAGTGAAAAAGCATGGGGAGGAAGCAGAGCGGGGAGGAGACACAAAGAAACAGAAACAGGGATAAAGTGTCACGTGTGAGAAACAGAGAGAAGACCAGTTTGACTGCATCACAGAACACCAGAGGGAAAATAATGCATAATGAGGCTTGCAAGAAAGGTTGGAGTCCAGATTGTGAAGGGCTTTAAAAGTTAAACAGGGCAGTTTGTGCTTTTTCCTAGAGGCAATAGAGAGCTACCGAGTAGATGAAGAGAATCTTCATATTAGGGAAGAGGATTTTTATTAGAGAGAAGGGGCCACAGGAATGTTCTAGTTAAAACAGGCTGGCAAATTGTATGACTTTGCCAATGGTGAAGAATAATTTACCTGAGCTTTTCACCTGTCAATTTAACATATCTCTATAGCTATATCTATTTATATATCTACAAAGATATTATCTATAACCTCATGGATAGAAAAACTGTAACATTTTATTTCATAGAATGAAATTAACACATCCAGACTGTCATGACTTGGCTAATTTTTGCCTCTCCACCAAACAAGTAAAAATATCCTGTCGCTTTTCTAATGTTTTACAAACAATCAGATGGTGAAGTTCACTATGGAAATTGAACTTTAGAAACAAGTCTCAAAGTCATAATATTTCATAACTATAACCCAAATGGTGGAATTTTTAACCTGTAATGGGTTTCAGGGAACACTTATTCAACCCTTCTATACCTTATAATCCTTCAGGTAGGAAAATTGAAACATGAAATTTAACCAAAATCACCAAAATAGTTGGTGGCCAACATGGCTCAAGAACATGTCTTGGTTATTGGGCTGGTATCTTTTCTCATTATTTTCATACTGTCTCTATAAACTGCTTTTTTTTTTTAGAAACGTGGAAAAAGCTAAGTATAACACATCAGGGACTGGAAATCTCCAGGGTTTAGGCCCTCCTCCTCTAATTGGTGGGCTCTTCGAGGCCATACATCTTCCATGCTTTAGTAAGGTGTATATTTCATACTCAGTTCAAAAAGAAAACTTCAGGACTTATACAGATGTGTGTCAGCATGTGGATAGGATTTAGATGAGTGCATACTTGCACCTGGAAATCAAATATAAGCATAGGAAACCCCTCCTGCTTGCCTACGGCAGTAACCTAAGGGGGGACTAAGAAGAGAACTTCCAAATCAAATACAATCCAGATGTCTCTTCCATCTTCTCCTCTTCCACATACAATCTGCCATTATTTTCTTTTTTCCTTTGGCAATATTTTTAAGTTTTGAAATGGAAAAAAAGTGGGGAACACGGAAAACAGTTCTAATACATTTTTAGAAGAAAATAAACATACTGCTTACTGAGCAATAAGTAGTTTGGGAGTTTTTTATTATATTTTAAAGAATAGATTAGCTATTTTTGCATCTTCAGTCAAAGGCATACAAGAAATATACATTTTTTTCAGCCTAAATTACAGATTAGAGAAAGCCATTTTCAAGAAAGCATTATATTTTATTTAGTGTTGATAATGTATTAAGAGTATTGACTTAAAGATGACTTTTCCCAACCCCTCTTAATTATAATGCTTTCCCCTCTTGATCATTTCCTATTTATCCCACATATATGCTACTTTGTATATATTTGTTTGCGTGTTATCTCCCTCATTAGTCGTAAGGCAAGGACTATCTTTTGCTTCTTTTTGTAGCACAGTGCTTGGCACATAGTAGGCATTTGATAAATATTTACTGATTTTTGCTTTCTTTTGTTTTACTGTCTGATCATGGATCATAGGGCGTACTATATAATATTCAGTCAAATCAACAAAGATTTATTAAACGACCGCTAGGCCAGGTACTATACTAAGGGAGGCTACGTAAATGCAAGCTTAAGGTCTTGAATTCTTTTTCAAGTTAGCTGAGTATTTTCTTGGTCATTGACAGACTTGTGCAGTGCAATGGAAAATCTTGGGAGATGGAATAATAGGACTTAGAATGCTAAGTACTGGGTCAGAATACTGGTGGTGTAACTTACTACCTATGTTAATTGAAGCAGGTGTTTGAATCTCTCAGAGTCTCAGATTTTTGGGCTGAAAAAGGATGGTATTGAACTAATAAATACAGCTTCCAGGTATATTGCACTTTAAGGTTAATAAAGTATTTTACACATTACCTCATTTGATACTTCCAGCAACCCTATGAGGTAGGTGCCATTAGTACCTCCATTTTACAGATAAAGAACTGACAAACAGAGGTGAAATGACGTTTATCTGAGGCAGGATTCAAATTCAGGTCTTCCCCATTCAAAGTCTCACCTTCTATCCACTGCACCACCTTTTACTGTCTCAATGAATTCTGGGATGCCTTCTCTCTCTAAATCTATGATTCTTTGTATGTTCATTTCCACATTTTCTTTTTAGTTCAACAAGACTATTTCAAAGGGTTAAAATGTTATAAAATGTGGTGGCACAGGGAATAGAGGACCTAAACCTGAAGTCAGGAAGACCTCCATTCAAATCCAGCCTCAGACACTTATCAGCTCTGTGATCCTGGGCAAGTCACTTAATCTCTGGATACCTCAGATGATACAACTATAAATTTGGTGTGATAATAGCAACCAACCTCAAAGGATTATTGCACAGAGCAAAGGAGATCTTATTTGTCCGTTACTTTACAAACCTTAAAGTGCCATATAAATGCTAGATATTATTCTTATTATTATTAATAGCACCTGATTTCTCATGAAGCTTTAAGTCTTTTGAAAACAACCTAAAACAAATTTTTTAAATAAAAATAATTAAACCTTCCTTTGTGTGTGTGTGGAGAGGGTGGGCAAGATTTCAAGTTAAACAGAAAAAGAATATACTCCATAAAAAGACAAATGTATTGCTGGTTCAACAAGCAATGGGTTGGCTTTATTTGTCTACAACTGCCCTTTAAAGCATATGGGGATTAAACAGAAGAAGGGCTACAGATAGCTCTCTGTTACTCATTTTTTTTTTTGGATTATCATTTGGGAGCATTAGATTGGAGTAAGAGTAGCAGGGTTTGTGATCTAACATACAGAGTCCTTTTTGTCTATTAAACATCTTTATTTATTAGTATTTGGGGCTTATTAACATTGGCACCTTTCCCCCTGAGATTCTCAAGATGCCATGCCAACAGCTTCAGTACTTAACTCTCCTGACATTTCTGTCAGGTAGGATATAGGTATGGTATTCCATTATTACTTACATTTACATTCTGTCTCTTCTGAGGAATAGAGAACTTTTTGAAGGCATTATAAAAAAAGAAGTTGGAGTTCAAGGGGGTGGGGAAGGAGAGAAGTAAGAGAAGAAAATTGAGCAAAAGGAGAAAACACAATGAGAAGATAAAATAGAAGCAGTAAAAATATAATTCCTGAAGAGCTGGTCGCGCAGTATTGGATAGCTGTAGTCAACAAAAGTTCTTTTCTAAAGTCTCCTCCCTCCACTCTGTGCTTAAGGTCACTGTTTGTACCCGGAGCTCCTGCAGCCGTGTGATGGATCAGTGCAACATCCCTTGGGAAGGTTTCCTTCTCTCTTCTGATACTGTCACCACCCTGGTGCAAGCCCGCATCTGCTCACACCTTGATTATTGCCATAGTGTGATGGTGGGCCTGCCTTGAGTCTCCCCCACTCCAATCTGTCCACCATTCAGTCACCAAAGGGATTTCCCTAAAGGGCAAGTTGGATCATATTAACCCCCCTCCCCCAGCACACACACACACACACACACACACACACACACACACACACACACACACACACCCTTACATAATAAACTCCAGTGACTCCCTAGCACCATCAAGATCAAATATTACATTCTTTGCTGGGCCTTAGAAATCCTTTTTGTCATTCTCCCTCTGTTCCATTTTGCCACCTTAATCTCTACCATGCCTTCTTCCATCCAGTGACATTCGCCTCCAGGCTATTCCACAAACAACACTCTATCCCTCAGCTCCAGGCATTTCTCTGGCTTTTTCCCAAGCCTGGCATGCTCTCTCTCCTTAGATCTGCCTCCTGGCTTCACTAACTTCTTTTAAGTCCCATCTAAAATCCCACCTTCTACAGGAAGACTTTTCCAACCCCTCTTCATTCCAGTGCCTCCTGTCTGCTGAGTATTTCCACTTTATTCTGTTTTTAAGCTTGTTTATACGTGGTTATTTGCATGTTGTCTCCCCCGCCAGACTATGAGTTCCTCAAGGGTAGGGACTGTCTTTTACCTTTCTTTATATCCTCCTTGCTTAGTACAATGCCTGGCATATAGTAGGCTCTCAATAAATGCTTATTCACTGACATAGTATGAATTTAATAAATAGTTGTTGACTGATGGCTTGCTAAAACCAGGAGCTTTTCTGAGATGATGCAAACTCCACCCTTAGCTACTGGCTGGTTCCCAAGAGAAGAGCCAAGTGAAGAAGTGCGATGAAGGATCTACTGTGTGGCAAGTACAATGCTCGATGCTTTCTCACATGAAGTTGGTCTGTTTTGGGGTCAATTGGATCTCTTACCACCGCATAACTTTTCAGGCTACTTTTTATTTTATTTTCCATGGACTTCTTTTGGTAAAATGGGCACTGAAATTAAGCAGGGAAAAGAAAAGTTAATTAAGACAGTTTGCCCCAACTCACTTCATCGGAATCTTTAAGATAGCTGGGGCAAAAATCATAAAGTACCCCTTGAATAATCAAACCAAAGCTCCAAGACATTGGCTGCTGTTGGAGAAACTTGTGATGATTAAAAAGGTTCTCCCGAAGACATCATAAAATGGGAAAAGGACCTATATGGACAAAAATATTTACAGCAGCTCTTTTGGTGGTGGCAAAGAATTGGAAATTGAGGGGATGCCCATCAGTTGGGGAATGACTGAACAAGTTATGGTATATGCATATAATGTAATACTCGTGCTATAAGAAATGATAAGCAGGCGGACTTCAGAAAAACTTGGAAAGACTTAGACGAATTGATGCTGAGTGAAGAGAGCAGAACCAGGAGAACTTTGTATGTAGTAACCGTGACACTGTACAATGGCTTTGTACTTTGATAGACTTAGCTCTTCTCAGCATGAAAAGATCTCAGGCAACTCCAAAAGACTCATGATGAAAAATGCCATCCACATCCAGAGAAGAAAGATAGTCTGAATACAGATTGAAGCATACTATTTGCTCTTTTTTTTGTTGTTTTGAATCATTTCTTTTTTCTCATGTTTCCTTCCATCAATTTTAATTCTTCTTTACAACATGACTAATGTGAAATTTTTTTTTTTAAATGGGGTTCGAGAGTCACAGTTTCTGGGTAACTTAATCATTTTATCATTACTAAATCTACCAGGTTCTTAATAAAAGGATGGTCATTTGGCCATCTCTCTTAGACCCAAGACAATCATGGTAGTGGGGCTCACAGTTTATATACCCTTTGAAGCAATGAGGGCCTGCTAGTGACATCATGTCAACCTTGGATAGAGAAATTACCTCTAGATAGCATTGCGCTATCTAGACAAAATGATCTGTCTCCACCTAACTTTCAGTAGAACATACCTTGGATTAAAGTTTTGTAAAGTTTGGTCTCATCTCACTAAGATGAGGAGAGTTAATGTAATCTTACCAATGATGTCCTTTAAGAGAAACTTAAATCAGAACTTTGGAATAAGGGGAGAGCTCTGAATCTCCCTGAGATACTGGTTTTTAAAAATTATTTCCCAGAAACTTCTGCATAGGGAATAAGGGACTCAATCAGGAAGCCCACCACCTGGGAGATTCCTATATAACTGACTTAGTAGATAAAGCATCAATCTAGGGGTCAGGAAGATTTGGGATCAAGGCCTGCCTCCAACAGCTACTGACTCTGTGACCTTGAGCAAGTCCCTATTCCTCTCAAGACCCAAGCAACTTTCTCACACTCCAGTCATAAGGCAGGTATAGGTTTGTATCTGTAGAGGGGGTTTCTTCCCTGGGACTTCACAGATTCAGTCCCAACAACAAAAAAAAATTTTTTTTAATCATTTTTAAAGCTTCTGGACTTCTGTAAGTGCTATCACTACTCGCTTAATTTGACACTTATAGGACAAAGCCCAAAGAGCCCAGCCTTAGGTACAGCTCTGGAGGATGAACCTAGAGAAGGAATCTCATGAGCATGAAAGTCGATATTCCGCAAGCACTTGCTTGAAAATCCTTGCCAGAGCTAGACGTGTTATATGAGCAAAAACTATACCACTTTTAGGATTATTTATTAACCACAATAAGTGCAAGATGACCTTGGCTACCTCTCATAACAGATGAATAAAATGAAGTCCAAACTTGTCTCCCTGCTTTGTCCACTCCTCCATGTGGGAGAAAAGTCCTTTTATTTGCCAAAATTAAAGCGAACCAAATGAAAACCCATTAGTGCTGCTAGACATGAGTGAAAAGAATGACAAATAGGAAATATACATAACTATATGTATGCCCACTGCTTTAGGAAATCTTGAAATAATGGATTTTTAGGAGTTATACTCTCCAAGAGAAGCTCTTAAAAAATAAAAAATTTAAGTACCCTTCCCCCACCCCCAAATAATAAAGGCATGTTGTCAATTAGGCCCAGAGAAATCACTGTAGCTTCCTTTCGACTGACACATATTCTAAGACTTCCCCTTCCTTCTCTGGGTATGTGAAAGGCAAATGGAATCTGAGAAATCCAGGCAGTCTCTTGGTTTGCTATGGTTCATTTTAGCTAATCCAGCCATCCAGCACAGCAGGGGGAAAACTGCTGTATCTTGTGAAACAAGAGCATGAATAATTAAAACTCTGTTATTAATGAACTTTCAGTCGTTATGTAAATGAAACTGATTTCAAGTCTAATTTGTCAGCCTGAATTCTTTTGCAGTTGTCCCTTTGTCTAGGACAAGAACTCATCATAATGGACTTGATAATAAAACTCTGGCAGACATGCTGTGTACAGTGCCCATCTGAGTTAGGGCTTTCAGCATGGCTAATTGATACAGTTAGCCCAGAGAAGTCTGGAAGGCATTTTGTATAGCTTTAAGGAAGAAAAGCTGCTCCCCCTCCTCTTCTGATAGGGCTGCCCATTCTTTACACATTTCTAATTACCATTTACCTTTACATGCTTTTCAAGAAAGGGGTGGCTTATAATTACTGCCTGGTAAATAGTTTCTTTTACAGCCTCATGGATGTTCAAAGAGAACAGAGTTCAAAAAGATTCCATGAAAGGAAGTCAGTGGTCCTCCAAAAATGATGGGAGAGAAAGAAAAGGAAACCAGGGTAGTTTATGGCTTTGCCATGAACTATCAATCATGTCATTGGTGATCATGGGTAATGGGTACCTTGAGTGCCTGCAGTCCATTGTTTAGTTCCATAGTTATTGTTTCTGAGTGTGAAATGACACCTTACTAAATTATTGGCTTTGAATGGTGAAATTTAACTTCTGGCCCATCACATTGTAACTCATATTTCACCAAAAGTGAAGACAGAGCCATGTTCAGCTGCAAATGAATTGTCTGAAGTTGATGAGGCAACCATATTTTGGGGAGGTTATTAGTACACTTCTTATAGATATTTTCTCCTTGAATTTTGAAAGCATGGTGGTATTTATCATCGTGGCAGAAAAGCAATCTGATTATTTCACTTGCATATTAGATGTCTAGCATCTTAAATTAGTTTATTCAGGAATTGAAAAAATATCCAGCTAGACAAAAATTGCTAGTTATCTGTATACAGTCAGGTGCTTATTTATAAAGTAAACCTTTACGATCCAGAATTTCAAGGGGGCAAAGATCTAGTTAGAATTTACACGTTTCCTCTGTTAAAGGGACTTAACTTAGAATTTCTATGCAATTTAGAAATTAGGTGATACTCTTTTTAGGGCTTTGTATAGGTTAGTTTGGTTGGGGGGGTTTCGGAGGGGGCAGAATGAAAATCATAATGGACAGGTAGGTGGCACAATGGATAGAGAGAGGATCAGGCCTGGAGTCAGGAAAGCCTGAGTTCAAATTCAGCCTCAGACATTTACTAGCTGTGTGACCTTGGGCAAGTCACTTAACCCTGTTTGCCTCAATTCCTCATCTGTAAAAATGAGCTGGAGAAGGAAATGACTAACTGCTCCAGTATCTTTGCTAAGAAAACTTCAGGAGCCACTGACAGTTGAGCATAACTGAAATAACAGCAACCATAATAACAGAAAATATTTACATAGTGCTTTAGATTTTGCAAAGTACTCTACAAAATATCCCATTTTATCCTCACACCAACCTGAGAGGTGAATGCTGTTATTATCTCTGTTTTATATAAGAGAAGACTGAGGCAGACATGTTAAGGGAGGCCCAAGTTTATACAACTAGCAAGTGACTGGGGCGGAATGTAAGTTCAGGTCTTCCTGACTCAGTGTCCAACACTGTGCTCTTTGACATCTAATTGCTATAATACATAAATCCAATCCAATTCTACAAGAATTTATTAAAAGGTATTAGACTCCTGTGTTCTCTGCTATCAGAAAGCTGAAATTACTGGGTTTCTTGAGTTTGAAAGTTCATATCCACCACCAAAGTTCACTACTGATGTGGCAATGTGGCCCAAGCAAAGAGGGTGGGGGAGTGTGTAGCACCACGTTGCCCAAGGGGAGGGAAACTAGCCCGGGTCAAAAATTGAGCAGATCAAAGCTCTTGGGCCAATTAGAGTGCTAACAGACTTATGAGTATCCTCTGAACTTCCAGCTTGGGTGATGTAGGGAGAATCAGTCTTCTAAAAAAAAAAACAAAACATAAAAATTAAGTACCTATTATGTCCCAGATGCTAGGTTTACAGACAAAAATGAAATAGTCTTTATCTTCCAAGAGCTTACATTTTCTAAATTACAAAAACAATAATGGTCTTAGTAACCAAATAAGATCTATGATTTGACTATTGAAACCACTTGTTCTGAATTTGGGCATTCAAACAGCCAAAAGCAATTCAGAGAAAACCAGATGATTTAATCCCTCTCTCTCTCTCCCCTATCCCCACCCCTCCCGCCAACAGGATTCAGCCTTTGTCTATGAGAAAAAAATCTAAAGAACTGGAGATTATCATCAATACTTCATGTCCTTTTTTTTGTTTTTGTTTTTTTTTGCTTTCATTTATCCTTACCTTAGTTTCCCAACAAGGAAAACAGATCTAATAAATCTACCACTTGCCTGGTCTTTAAGGTTTCAACCAAAATTAGATTCTCAGAAATAAGATGTTCTTGTGGAGATTTCTGTGGGCTGTAGGACAATGGAAGAAGGAGGACAATTTGGAGTGATTAGTAAGGTCAGTTCTAGAATAATTAGTGTCCAGTAAATCCTTGACAGATCTGCCTTTAAAAGGCTGTCCGGTGCCAAGGGATCCTAGGTCAGACTTCATTTCATCCAGCCTTCACTTTCTCATTTGAGTCTATCAGCTGATAAAACACTGAAATTCTCCTGAAGCAGCATTGCTATAACAGCTACCTAAGTGAAACATAACTATCTCCAAGTGATAAACTAAACGAGATACGACAAGATATGCAACAGATTATTAGAAATGCCCCAAAGTCTGCAAACACCCTTCTTTTTTAAAGCCTGTACTCCTTCAGCATATTGATAAAAACCCACTTGTGAACTGGCACTTTCAACCCTTCTTATTTTTAACAAAACCCATGCAACATTAAAACTAAATCAACGGAGCAGAAATTTCTAGCCAATTAAAATAGGTTGACTCTTTGGAAAGTTAAAAGTAAAATACGCATAACCAATAGAAATTAATTACTGTCCATTCTCAGACTTTTATTGTAAACTAGAGAGGTAATAATCACCCTAGAGATTGCCAAGAGGTAATTATTGTATATTCCTTAATTATGGCACATTAAAGTAATCCTCTTCTGCTTCTCCCTTCCTGCCTACCAACACCCACCTATAACCACCTAACTAGAAATGCATAATCTATAATAAACAAATGCAACAACTACTCCAAAGTTATTGGTTTGCTTATAAAACTCGAAAACTCTTCTGTTCCAATGTGCACTCTCTAGACCACAACGTTGGGCAGTCCATACTAGCCTCACCACCACCACTAGTGGGTTTTTTTTTTAAGAAATATAATCGTGATAGTACCAGGAGACATTGCTATGATAGGGAAAATTCCTCTGAACTATCTTTTCCCATGAACAATTAGTCAAACCTAAAAGAACCAATTTTGAAAATAAGGAAAGACCAGTAAAGGAACACATATCCCAATTAAGAATGTGGTAGAACTCACATCTAACTATCTATTTCTCCTTTTAGAAAAGAGAAAGGGGAAAAAATATTGCTGGTTGTACCAAAAGCACTAGTCCCAGCTAAAAAATTTCATAGCACTTCAGTCAGAGCTCAGCTAATGAATATAAGTTACCTTGGTGGATCTGAGCTAACTTTGAAATTAAAGTCCCTATACTTTGGATGCAAGCAGAGCTAAGCTGAAGGAACAAAATGGACTTAATAAACTCCATTGTGCTTTTCTATCCCTAGTGAGATTTCTTTCCCATCCATGACCAATTGGCATTATTTTTTCAGTGACTGGTACTTTTGTGCTCCAGATTGGGATTTTCTGGGAGTGATTAGCACTTTTCATCAGTGATTGACAGGTTCAACCAGAAAGGAGACAATAGGAAGAATCATTAGGAATTCAAATGTAAGGTTAGTGTGTGTTGGCTTTAGGACTGGAGTTTAGCTGTAGTGAATGATAGCCAGAAAGAAGAAAACTTTGTCACTTTCAATGTATACTCTCCATCTTTGTTGTAAATTTCAAGGGAAAAAAGATGGGAGTTTTTTTGCTCACAAAATCTGCCATAAACAATTAAGAAAAATCAATCTCTAATCATTTAGGATTCTTTTTTATATCCTGCATTATTAGATCTTCTAATCAGTTCTTTGACTATGATATTTCTAGATAGTTCTCTTTCTCTCCCTTTGTCTCTTTCTCTCTTTCTGTGTCTGTCTTCATCTCTCTCTTTCTGTCTCTCTATCTCTCTCTCCCCACCTCTTTTTCTGTAGAGACTCCTCAGACCCACATAACTGCATTTGATATTCCCATAGATTGAGAAGAGAGAAGGGCATTGTTTTCCTAAGAAAAACTGGAAGTGAGATATGATGAAACTCTCCATTACACCCAAGGAAAGATACCTTAGGGAAACAATTACGGTGAATGATTTTAGCATTGACCAGTAATTGATAATTGGCCACAAATAATTAGGGAAGAATGTATCACCACTGTTGTAAATTATGCTAATCGGGCAGCATCTTCCCTGGGTGCTGATGCTGCATGGAGCAGAGTTTCTTATGAGTAATTTTGTTTTAAATTCAGATTACGAACTTAGCATACTATGCTTGACAATTTAATCTTGTTTGGCATCAAAGCCAAGCCTGATAATACAGAATTACACAAGTCTAATCAAAGCAGGTTGTTCTACAGGAGTCACTTAATGAGGGTTGACTTTTTCCAGGGAAAAGCAGCTCTCTGAATAAGCAGTTAACTGTGTTAGAAAGTTAGGAGGAAAACAGGGCAAAGCATGCCACTAGGAATGGAACTGCACATTTGAATGAACTCTCCTAAGTTGTAGGTATCTAATGGAGCATGTCAGCAATCCAATACTCTCCATATCCAGTCGTCACCACATCTTATTTTTAAGTCTCTGTGCTGCTCTCTATTCCAGCTGCATTTAAGAGATTTTGACGAATTTGTGCCATGTCTTCATCAACCTAGTATTTTTTTCTGTTTCAGTTGATACACAAAGGTTTGGAACTCACGTGGGCAGGACTTTAATATGCTGTGATAGCAGCAGAAAACCAATGCATCATGCTAACAAATGGAAACTGTCACTGAACCTGGGTGGAAGCAAGGGATGAAGAAAAGGCACAAGATCATGGGATTGGCTAGTTTTGCATTTGATGTAGTCATAGTAGTAGCAGTAATGACAATAGCAGAAATAATAATAGCCAGCACTTAGTTGGTGTGCTTTACATTTGCTGTTTCATTTGATCCTCGAGCTAATTCTGAGGTAGAGATGTTCGTCTTATGTCCATTTTACAGAAGAATAAATTCATCAGAGAGGTTAAGTGATGTGACCAGGGTCATAGCTATTAAGAAGTGTGTGAGGGCAGACTCAGATCTAGGTCTTCCTGACTCCCAATCTAGCAATGTCTCACCTAGGTACTTTTATATCTCCAAGCTGTCTGTATTACAGATTTTCCCTTTCCTTTCCTTCCCTCCCTTCCTTTCCTTCCTATTTCCCCACAAAAAAACCTTCTGTACTCCCCTTTGATGTTCATACTTTTCCTCTAAGCTTACCTTCCTTTTACCTTGTATATATCTCATGTGTACATATCTTCCATACATTCTTTCTTCTATTGGGATTAGGTCATTGAGGACAGGGACCATGCCTTTGCCTTTCCTTTTTATTCCCAACACTTAATAGAATGCCTGGAACATGGTAAACATGTAATAAATGATTATTGACTTGACTTAAAGTACTGAATTGTGTAAAGTTACCAACAACCTGTCCTGGGGAAAAATTAAAAAAACCCTTCTTTGGTACCATTCACATGATTTGTGTACATGATTCCTTGACCTGCTCTCTATTAGGAAATAATTTCTCACCTTGATGAGTTCATCATATCATAGAATTGTAGATTTAGACCCAGAAAGGACCCCAGAGTCCATCAAGACCCCATTATCCTCTCACAGCTGAGAAAAATGAGGCACAGAGAGATTAAGTGATTTACCCAGAATTCACAGCTAGTAAGTCCTTCTGACGCTTGAGCCCAGCCAGCACTCGATTCACTATCACTGCCCATCTCATCTCAATGAATCTTTTTCCTAAACAAACCACTGTCACCAGATTGCTTTCCATTTTCCTTGCACAATATGAAAGCTTTGTCAGTGTATTTCTAAAATGTCTTTTTTTCCTAATATAAACTGTAGTTCTCTATCCTCTCTTATGAATGGCTGAACCATTTCCAAGTAAACCACTGGAGTGTGGCTTAGATGAAGCAAGCTTCTAGATAAGCCAGGTATCTGGAATGCTAAGATCAGAGATTTCGAGCTAGAAGCCACATAACAGCACTCCATTGCCTTTGTACCTTTGTCCCTGCCTCTACTCCTCCCTCACAGACTTCTCTTTTTCTACTATGCAACACAAGCAAAACTTTGTACATGAAGCCTTTCCTGACCCCCTCAAATGGCAGCGCTCTTCCTCCAGGGGTGTTCTGGTAAATGTTTACCACCATCTCTTTGAAAATGCAGGAAACACTAAAGTTCAATCTGAATTATTAACATTTTCCCATAACTTTTTAAAGTCTAAAAATCAACAAAATAATAAACCAAGTCCTAATTTATAGTATTTGTTGATTTCTGAAGTGTAAATTCTCCCACCGGACATTTGACAACATTCTACAGATCCAAGTCAGAAATGGCTGTAACATCCCCCTGGCTAGAAGGCACACCAGAGGTCATATTATACAATATTGCTGTTTTACAGATGGGAAAACTGAGGCTCAGAGTTACTTAGCAATGAATCCAAAGTCACATGTCCAGTAAATAATAAAGCCATAATTCAAACCCAGGTGTTCTGACTCTAAATCCAGCATTCTTCTTATAATATAATCTTGACATCTAATAAAAGACTTTCTCAAATAAGGAGTATATAGGGTTCTTCTGGAACTAAAATTGATCAAAAGTTAAATCAGATTTTCCACAGAATTCCAAATGAAAGGAAGTGACTCATTCTTTTTCCAGTCTCTTCTTTTCCATTCTCTTCATACCTGATCTCATTCATTCTAAACCCCAATACTGGGGGCTGAGAATATTAATCTTGATTCTTTTTCCTGTCTGACTACAAACATAGCAGGCATTCAGTGATTATTTGTTGAATAACCAAAGGCCAGGTTCCTTGCAGAATTGAGTACCACCTACATTCCACCATTATGTTTTCTGTTGCTCCCGGTTCTGACCCTAGTTGTAGGCATGGCAGTACTGATCCCCCCAGCCCCCTTTCTTCTCTTGTCTCCATGCATTCAGCCTCTCTGTACTTTGTCATTTGCTAGGTCACCACCTTCTCAAATCCCTCTAGAAAATTCATTTCTTGTGTGACACCTTTCTATGACAGCTTCTCAATGAAGTTTTTCCCCAGAGGAAAAGAAAAGAAATGGATTCTTTAAAGAAAAAAAAGTCAAGGAAACTCATACACCTGTGGTTTTGGACGTGCTGTGTGTCTAATCCTCTTCCTATTTCTACATGTGCGTTGGGTTGCGTAGACATTCAGACGCAGAAATCAGCCCATTTGTAATTTGCCTTTTGGTACTTACCCAAGGACTTAATTCAGGAATTAAAAAACAATGGAATTATAAACCAAAATGCTAAGAGAAAATCATGGATTTCAAGTTGGAAGAGAACTTCAAGGTCACCTAATCCAACTGTCTCATTTTACAGATGAGAAAACTGAGACCCAGGGATATTCAGTGACTTGCCAAGATCATATGGGTAGCAAAGTATCAGAGCAAGATTTGAACACACAGTCATTGCTCTAAAAATGTTTACTAATTTAAAAAAAAAATACAGTTCATAAAGAAATAGGTTAAGAAAATTCTTATTGGCTTGATCTCAATGTTATCAAAAAGGGCAATGATAATAAATAACTGATATTTACATAGTACTTTAAAATTTGCCGAAGTTCATGCTTACATTGCAGTTCAAGTTCTTTAATTTGTCTTATTTGAACTTCATAGAAAACCCCAAACTATTATTATATTCATTTCACAGAAGAAGAAACAGAGGCTCAAAAAATCTAAATGACTTTTCCAAGATCTCTGAGGGCATTTCACACAGGTTCTCCGTAATTGCAATAACAGAATTCTATCTTTTTTTCCATATTGCCTCTGGGATACCCTTGAGAGATACCAGGTTAGACTCATTTCTTTTTTGAATGGAGTTGCTAAACTGTCAGATGAAGGGAATCATGGGCCTCTTGACCCTGATCTTTTCATCATTTTCGTCAATACCTTTCAGTTGTTTCAGTCATGTCTGACTCTTCATGACCCCATTTTGGGTTTTCTTGTCAAAGATACTAAAGTGGTTTGCCATTTCCTTCTTCAGCTCATTTTACAGATGAGGAAATGGAAGCAAAGAAGATTAAGTGACTTGCCTGGGGTCACCCAGCTAAAAAGTATCTGAGGTCAGATTTGAACTCACAAAGATAAATTTTCCTGACTCCCAATCCAGCACTCTCTCCACTGCATCATCTAGCTACCTCAATAACACCTTGACGTGTGATGAATGTTATTATGTTTATCAAATCTGCAGATAACTCAAAGTTGGGAAGAAACATTAACAAAGCATTTCACAAAAAATGGAACACAAAGAGATCTTTTCAGCTCATAATAATGGGCTACATTTAACAAGATGAACTCAATGGGGATAAATGTAAAATTATAATTTCAGTTTAAAAAATGACTCCAGAAATACAGAATAGAAAAGCCAGCACTAGGTCAGAATTGTCCATGTGTAATAGACCTGGCAGATGTAATGATTGGCATGCCCAAGGTAAGTTGGCAAGCTCATAGTATCTTAGGTGCCCCAAAAGAAGAAATTAAGGTCTAGAGCAAAAGACTACATATGAAGGAGAGTGACAAAAGTGGTGAGGCAAGAGGATTAATTGAAGGATCTGGAGATGTTTTTTCTTGTAGAAGAATCTAGCAATGGCACAACAGTTGTTTCAAATAGTTAAACATTTGTCAGGAGGAGGAAGAGTTAAATATTTTCTTAACTTGTCCCCACAGGGGAGAACCAGGAACAATGAACAGCAGTTGCAGAGAGGCAGAATTTAGACCCCACATGTAGAAATTCAGAATTTCCCCAAAGTGAAATAGACTATTTTAAGAAGTAGTGAGTTTCCCATAGTCAGATTTCTTCAAGCGGAGGTTGAATGACCATTGATTAGCAAACTTTGAACAATATCCATACACACTCTTCAGATACTGACTGGACTAAATGACCTCTGAGATTTCCTCCAATTGTGATTTTCTAAGGTCCTGTGAGATATTTTGCCTTTGTACCACTGTAACTCTTCAAATAACATGCATTAATCATGTCAGACTTCTGAGCTGCTTTTGAATTCCTGACTCATTTGGACTTACTACCTTATTTGATGCAAGCTTTGATCCATAGGACTTTAAGACAAAACACATGAAGATGCTTTGTGTAATATCAGTAGAGGAGGTCTATCTGTTATCAGCCTATATAGCCACTAGATGTCAATGCAATATGTTTATCTGGAATGTTTAATAAAGAAGTTTTATAACATAATTTCCATTATTAAAAGAATAACTATTTTCTTTGCATGACATTTTCATATGAAAATAATCCAGTTCAACTCAACAAACATTTATCAGGTGCCTACTGTTTGCAAGACACTGTGCTAAGCACTGACGATATAAAGACAAGAAGTCCTGCCTCAGTCCACCTCAAAGAGCTTCTATTGTACTGGGAGGTTTGACAGGTGCCCAGATAAGTCCATACCAAGTGATTTGAGTTCAAAGAGAGTACTACCAACATGGGATCAGTGGGAGGGGAGAATCAGGAAAGGTTTCATGAAGAAGGTGGCATCTGAGCTAACTGCTGAAGAAACACAAAGATCCTCAGATATAGAGTACTACAAATTTGATCTCTCTGATCAAATTCATAGAGTGAATGGGATATTGGGATATTGAGCTTGGGTTAGCATTTAATCTAGTTTGATAATAACACTGATGAGAAAGGGCTGCCATGGCCACATTACAAAGGGTGGAATGGGATCACAACCCCTACTTGCAGCAGGGACCCTTTTCTTTTCCCTGATTTCTCTTTTCTCTTTTGCTCTTTGACATAAGTGGCTAAAATCTGAACTGGGGCAGCTAGGTGGTGCAGTGGATAGAGCAGGAGTCAGGAGGACCTGACTTGAAATCTCACCTCAGACACTTGACACTCTCTAGCTGTGTGACTTTGGGCAAGTCACTTGACCCCAATTGCCTCATCCTGGGTCTTCTCCAGTCATCCTGATGAATATCTGGTCACTGGATTCAGATGAGTCTGGAGGAGAAGTGAGGGTGATGACCTGAACAGCCCACATTCACTCAAAATTAAGTCAAGTGCAAGTCATATCATTTCTCTGTCTCCTTTGGCAGCAAAGGACAAACACAAACACAATCTGAATTATGGTATATATGACTATAAATTAAGCAAGTTAGTATTTTCATAAATAAGGCAGCTGGGTGGCATGGTGTATAGAGTGCCAGGTCTTGAGTCAGGAAGATTCATCTTTGTCAGTTCAAATCTGGCCTCAAATACCTACTAGCTGCATGATCCTGGGCAAATCACTTAACCCTGTTTGCCTCATTTTCTCATTGGTAAAATGAGCTGAAGAAGGAAATGGCAAATCACCCTAATATCTTAGCCAAAAACACCAATAACCTGTTCAAAAAAACTGAGGTCATACAGTTGGACATGACTGAAACAACTGAAAAACAACAAAAATTTTCATAAATGCTTATTAAACAAATGGATTGATAAATGAGTAATTAAATGTGTAAATGAACAAAGGAATGTTTTGGTTGTGATCATATATATATAGAGACACACATTATATATACATACACAATATATGCACATTATATATACAGACACATTTGTATATGTGCATGTGTGTTACATATGTGTGATATGTGTACACACACATATGTATGTATGTATATTTCTTTTCCTGTATCTAAGTAAAACAGCCTATCCAAATCATGCCTAGGGCTACCTGTAACACCTCAGTACACAGGCCACTATGAGAAACACAATAATAGAAGGGAGAAAGTTAAAGGAAGAAAGGACTTAGGGCGGGGGGCAGGGAGAATGCAGGCACTATCCAAGATTTAGAAGGTACCTTCAAGTGTATCAAGTTTAACCCCACTCATTTTATAGATGAGAAAGTAGAGACCTAGAGAGTTTAAGTAATTTGTCCAGGGTCACACAGCTTTTATTGGAACACAAACTCAGGTCTTCCTGATTCCAAGTTCAGCATTCTATCCATTAGACATGCTGCACTGGGGAAGGAAGTAAGAAGAAATAAAGGGGGTGGGACAGGATAAAGGGAAGAAACTTGTGCTAGAGAAAGTACTGCCTTTGCAATTTAATGAGCAAAGAAGTAGCTGGTAGTTGAGAGGAAATATGGTTAGTCAGTTCTGCAGGTATTATCTATTTTAGAAATGATAGCATACAGTCAAATCACTGCATGATGCTCCAGCACAGAGAATTCTGCTAACTTCTCCTTTGCTATAGACTCAGATTAAGCTCTGACATGCTTAAAATATTTCCACTGCTTTATTGAACTCTCTCAGTCAGTGAGATCCATAGAAGATTTCCTCTGTCATTCAAGACAAAGTAGTTTTGATTTTTCAATCACTGGTCAGTTGGTTGACATTTAGTTTTGAGGGTGAAGAAGATTTGTTCAGGTCAATGTCTCGCTGATTTCAGAAACAACAGAAAATACCAAAACCCAACAGACACATTTTCTTAATTTTTTTATGAAAGGAAAAAGGGATTTATTGGTACTTTTTGCTTAGATACTATATTCACATCCAGTCCTTAGCACAATGCCAGGCACATAGGAAGCACTTAATATTTGACATTCCAACATACATCCTAATCTTTTGAATTCTCCTTTTTAATTAAAATAAAATAACCAAATCTGACTGATGAAGGAACCGTAATTGTGAAAGAAAGCTGAATTCCATACTTCAAGTCCCCCACCACTCAGCAGAGAGTAGGGAAGTGAGTTTCATTTTTTTTCTGCAAACAATTTAGCCATTGCATTTCATTATGCTCAGTTGCTTTTTTTTTGCATTGTTATCATTTCCATTCTTGTAGTCATTCTGTATATTGCTCTCTTGCTTCTGCTTTCTTCACTCTCTGACACTTCCCACAGATCTTCCCAGGTTTCCAGGAATTCCTTATACTAGCTATTTCTTATTGGGCAATAGTATTCTATTACATTTGCATATCATAATTTCTTTAGCTATTCTCCTATTAGTGAACACCTATTTTGTTTTCTCTGCCAGCATAAGAAATATTTTGCAAATATTGTGGTATATAGGGGAATATTCCTAGAGACTAACACTCAGTAGGTGCTTAACAAATTGTTTTCTGTGCCAACCAGAAACTCTGAGGGTCTTCCCTTCCCAGATCGATGCTTTTGTGATAGTAAACCAAACCATCTTTTGTCTCACTTCTTACCTAGCCTGTAGTCATTGAACAGGTGTTGCCTCAGACCTTGGAAAGAGCTTAATTTAAAAAAGCCAAGGTCACCTACTGCATCCTTGGCCATCCCCAGTCTTCTTGATTTTTGTTGCTCTGGAGGAGAGAATGAGGCTAGTGACTTTCCTCAGCTCTGCCTCACTTAAATCCAATTCATGTGCAAATCAAGTTTTCATCCTCATATGGCCATTGGTACTCTTCAAGAACATGGACAAGTAACAACAAGATGCTTAACAAATATTTCTTGACTTGACTTGGTTGGGACCACTGGATCCGAGGATGTGAACCATTAAGTGACTTCCTCCCTCATCTTCCGTCCCCATAATTAGTGACTTTTCCTCTGTAATTGCAAATTCTGATATAAATATATTCAGGCATCAGAATGTATGAATATATAGATAATTAGAACAACAGTCAAAAGTTGGAAAAGTGCATGTCTGTGAACTCTAAAATATAATTCATTTGAATTCAATAAGCATTTTGTTGCCACTGTGAGAGAACACTAAACTGAGCACTGAGGAAGGGATAAAGCTGATCTGTGATGTTCATATTGCTTATGGTCAGATAGCTGGCAGTCCTGTCTGTTGGTTTTTATTTCTCTGTATTTTCCCTGAAAGTCAGGGTGCTGACTTTTTCCCCTTATCTAAGTGAATGATTTATATGCTTGATTATAGTGATTGTTGACCCTCAAAAGTTGCTTTCTTTTTCAAAAAGCAGATCTAAGAACCTGTACAACAGGCCCTCCTGCGTATGCTATGGTCCTTGCCATTACAGTGGTTTGCCATTTCCTTCTCTAGTGGGCTAAGGAAAATGGAGGTAAAGTGAATGATGTACAGGATCAGAGGTAGTGAGTGTCTGAGGCTGGATTTGAACTCCACTCTTCTCTACTCCAGGCCCTGTGTTCTATGCACTGAGCCACCTGGCTGCCTCTACTTGACACATAATAGACTTTTTAATAAATGCTCATTCATTGATTGCCTCCTTGAAGCTTGCACCTACTACTCCTAATTCTAGGGTCAAGAATAAGACCAATCCCTTTTCACATATAATAATCCATCATTTATTTTACTGAATGGATAGTAATCATGTGGGTACTTATTATCTTCTCTGAATGCAATACGTCTACTTCCTGATCCTTCTATGGCAAGGACCCTTCATCATCCTGGTCACTCTTTTCTGGATGCGCTCCAGTTGAACAATGTCCTTCCAGAAATGTTAAACCCAAAACTGAACTCAGAGTCTACAAATGTCACATAGTCTCTGCCCTATACCAGATTATCTCTTTACGCTCTTTCCCTGAAACCCTCCTATTGCATTTGCAGTGATAAATATTAGAATATCACACTGTACTATTTTTAGAACAGTGGTTCTCAAACTTTTTGCTATGGTAAGATCCTTTGATTTACATAAAACTTTGGAGGGCTCCCTCACAAAAATATCTTTTTAATGACCATTAAAAAATTCCTAATGCTAATAGCACTAAATAACATACAGTTGATTTTTTAGAATCAGACTATTATGAAACTATCAAACAGCATACTTGGGAAACAAGATGTGATTGTTTACTATCAATAAGTATGTTGTAAACTGTTAACAGTATCCCTTTAAATTAACCTTGCATTTATTTATCTCTTTACATAGGATCCTAAGTTTTTTGCAAGTATGAATTGTTTTATCCATTTTATTTATAGCTGGTGTGTTCAACAAAGAGCCTGAGGCATAGTAGGAGCTTAAATAAGTGCCTGTTTAATTGATCTAGTCCAATGTACTCATTTCACAGAGAAAGATACTGAGGCTCATAAAAATTAAGTGTCTTGCCAAGCATACTAGTGCCCTGACTATGGTAGACACTTAATGGATAATAATTGAGTTGGATTGAATAAATATTCGTTAAACAAATCAATAGACAGGCATTAGGTCTGGAACATCAAGATTTCTAAGGAAAGCGCAAAGATCCCACATCTTCAGATTGGGAAGGGACTTTAGTGACCATCTAGTCCAACCCATATCTGAAAAAGAATCCCCAATCTGGCAAGGTAATCGAGTGATCAACCACCTTCTATCTTATTACCTCTGATGGGGAACTTACTAGCCCTTCTAATACACTTTGCAACAACTCTTCATTGTTAGGAAATTTTCCTTATTTCAAACTTCTATCTGACTTTGAAACGTCCATCTGTGGTTCCTAATTTTGTCCTCAAGGCCAAAAGAAAAGACAGGTTTAGTTGTTTTTTGACATGACAGAGATTCAACTGTGTAATCTTTGTTTTAAGGGAGCAAGCCCTAATTCATGGTGATTTTATTTCATATTAGTGTGGGAAAGATGAAAAAAATTGAACATCCCTAACACTGTGAGAAATATTCAGTCTCAAAAGTAGGAAAGCAGCAATGACAATAAGAGGCCAGTGACCATAGATTTGTTCACTGAGACGTGAAGAAGGAAAGAAGATAGAAACAGAGAGTGATGAAAAGAGAGAACAGATGGAAATTAGGGGCAAAGTAGTGAGCCTTCCTGCCCTCCCAGAAGACCTAACCAAGGCTTGTAGCCTCTCCTCCCCGTTCGGTGACAGGGAATCCCAGCAGTATTCTCATTATGTGGCTGAGCCTAAGGATTCTCATTCATGAACCTTTTATTCTTCTATTGGCAGAGTCTCTCACTGATCAGCTTTTTCACTTATCCGTCAAAGGAGTTACTAGGACCAAGCTTATGAATAGGCAAAGTAGATAACATTAAGGGTGCCTGGAAGGGCCCTCTGCTTCCCCAAAATCTACTCTACCATCTGTCAGTGTGCCTGCAATTCACCATTAAGGATTAAGTCCTTTGAGTTTTCAGGAAGCTCTCCCCCACCCCCATCAAAATGTAAACCACTCTGAACCATTATTAACAAAATGAAATGTAGACAGATAAATGAAAAATCCAGCATTAAGATTTTTAAAATTAATTTAAAGAGCACAAGTTGGTGGAAGCCTAATATGATTAGCATGTCATATGCAAAAGATTAAGGTGATACCACTGCACACAAGCTCAGTGAGAGTCAGTACTTTGATACAGTTATTTAAAACAAAACAAACTTGAATTATCATGATCACAGAATTTAGAGCTAGAAGGGATCTTTGAGATTAGAAATTAGAGATTTAGAGCTGGGGAGAAATTTAGAGTTTATCCCACCCCCTCATTTTTTAGATAAGGAAACTGCATTAAGTGACTTGCCTAAGGCAGTATAGGTAAGAATTATGTTAAGCCAAGAGACAAACCTGATATTCAATTCACTTCAATAAGCATCTATGAAGCTTACCACTAAATACCAGGCAAAATACAGAATGAAAAATCTCCTTTCCTTGAAGAACTTATATCCTACTGGAAATGACAGAATATTATATGCCTGTAAGAAAATTCAAAATATGTACAAAACCCTTTTTTTTTTGAAAGGGGCAAAGATCTGATATAAAGAACAGTTTCTCAAGGATACAAATTGTGCCTCAGAGGGCACAAGAGAAGGGTAGAGAAGAGTGGCACCTAGAAACTGGAGGGATGAGGTTGATATGGATGGACATGAGGTAGGCAGGGAGTATGGTCAGGGCTTTTAATCACAGAGAGTATAAGAAAAGCCCATGGTAGATTCTCACAACTTTTACCATAGCAAAGGGAATGTTGATCTGATTTTCAACCTCTGACAAAGTGGTACAAAGGTTTGGGAGTGGCAAAAAATGTTTGGTTCCTGATCCTGCCTAGTGACCAAGGCAGGATTAATGGTGATATGACAGCACCCAAAAGTAAATATAGTAATTATTTCATTGTAATTTATGCTAATCATGCCACTGCTGGGACATCCTGCCTAGCCCTGTGTGCTACCCCTAAAGAGAGATGATGACAATCTAGCCAAGGGTGAGGAACCTGCAGCCTTAGGGCCACATGTGGCCCTCTAGGTCCTCAAGTGTAGTGCTTTGATTGAATCTAGACTTCACAGAATAATTCTCCTTAATAAAAGGATTTGTTCTATAAAACTTGGATTCAGCACAGTTCTGAATCACAAAATATAACAAGGATTTCTGCATGAAAGACAGAACCAAAACATTTATTCAAATACAAGAAATCTGAATACCAAAACCAGAAGACCAAATCCATCATAACAACAAAGAAATCCATCATAGTAACCAAGAAGTCTATAGACATTATCAGGCCTTCCCACAAACAGGTAAAATGCTCTTCTCTCACTCACAGCCAGCTGCCTGCTTCCTCTGTCCTTCCCAGCTCTGACCAATCTGACCAACTTTCTTTAAGCTGTTCTCCAGCCCTGCCTCTTCCTGTCCCACTCCTTTCTGTGCTACCCTTTAAGCAAGCTCCTCCTGCCATAGGTGACTTGGGCTTCTATGTGATTTAAGCAGGTCACATGGGCCTTTTAATGGATTGGAAATATTTCAGATTAAGCAAAAATACATTAACAATACACCTTTACAATTCAAATATTCCCAAAGATCCAAGCAGATAAAGAATATCAATTGTCCAGATTGCGCCATTCAGCCAGGTGCTCAGCATTCTGAGCTTACCTATCAGTATATCCATCTTAGACAGACAGAATGAATGGACATGAGGGCCAACAATTAAATAGGAGAAGAAAAGTAGAATAGATTTACCTTCAGAAAATTATAAAATTGTTTTCATAACCCTGAACTTTTCCTAGAAAGTAAGACCCATATTTTCAATAGCAATAGTCTACTGCATTGATATATTTTGCAAACCTTAAAATACTATATATAAATGTTAGCTACTAATACCATGTGGGGCAGGTAGGTAGAGAGCTACTCCTAGAGTCAGAAAGATCTGAGTTCAAATTCAGCCTCAGATACATTAGCTGTGTGACTCTGGGTAAGTCACATAACCTCTGCTTGCCTTTGTTCACTAGAAGAGGAAATGGCAAACCACTCCAGCTGGTGGCCTCAGCAACAAGAGTTAGTAGCAACTGAAATGATTCAACCAGCAATAAAACCAATGCTAACTAAATGTAGCTAAATATCTATTCCTATAATGGCTGCTGTTCCATGACTGCAAGTCATTTCATAAGATCTGAGAGAGTTAATAGAAGAAGGTTTAGGAAATGACTGGAAGCAATTGTATCCATGTGGGAGTGCTTGACCTTTCACTAAACAGGATAAACTATGGGATCATAGTATGCTAACTTCAAATCTGTAAGTGAAAGGGGCATGGACTGTATAGAGATCATCACTACTATTCTATCATTCAGTAATGTCTGACTCTTATGATCCATGGGGTTTTCTTGGCAAATAGACTAAAGTAGTTTGACATTTCTTTCTCCAGTGGATGAAGGCAGAGATTAAATGACTTGTCCAGGGTCACATAACTAGCAAGTGTGTGAGGTCACATTTGAACTTGGGTCTTCCTAACTCCAGACTCAGTGCTCTATTCACTGCGCCACTGTGTTGCTTGTATAGAGCATAGGTTTTATATTTTATTATTTTGAATAAACTATTTCACCCCTACATTAATTCTGGATCTAGCCTGGATCCAGGCTTGAAATGCATCATTTAGTGTCACTACTGAAGTCGCTTGTTTGGTGATAGTGATGAGGGAAAGAGGGGAGAGAAAGCACTTAGATGTCTGCAGGTCAAATACCCTCTGGTCATCAGTGATACTGCTATCTTTTTCAAGGTCTATCCCACACAAGTGACAAAGAGAAACTCTTGGGGGCAAATAGACCAACTTGGTAGACTACCCTGATAATATACTCCCTTACTGGATAACTAACAGTATGACACATTCTCTTTCTATAGGCTTAGGTAAAGCAGACTTGGATCATTTAGGCAAATTATCACAAAATGAAGAAGTGGGCATCCTGTGCATTGGATGGATCCTTTGTGAAAGAATTATAGAAAGACATGGGCAAGAATCACAAAGGATGAGAAGGCACCGAAGGGTTGGGACCCAAACCAACAAAATCAAAGATCTGTTAACGTATCAAAGGAAAGGCATCAAGGGCTACATATCGAATAATCTTAACAATGCCTCAAGCTGGGGAGACTTTGATAAAAAATGAAGTTAGAATTTCAAACAGGAAATAAAACTTTTTTTTGAAGTGCTTAAATTGCCTTAGGAAATTGTCACTAGGTTCCATGTTTAGGGGATCAGCCCTCAGAGCAGCTGCAAACACTTTTCTATGAACTTTAATTAAAATAGGACCTCAGCCTACCAAATGGGGGTGGGAAAAGGAAAGAAAGCTTGAGAAGGGACAAGATGTACAAGAAAACTTTACCCTTAAGCATAGGAAGAAACTTTAAAACTGGTGTCCTCCCCACCCTTTCTGTGATTAACAGAGATCTTTCTCTGTAGTAAGCTACTGTCTCATCAAAATCTTTTATCTAAGTGGCCATAGTAGGCATTTTGCTTCTTAAAATTTCCCCAGGATAATTAGGATTTAGAGTTAAAAGAGATATGATGGCTATCCGGCTTAATGATTGGAGTAGTGGGCTGAGACTCAGGAAAATCTTGACTCCTATGTTGCTTTAGACACTTACTAGCTGTGTGACCCTAAACAAGTCACTTAACCTCAATGAACCCCCTTTTTATTATCTGTAAAATGGGATCATAAAATTAGCATTACTTCACAGAATTTTCAGGAGACTCAAATAAGGCGATGTATATAACATATAAATCTTGTATAACAGATGTAGCATGGCCTAGTGTATAGAGATCTGGCCTAGGAATCAGGAATACCGAGGCACAAGCCCTGTATCCAGTATGTACTGATCACGTGTCTCTGGGCAACTCACTTAAACTCTCAGTGTCCTAAGCAATTCACTCACAGCAAAGGTGACAGCTGCTAAAGGTAGAAAAAATCCCTCATTGAGAGTTCCCTCCACTACTGAACACAAAACTAAGGGGAAAAAGAAGTCTATGCAAATGTAACTTACTATCATAAGGGACTTTTAGGGTTATCTTGTCTAATCCTTTCATTTTATAGAAAAGAAAATTAGATTCCCTCCTCACCACCAAAAAAAAAAAAAATAGCTAAATAATTCATTCCACAGGAAAGCTAGGTGGTGCAGTGGATAAAGCACTGGGCCTGGAGTCAGGAAGACCAGAGTTCAAATCCAACCTCAGATACTTACTAGTTCTGTGACCCTAGGCAAGTCACTCTGTCCTGCTTGCCTCAGTTTCCTCATTTGTAAAATGAGCTGGAGAAGGAAATGGCAAACCTCTCCAGTATCTTTGCCAAGAAAACTCCTAATGTGATCACAGAGAGTCAGACATTATTAAACAACAAAATTCTCTCCATGTCCCAGATATGGGACAGAGTCAAGTCTGAACCCAGGTCTGATAACCCAACAACGTGCAACTTTTGTTCCTTTTTTATTTATTTTTACTTTACCTGTGACTTCATTGGTATAGAGAGATCTAAAGGGGGAAATACCTCCACCAAAGCAGATCAAGCACTTTCTCTAAAATATATACTTTTGGATTGTTACCTGGAGCACTGAGAGGTTAAGTGACTTCTCTAGGGTCACACAGCCAGTTAAATGACTTCTCTGGGATCACATAACCAGTCAACTTGCCCAGAAGGAACAAACTTGTGCTAACTTGCACAATAGAAACAAGTCCTGTGAGATGGCATAGGGTAGTAGGAAGTGTACTGGATTTTGTGTTATAGGACATGAGTTCAAATCCCAGTTTTATTCTTTACTATCCATGTGACCCATGTCACAACTATGGGTCTCAGTTTCCTGATATGTAAAATGAAGGGGATGGACTAGATGACTTCTAAGGTTCGTTCTAGCTCAACTTTCTCTATGATAGGCATTAGACACTGGATAGAAAAAGGCTGAAAGTGGTTTTAGTCGTATAATATGGTGCTTGTAAAGGAAACATAAACATGGTAATCCACCGCTACCCAGATTCATACTTGTTCTCTGTGACTCTGACAAGGCTCTGTACTGGCAGATAAGAGCCTGGTTAAAAGGCAGGGTATTCAGTGTGGACCACTAGGCAAATTTCTATGCTGAGATTCACCTCCTGAACTCTAATTAGCACCTCCTCACATTCAGCTTGGTGTCACCCAGCTGGCTGGAGGAAGATGACACCTCTAGCTTTAGCTGGGCTGGTTTCCATTTTCTGGGATCTCATCAAGACATGTGCCTCTTACTTAAAGTGCAGCTGGTACTGGCATTTCCTCTGTGAATTTAAGTCTGTGCTTGGAGAAAAAAGGTGTTAAGAGCAGTTTGTTTCAAATTCTTGATGTTTAAGTCAAAGGCAGTTTCAGGGAAATGCATTCAAGGCTCCTTCTGCTTTGAACTGTGCTAAGCTACAGACACCCCCATTCCCATTTATAGTAGTCATATTAATAGACTACTGTTCTAATTTTTTTTCTGGGGGAGAATCCCCTATTCCCAGCCAGATTGTTCAGGCTTTGTAGGAAATTGTGGTGATCTTTTTATGGTTATGGGTGAGAGGAGAGGTAGGGTGAGGAATGAGGATGGAAAAGAAGTATGATAAAGCAGGACCAAGGACAGAGATGTCAGATGGAAACTTGCAAAACAGCAATAACCGTTGTTTAGTGTAATGAATAGATTGTTGCCCTACTAGACTGGGACTATTCAAAGTAAAAAAAGAATTCGTGTGAACTTCCTAAGTAACCAGCTGTGTGACCTTGGGTAAATCACTGAATCTTTACCTTAGTCTGTTACCTAGAATTTATCTACGAAATTATAAATCATTTTCAGTTGACTCATTAAAACTCCACACAGGGAATTCCCCTGTAATGACCAGATGATAGGTGATTTAGCATATTTATATTAGGTTTTGTAAATGTTGTATGTGTATTTGTACATGCATGTTGTCTCATCTGATAGACTATAAACTTCTAGAGGGCAGGGAATATTTCATTTTTGTCTTTGCATTCCTAGAGACTCATAGAGTGTCCAGCGTATAAGAGGTACTGCATAAACCTTTGGTGATGGACTCCTTCACTCTTTCAACCTTTCAGACAGGCTGAATTGTTTGCTATTGCCAGGACTCAGTATTCTGTCTTGCTTTCTGCCTTGTGGATAAGCAGCCCCCATGACTAGAATTCACTCACTCCTTATAGAATCCATAACTTCCTTTAAACTCTAGTGCCACCTTCTAAAAGTGTCTTTCCCTGAGTCGCTCCCCCATAGCATGTTCCCCCAATTATTTTGAATGTACATACTTTTAACACATTTTGTAACCTATATTTTATATGTATATGTTGTCTCCCCTCCTGTCCCACCCATGCCAAGTAGGATGCATATTCCTTTGGAGAAAGGACTATTTTTTCATGTTTGTTTTCCTAGTTCCCGACATAGTACCTGAAACATAACTAGTATTTGATAAATGCTTGTTGAATGGATGGATGGATGTTGTTAGAAAATTATATTTGTCAGAAAAATTTCTTTAGGATGTGCCTCTAATTAAAATTTTTGAAGTAACATTTTGATTTTGACAATAAATAGCTCCAAATTTGCTCCCTCCTCACATGGCAGAATAGAGAGTATAGTATTTATGAAATGGAGGGAGTAATCTAGGAAAGGGACAACACAGAAAGACAAATATCTATTTTTTAAACATCCATGGTCCATTCATCTCACAAAGAATTTTATTTGTTAAATTGCAATTACTATTTTAGTTCGTAACTGTAGTATCAAAGCCAAAGAGAAATATCCTTGAATATATATACAAAGAAAATTGGAATATGTTTATGATATTTCCTAGCTCGTTAAATACTGAAAATCAGTTACAGATTAAATTAAAAAATAAAAATCAAAGAAATTCTGGGTTGAACTTTGAATAAACTTAAAAATGCCCTTCATTAAAACCCTTCCCTAGTAGTTTGATCTATGTTTGGAAACAATTATTTAAGATATATTGGAAATAACGAGATATTGGAGAAGATGATTTAGGGGAGATAATTTATGAGCAAACTGAGATTCCTTAACGGTGAAGCTCAGTAAACAGAGATAATGCCAAGAAAGGTCAAGAATTGCAAAATGAATCCAAACTCTTTAGAACTCTCTCTAGTGGCAAACCACTTAGGGATTGTTTTCCCTCACCCTGGGACTGTGGTGCTCAGAGAAAAAAAGAGGAAAGGAAAGAGACATAAAGATAAAGCATAAGGGAGAGAGAGAGGGAGGGAGGGAGGGAGAGAGAGAGAGAGAGAGAGAGAGAGAGAGAGAGAGAGAGAGAGAGAGAGAGAGAGAGAGAGAGAGAGAGAAGGGAGAGAGACAAGGAGACATATCTCAATAGGGAGGAATAGGCAGCTAGAGAAGGACTTCTTATGGTTCCTCCTAATAATATGAATTCAGGTTGCAGATTTCAAGTTCAAGTTCAACCTTAGCATGGGCTTCTAGTTTTTCTTCCATGTCCTTGTGCAAGGAAGAGGTCAGTGAGTGCAAACAATATGGCTACCTCACTGCAGCAGCTCTCAGATAATGCACCAGCATCCACAGAGCATACAGCCAAGATGATTTGGCCTGGAGCTACAGGAGGCTTCTACCTCCATCTGACCTGGAAGGAGGAGGACCAAAGGGTCCCGTTTTGTTAATCTGAGTAACCTCATTTTCATCTCATTTAACTAGTGGGAGTTAATTGAACTGCTTGCTGAGATCTTTCACACACAGCTAAATAGAGTAAAATGAGGTTACAGTGTTCTCTAACCCACTTCTGGCCCATTTAGTGTCTTTTTTTTTTACCCCAAAAAGGGTCAGGCCACCCTGAAAATATGAGATTATATATCTAACACCTTTAGAGAGGGAAAATACCAGATCGTATCTAACTACTTTGTAAATAAGGAGCTGTGTGGATTTCACACTCCTACGGACTTCTTTTCCCTCCTGTCTCTAATATTTTTGCCTTTGATTTTCTCTACCTCCATCTAATGCAAATCTACTTCCTATCTTTTCAGGGCCAATGACCCAGCATATTGCCTGGATCCTCCCTCTCAAATGCATTTTTCTTCTGAGCATGACCCTTAGCCCCATGATGTTTACAACTTCTCTTTCCTCTTTTTTATCTCTCCGTCTCACTTGTCCCTCCTTCCCCTTGAATAGCCAGTTTCTACACAATGCCTTACAAAAGAATTCTCCACTGAACTTTGAATAAACTTAAAAATGCCCTTCATTAAAACTCAATCAATCAGTTGAATTGCCACTTTCTACAAAATGCCTCACACCCAAATTGGATTGGAAAAATCCAATCAATCAATTGGCTGAGTTTTTTTTTTTTAATTCTGACCAAATTGTTGTTTTTTTTTTACCACCAGAAAAATTTAGGATTTTTTGGCTTTTGGGGAGATTTTTTTGGCCTTGTAGAGATATTACATCAGATCATGTCTTACATTCAGAAGGAATTTTTTTGATTACAAACTCCTTTCAGTTACTCCAGATCTGTACAAATAATCCTAATTATGGTATGCGGCCACTATTCAGATATATCTCAAGAAAAATAAGAAATTTTATCTATTAGAATCATAAAATGAAAGCAAGGTTGGTTCTGGGAAGCTAAATTATGCATATTACCAACCAAGTCTTTTCCCTTATTTTACAGATTGATTCTTAAAAAAAAAATACTATGGATATCTTATGTTTTTATACCACAATCATTTTCAAATATACCACCTTCCCTATCCCTACTGTTGTCCCCATGCAACATAGAAAAAAGAAAGCAAAGATACATGCCATAGTCTTCATAGGCTTCCATGTATTCCTTCTATATGTTGTTACTTATGATATAATAAACCTAAGATCATTGATCCAGAGCCAGAAGGGAATTCAGAGACCACCTGGCCTACTCTCTCCTCCTTTTATAGATTAAAAAAAAAAACCCACAGAGGTCCAGACTGGTTTGTGACATACCCATGGTCACACAGAAAGGAATATTCCATTATATTCATAAATCACAATTTTTTCAGCCATTCTCCCTGTTGCTTTGTTTTCTAATACAAAAAAAAAGTGCTACTATGGATTTGGGGGATATATATGAAGTTAAGGCCTTCACAACAAGTAGATTTTACAGTCTATGTATGGATTAGGAGTGATTATAAAACAATTTGGAACTGATGAGACACATCTAAGTTTTAGATTGCCCCAATCAGTATCTCCTTCTTCCCCCTGATGCCTAGCACAGCGTCTGGCAAGTAGAATGTGCTCAATAAATTACTTGAATTGTTCATTCTCAAGTGATCTCCAAGCTGCTCCTTTATGGTGTCCCTGCACATTTGTAGGTTTGTGTGTGTGTGTGTGTTTTGTTTGCATTACTGCTTTACTTTTTTTTTTAATTTTAATTAATTTATTTGTTTTCAGTTTTCAACAATGACTTTCATAAGTCTTAAATTTTTCCTGCTCCCTCCTCCCTCTCTTCCAAATCTTATATGGGCATGTGTTGTTGTTGCTGTGCGCATTTGTGTGTGTATGTGTGTGTGTGTTTTCCTACATGCTTTCGTAAAATCATCATGCTCTTTAGGAATTGACCATGATTAAATGTTCAGCCCAATGGGGGAGAAACCGTCATCCACAGACATCTCCATCAGGTGAGACTCAAAAGCTTTCGATGCTGATGCTCCTTAACCTTTCTATGAGCGTCTGAGGGCTATGGTCAACACAAGTTCCAGTTAGGCAGTCCCTTATGGAATACTCTTTGGACTCTTTTCATTTTATTTTCAATTCAAGGAACAAAACAAGCATTTCCATAACATACTACAATTTTAAAAAAGATGATTGCCCATGAAACTTCAAATCTGTCATGTACAACTTGTTATTCTGTCCAAATATACAACAAGGTCATCATAGAATTTTTTTTTCTTTTTTCTTCCATCTCTACCCTAGAGATAGCTACTATTAGACATAAATAGGTATGTTTATATATAGATAGATAGATATAGATATATATCTCTGTGTGTATGTGTATATATGTATAAATGCATATCTACATACATATGTAGATATACATGTAAAATTATTCCATATATATTTCTTTTTATCAGTTCTTTCTCTGGATGAAGATAGCATCTCTCTTTGTATGTTCTTTATTTTGAATTTGTCTATTTGTAATAGTCAAAATGACATGTTTTTTAAAACAATATTGCTACTACTTTAACCTGGCCTTAGAGTGGTGAATGCATGGGTTGATACTTACTTGTCCCATGTTAGAAAGATGAACTTATTGGATCCGAGGCTCATATATGTAGAGCTGGAAGAGATCCTAAAAGTATTTGAGTCCAACCCCCTCATTTTACAATTGAGAAAACTGAGGTCCAGAGAGGTTAAGAGGCTTGTCCAGCATCACACAGCTAATATATGTCTGAGGTTAGATTTGAATCCATATCCTCTTGATTGTAGATCCAACACTCTATCCACTGCACTCCACTGTTGCTCTGGTATTGCCTAACAAAAAGCCTAGAGGAATGACAGAAATTTGAGATAAGAAGCTGAATGCTTCTTTATACATTTAGAAGCATAGAAATATATTTGCAAATATGAGCTTTTGAGTTTCTGGGTTAAAAAAAGAAAAAAGGATACGTAAGTCAAGTATTATCTGATAAAAAGATATTCCTGTTTTAGAGTAATTTGGCCTCATGATGATAATCCTGTAAATAAACAGGAGAATTGTGGATGTACAGATGGAAAGCTATGAAAAAAACACATTGTCAGAAGCAATTAAAGAAAAATTTAGCTATGTATAAACAGGATGGATCATAGGGTCACGCACTGCAATGGCTTATTAGACATACTTCTCCATTCTGAGAGCTCAAGTTAGTAGAGTGCAACAATGGGAGATAGACTCACTGGATGATATCTAATTGGAACTTAGTAATGCCAAGAATGTTCAAGCCTGGACAGAAGGGGTGTGTGTGTGTGTGTGTGTGTGTGTGTGTGTGTGTGTGTGTGCGCGTGTGCATGTGTGTGTGTGCACGTGTTTGCTTTAGGCTTGGACTGTCCAATTGTTTCAATTGTGTCTGATTCTTTGCGAGTCCATTTAGGATTTACTTGGCCCAACCTCCTTCCCCTGCACCACCCATCTGCCCCTTAGGCTTGGGTAGCTTAATACAATGAGAAAAAAGAGACTAGAATTAGGGGGCATAATTTCAAATTCCATCTCTGCCACTTGCAACCTATATCTGAGTTTGATAAGTCACCTAACTTCAGGGTCTCAGTCTCCTCCTCTGTATAACAAGGGAGTTGAATGAGATGGCCTCTAAGGATCTTTCCAGCTCTAAACCTGTGCTCTGTTCAATTTTATTTTGTATTTGGTTTCTTCAAAGAATATTTGAACTTGAATAAGTTGTCCATCTTTTTAAAATTTCCTTAGTCTTAAGTCCCTTTTAGGAGTCCCCATGATACAGCACAATGAACTTTGTAATAAGTAGACCTGGGCTCAAATTCTGACTCTGCAACTTTCTAATTGTGTCACCATGGACAAATGGTGACTTAATATCTTTGCATCTCAGTTTCTTCAACTATAAAATGAAGGAAATATACTAGACACCCTCTGTTTCCATTTAATTCTTTTCCTTTTCCTTCTTCTTCTTCCTCTTCTTCTTTCTTTTCCATCATCATCATCATTATCATCATCATTGAAAGACAGGCTGGCATAAGGGAACATTAGCCTTGGAACCAGAAAGGTCTGAGTTCAAGTCCTGACTGACACCCACTAGAGGCAAAGATCTCATCTTAGCTTCACACAAAATGCTAAAACTGTAGGTTATAGAGAAGTCTCCAACCTTCGTCAGTTGAGGGAGTTTCTATACTGGGAGTTTCCACACTGATATGCCCCACCTTTCCAAAAAAATACTATTTTTATTGTAGCCCTAGATTAGTGATTTAACTTTTATATGACCAGTTCCCATGAAAAGAAAAAGTCCAGACATGAATCATTCATTCTTCCAGATTTCCCCCAAAGAAAATAAAATATCAGCTGATTGGACTTAACTTAGGAAACTTCATTATAGTAATAAGAGAAACTCCATAGCATAATGGATAGTACAATGGACTTTGACTCAGGAAGACCTGAGTTCAGATTCTAACTCCAATACTTTATCTATGTCACCATGTACAAGTTATTTCATATCTTTCAGTCTTAGTTTCTTTATCTTTAAAGTAGGGATAATAATAGCCCTTCTCAAGATTACAATTACTGTAATGTCCAATTAAATAACATATGGAAAGTATGATACAAACCTCAAAGCCTTCTATGAGCATGAATTCTTTTGTGTGTGCATTTTGTCTAATGTGTGTTCAATTTGAGTTTCAGTGAGTTAGCAGCAAAGTTCTTGATATCTCTGCTTTATGACTGGGAGTTAAATACTTATATGCCCATGTAATTAAAGGAGAATGGACCCATGACAGATCTTGCTTTTAAGATTCTAAACTTGAGAAATTAAATTCTTTGATGAATCCTTAGAATACACACAAGCAGTAAGGCTTCCCCCTGTTCCTCTGTTCACTCCCCCATTGAATTAGGGCATTTTGAAATCTCGATCTTGTTTCTGGTTCATATGACAGCTCCATAAGCCAGGACCAAAGGACCAGAGGTGGGGGGCATGGAGTGGGGGTGGAGTGGAGTGGAGGGGTGAAGAAACAGCTTAGCCACATTAGCAGACTATTTCATCTGGGCCACAGGTTTCTGAATGAACTTCAGCGCAGACCCTGGTAGACATCTGAACTCTATAAATCCACAGGTGTTTAAGTAGCCCTAAGGGCTAGGTCAGATAACAGACTTGTTCCAGTCTGACTTTACAAGGATTTAGGACTGTGTAAACAACCTTTGCAAGAATCTCTCTTTACTGCTAAGTAAAACCAGTAGCCTGCAAAGCCACCTTTGAGTTTTCTACTGTACAGTGCAATGCGGTTACCTTGGATTTCTATTTATAAGCTGTGTATTTGATATACAATCCAGGTAGCATTTGGGCTCTGCATTTTGCAAACAACTTGGCAGGAAACAGAGTCTTAAAAAGGAAGCTAATACACTGTTAAAGGGGACAATATAAACTGTTACCATGATTTCCTTCTCTTTTTTCCATAAATGGTCTTTGGGAACCCAAAACTGCTGGTGCTACATAATCATTCATTTGGACTTCTGAATGTTTCAGTTCCTCTTACCCATTGTTAGTGAGGGAAATAAAAGTAAATGAGATAGACTATTCATAAATTAACTCAAAAGGAGAAGTAAGGTTTGCTTCTTGGTGGTGGTGTGCATTTATTTGATTTTTTCCCAAAGGAGACATTGAATTTAGAGGCCAAAGGGTAGCATCAACCACAGGGTCTAATGATATTGCTTACACTGTGTTCACAGAAAATTAGTCTATCCAGTGGTCAGGGTCTATCTTCTGTCTTTGTATCTTTTCACTCATTGTCCCCCAGCCCTGGAATACACTTACTCCTCACCTGTTTCGCAGGATCACTAGTTTCTGAATGACCCTTTCTTTCAGAGATCTTTCCTCATCTTCCAAGTGCCAGTTTGCTGCCCACAAATCACTTTGTATCTATTTTAAATGCATATTACTTCCCCTAGCCAGACTATAAGGTTCTCAAGGGAAGGGACCATTTCCAATTTTGTCTTTGCATACCCAGACTAGCATGTTTACAAAAGCAGAGTAGTTGTGGAATAAATGTCTGTATTGGTATTGCTACTGTTAATGCCATGACCAAATTGCAAACCTGATGGTAAACCATAAATAACTGACCAAAAGCCTGAATTGAGAAAATGGTTCCAGAGAACACCAGTAGGGACCTGGAAGGAGAATATGCCAATTGGAAGGGGAAGAATATCTGCAGAGTCAGCTTGGAATAAACTGAAAACAAGACATGAAAATCATTAGTAAAGGGGCAAGTCAAGTCAACCAAGTACTCACTAGCCATTGGCAACATGCCAAAAATAGTGCCTGACCTTAAGGAGCTTACAATCAAATGGGGCTGAAACATGCAAACAACGACATACATACAAGAGGTACACAAGGTGAACAGGAATGCATCTCAGAGGGAAAGCACTACCATTGAGAATAAGGAAAGGTCTTTACCAGAAGATAGAATTTGATTGTAGTCAAATCAGTTCAATCCAACACACATTTATTACTATTCTGCTAGGCCCTGGTGCAAAGACAAAAATGAGAGCTCCTTCCTATCCTGCCCGAAGAGCTCAGAGGAAAATGATGACAACATATAAACAAGATATCAAGTACAAAATACATACAAAAAAAATACAAAGTAATTGGTGGGGGGTAGAGTAAGACAGGCCTGGAGTAAGAGCTGGCATTTATATTGAGACTTGGAGAGAACTTGGTAAATCACTTCAGTCTTTGGGCCTCAGTTTCCTCAGCTGTAAAGAAGGGACTGAACTAGATGGCTTCTTAGGTCTTTACTAACTCTAAACCAATGATCCTCTAGCTCCAAGGAGAGGAGATGAGGAGGGAGAGCATTCAAGACATAGGGTACAGGTTGTGTAAAGGTATGAAAGTAAAAGCATTGAAAGTGGAGGATATACAGGGTAGAGCACCACCCATATTTAATTAACTCAGGCACAGAGTTCCAGTGGTCTGTCTTATTTCTCACCTTAAGTTAGGAATACTTGTAACAGTACTGGTGATTCAAGTTTTCTATCCTATTTTAAAAGAATGGTATGCTTTGGAGTGTATTTGATACCACAGAGGAAGAAAAAAATAATATGTTAAAAGTCGTTTCATGATATGAGATTTTTTTGTGCCTTGGCTGCCTATCATGAAAGATGTTTCTAGATGAAGTTTCAAAATGGTGACCCCAGTTGTCTGGGGTCCTTCAGGTGCCTTAGCTTATTCTGGTGCAGGGCACACATGGATGCCAAAAGTGGGGGGTAACTTTTCAGGGGCAGGAAGGTTGCCTATCCTCCATGATGAAGGTTGCTACAGAGCAAAATGAATATGTGTTTTGAGAAGGAAGAAAGTATTTGGGGAAAAGATAACCAGATTCATACAAGTAAATGTTGATAAACTGTTCATCTCAAACTTATGAATTATATGTGAATGGTGAATCCAGGGAAAGACTAAAAATCAAAGAGTTTCAACATGGAAAAATTAAGTTTCACATTAAGTTACACTGCATGTTTGAAGACTTTTTTACTTAATTTTCTGTTAACATTTTTCTTTGCATTCATTTATTTTAAAAATATTCAATTCATTTTGACAGGTATGGATTTAGTTCCTCCTGTGTACTAGGCACTAGGCTTGGTATACAAAGATTAAAAAAGAACTTCTATTCTGCTTAGTAGAACCAATATGTGTACAGGTTATCATAACCATAAAGCATTTCTATATCATGTTAAGTTATGTAAAGAGCATTTGATATATACTATATCGTTAAATACAAAATATAAACACAAGAAATAAAAATCAGTTTTAATGAGAGTGAGCCCTAACAGTTGGGGGGAACCATTAAAATATAAATTAGGATATAATTGGGGAGGAGCCAAGATGGCGGAGTAGAAAGATTCACATATGCTAGCTCCTAAACCACAGCCCATAAAATACCTGTAAAGAAGAACTCCCAACAAATTCTGGAGCAGCGGAAGCCACACAGCAATGGAGTAGAGGAAATTTCTGTTCCAGAGAGACCTGAGAAACAGACACCAAAGGCCCGTCGCGCACCGGAAGCAGAGCAGAACCCAGCCCTGCCTTGGCCACATGGCAATGAGAGGAGCAGATCCAAGCAGGCTTCAGGGATGGAATCTCCAGTGGCCACACAAGTCCCTCCACCCACAGGCACCAAAGGTCAGTGAGACAGTCTTTCTGGCTGGCCGAGAGGGGAGCAGAGTGTCTCCATAACTCAGGCCCCTTCAGGAGGCAGCAGCTGAGGCAGCGACAAGAGCTCCCGAAGCAGGAAGGAACTTGGATCCATTGTTGAAGGTCTCCTCATAAACCCCCTGAGGGAACTGAGCCCTATGTGGGGCCCTGTGCCCACCTGAGCAGCTTAACTTAATCTCACACTGAAGAGCAGCCCTGCTCCTGCTGAAAGCCCTGAGGCTGGGGAGAAGCATTTGAATCTCAGCCCCCAAGCACTAGCTGGGCGGATCTGGAGGCAAGGTGGGGGTGGAGAGGAATCTCAGAAGTTAAGTAACTGGCTGGGAAAATGCCCAGAAAAAGGAAAAATAATAAGACCACAGAAGGCTACTTTCTTGGTGAAGAGATATCTCCTCCCATCCTTTCAGATGAGGAAGAACAATGCTTACCATCAGGGAAAGACATAGAAGTCAAGGCTCCTGTATCCCAAACATCCAAAATAAATATTCAATTGTCTCAGGCCATGGAAGAGCTCAAAAAGGATTTTGAAAATCAAGTTAGAGAAGTCGAGGAAAAACTGGGAAGAGAAATGAGAGAGATGCAAGAAAAGCATGAAAAATGGGTCAATACCTTGCAAAAGGAGACCCAAAAATGCTGAATAAAATAACACCTTGAAAAATAGGCTAACTCAATTGGCGAAAGAGGTTCAAAAAGCCAATGAGAAGAAGAATGCTTTCAAAAGCAGAATTAGTCAAATGGAAAAGGAGGTTCAAAAGCTCACTGAAGAAAATAGTTCTTTCAAAATTAGAATGGAACAGATGGAGGCTAATGACTTTATGAGAAACCAAGAAATCACCAAACAAAACCAAAAGAATGAAAAAGTGGAAGAGAATGTAAATATCTCATTGGAAAAACAACTGACCTGGAAAATAGATCCAGGAGAGACAGTTTAAAAATTATGGGGCTACCTGAAAGCCATGATCAAAAAAATAGCCTAGACATCATCTTCCATGAAATTATCAAGGAAAACTGCCCTGATATTCTAGAACCAGAGGGCAAAATAAGTATTCAAGGAATCCACTGATCACCTCCTGAAAGAGATACAAAAAGAGAAACTCCTGGAACATTGTGGCCAAATTCCAGAGTTCCCTGGTCAAGGAGAAAATATTGCAAGCAGCTAGAAAGAAACAATTCAAGTATTGTGGGAATACAATCAGGATAACACAAGATCTAGCAGCTTCTACATTAACGGATTGAAGGGCATGGAATATGATATTGCAGAAATCAAAGGAACTAGGACTAAAACCAAGAATCACCTACCCAGCAAAACTGAGTATAATACTTCAGGGGAAAAAAATGGTTTTTCAATGAAATGGAGCACTTTCAAGCATTCTTGATAAAAAGACCAGAGCTGAAAAGAAAATTCGACTTTCAAACACAAGAATGAAGAGAAGCATGAAAAGGTAAACAGCAAAGAGCAGTCATAAGGGACTTACTAAAATTGAACTCTTTATATTCCTACATGGAAAGACAATATTTGTAGCTCTTGAAACTTTTCAGTATCTGGGTAGTTGGTGGGATTATACACACACACACACACACACACACACACACACAAACACACACATACATACACATGTGTGCACACACAGAGACAGAGAGCACAGAGTGAATTGAATAGGATGGGATCATATCTTGAAAAAAATGAAGTTAAGTGGTGAGAGAGAAATGTATTGAGAGGGGAGAGGGAGAAATGGAATGGGGTAAATTATCTCTCATAGAAGAGGCAGGCAGGAAACTTTTTAGTGGAGGGGAAAAGAGGGGAGCTGAGAGAAAAACATGAAGTTTACTCTCATCACATTCGATTAAAGGAAGGAATAAAATGCACACTCATTTTGGTATGAAAACCTATCTTACAATACAGAAAAGCTGGGGAGAAGGGGATAAGTAGGGTGGGGGGGGGGATGATGGAAGGGAGGGCAATAGGAGGAGGGAGCAAATTGAAATCAACACTCTTGGGGAGGGACAGGATCTAAAGAGAGAATAGAAACAATTGGGGCAGGATGGGATGGAGGGAAATATAGTTAGTCTTATATGATATGACTGTTATCGAAGTTATTTGCAAAACTACACAGATATGGCCTATATTGAATTTCCTGCCTTCCCAAAGGGAATGGGGAGGGAGGGAGGGATGGGGAGAAGTTGGAATTCAAAGTTTTAGGAACAACTGTTGAGTATTGTTCTTGCTGCTAGGAAATAAGAAATACAGGTAATGGGGAATAGGAAGTTATCTGACCCTACAGGACAAAAGAGAAGCTGGGGAGAAGGGAAGGGAGGGATGATAGAAGAGAGGGCAAATTGATGATAGGGGAAATTAGAATGCTCGGTGTATTGGGGTGTGGGGAAGGGACAAATGGGGAGAAAATTTGGAACCCAAAATTTTGTGAAAATGAATGTGAAAAGAAATAAAAAAATTAAATTTTAAAAATTTTAAAAAAAGAAATAAAAGGATATAATTACTTTGTTTCCAAAAGTATCTTTGACATTCCAATCATCCACTTTTAAATAACATTATATAAATAGACATTCATTATACAGAAAGGTCCTTTCATATTCATATTTCATATTTGAAATATTAATCAAATATTTTAAATGATTTATAAAATCATTTTATAAAATTTTATGAAACCATTTCTTCAGGTATACATTTAGTCAGTTAATGAACATTTAGTAGGTACTTGTTACATGCCAGCCATTTTGTTAAGCATTGGGGAAATAAAGACAAAATGACTTTTGCTCTCACAGAGCTCACAATTCAGTGGCAGGAAATCAACAGGTAAACAACTATATACAAATAAGACATGTACTGGATAATTTGATGGTAATTTCAGAGGGAAGGGATGAGCACTGAGGGTGACCAAATAAAATAGGTATAGAGTAAGGAAAACCTGTATTTGAGCATTTTCTATTTACTGCACAGCAATAAATTACATGCATGACCTTCAGAAAACATAGATAAGCATGTAAGATTAGGGAGGGGGAAGAGAGAAGATATGGAAATAATTCTGCTCAATTCTACTGTATGCCAGGAGTTGAAGATACGAAGTAAATAATGAAGCAATCTTTCCCCTGAATTTATACTCTGCTGATATATACATGCAAAATATATACATGATAAATATCCATTTATTTCTTGAGCATCTGAGAGGCAGCCTGGCATAATGGAGGACAAAGTTCTGGACTTATACTTAGACTCAGAAAGCCCTGGATTCATATCCTTCCACTGACATTTACTCTCTGACCATTGACCTCTCCAAGGCTAATGCTGCACATTGTGCTCTGCATGATGGATGGCATTTCTAACTTGGGAATTTCCAACCCAATAAAAATACAAGTTCTTCATACATAAGTTTTGAGTGCTGATACACAAGTATTGAGTAACTGCTAGGGTCAAAGCCTTTTCATGCCTTCCACAGAAACAATTCTTCAGGAAAAATACCAAAAGTGAGATAGCAGTATATAGTTAAAGACCCTCAACCTTTGGTAGACATATAGTTTGAGAGACTCATTACAGAGACAATTACTCAATTGGAAAGGATGAGAAGATAGGAAAGAAAGCGATCTATTCCTATGATGTTGAAGGGACCACAATGTCCCTCGGAGAAAGGGAGGTATGATTAGTATCAGGCTATTCTTCCCCTTGAGTCAATCTTAAATAGATAACTGGAGTGTCATAGCCATCTCTCCGGGAGTATTCAGGCCCATTCTTAAAGAATAAAATGTAAACTTCTTGAGGGTAATAACTATTTTTTAATATTTTTATATCCCCAGCACCTAGCATAGGATGAGTACAATAAAAGTTTAATGTTTTTAAATTGTTTTTTTTTAACTCAGTGGCTGTTTTCAAGCATTTTAAAGGCCATTATGTGAAGCCTTCTTCAGCTCCTGAAAGTAGAATTCCCACAGAGACAGATTTAAGCTTAATGTAAAGAAAAACTTTTTAACAATTTGAACCATCCAAAAGTGAAATAGACTGCCTCTGGAGGAAGGTAGTGAACTCCCTAACATTCAAACAGGGGTCAAAAGACCACCTGGTGTACTCCACTGATCCTTTTTCATTTATCTTTTGGAACAGATTGCTCCTGAATCTCTCAACTCCGAAAACTCTGAGATTATGTGAAATTAAAGGGACATGTGGGGATGGGAGGGGGCAGAGATTAGTATTTCAACTAACGCTCTATTTCAAAGAGTGTATAAACCAAGCTTTTTCCAGACCAATGACTTGCCCCTAGCTCCACAAACTTACAAATCTCACCACCCACTCCTCTCCCTCTGGACCACAAGCCTCTGTCAAGGCAAGTAGACCAACCAAGGTTGCACAGTGGACTTTTTCCTAGTAAATAATACATATGTCAAGACAATTAGGTCTTGAATGACTGGAATATCTGTCCTTGGGCCCAACATATAACTAGTAAAGTTTATAGTATTCTTGTTAATGAAAATAAATATGACCTTGCTTTCCTATAGTACATTAAGCTAATAACACTATGCTTTAAGATAATAATACTATTTTTATGGACAGCTAGGTGGTGCAGTGGATAGAACACTGAGCCTAAAGTCAGACTGAAATTCAAATCTGATCTCAGACACTAGCTGCATATGACCCTGGGCAAGTCATTTAACCCTGTTTACCTCAGTTTCCTCATCTATAAAATGATCTGGAGAAGGAAATGGCAAACCAGTCCAGTACCTCCATGAAGAAAACTTTAAATGGGGTCATGAAGAGTCTTCAAACACAAATGAAAGCAATTGAACCCATGTAGGGATGATAGTGGAGAATTCCTCCCAGACTCTTCCCTTAATGAAGGCATTAAGGATACCCATCTCATTATCACACACACACACACACACACACACACACACACACACACACACACAGCTTTTCAGCCTCCTCCCCTTTTAGCTTCTTTTTATGTGCTGTCTTCCCCCATTAGGTTGTAAACTACTTGAGGGCAGGAAATGTACTTTACCTTTTTTTGTATCCCTAACATTTAACATGGTGACTGACACACAGTAGGTGCTTATGGTTGTTGTCCTTAATTTTCAAAGAGGACCAAAATGACATCACCATGATAAAGTGAAATTTCAGTGTGTCAGACTGTGGCTGATCAAAACAATATTAGCTTGGAATGCTCTACCACAGGTTGGGCACAGATAGTCCATGTGAACATTTGAGGTGGATACTCCAAATCTGCACATCCTATGTTTACTTTGTGCTGTCTCAATTCTGCTTTGCTCATACATGTAGGCACACCCTTCTGATGTGGGCACACCATGCTGAGTGGTTCTGTGCCAGTGTCTGGATTCCCATGTTGCACAGTCAAATCCAAACTTCTTGAGAGAAGTCTTGAGAGTATCCTTGTATCGCTTCTTCTTATCACCATGTGATCATCTGCCCCATGTGAATTCTCCATAAAATAGTCTTTTTGGCAAGTGTACATTTTGCATTCGAACAACGTGGCCAGTCCATCAGAGTTGCGCTCTCTGAAGTATAGTTTGAATGCTTGGCAGTTCAGCTCAAGCAAGGTCTTCAGTGTCTGGTACCTTATCATGCCAGATGATCCTCTGAATCTTCCTAAGAGTTCAAATGGAAGTGATTCAGTTTCCTGGCATGGTGCTGGTAGTCTATCAATGTTTCACAGGCATACAACAATGAGGTCAGCACAACGGGTCTGTAGACCTTCAGTTTGGGAGTCAGTCTAATACCTCTTCTCCCTCAAACTTTTCTTCAGAGCCTCCCAAACACTGAGCTAGCTCTGACAATGCATGCATCAACCTCATTGTCAATGTGTACATCTCTGGAAAGTATACTACCAAGGTAAACAAACTTATCCACAGCTTTCAAAACTTCTCCATTTGTTGCAATTGATGGTTCCATGTATAGCTGGTGCGGTGGTGGCTGACGGAACTCCTATGTTTTCTTGGTGTTAATTATTAGGCCAAAATTAGCACAGGCAGCAGAGAATTGATCCATACTTTTTGCATCTCAGTTTCAGAGGTTGCATTAAGCGCACAATCATCTGCAAACAGAAAATCATGCACCAACACTCCCTCCACTTTAGTCTTGGCTTGTATGTAGTCTTTTCAAATTGAAGAACTTACCATCAGTATGGTAGTTGACCTTGATGCTGTGTTCATCCTCATTGAACGCATTTGACAATATGGCTGAAAACATCATATTAAAAAGTATGAGAGCAACCCCGTTTCACTTAATTGGTAACTGGGAAGGCACAAGAGCATTGTCCACTATACAGACCCCAGGCAAACATGTCATCATGAAATTGATGTAAAATATTGATGAACTTCTCTGGGCAACCAAATTTTGACATAATTTTCCATAAGTCCTCATGACTAACAGTCTCAAAGGCCTTGGTCATATCTACAAATGTTGTGTACAAACCTGTTCTACTCTTGGCATTTCTCTTGGAGTTGTCAGGCAGCAAACACCATATCGACTGTTCCTTGGCCCTTTCTGAAGCCACACTGGCTCTCAGCTATATGACTATCTTCTAAGTGAAGGATCAGTCTATTAAGGAGGACTCTAGCAAGAATTGTGCCAGCAATGACTAAGAGAGACAGCACCACCACCACCCCACCCCCGCCCCATGATTGTCGCAGGACAACCTATTCCCTTTACCTTTACAGAGATTCTTGAACTCCTGGGGCATAACTTCCTCTTACCATGTAACCTGGAAAATTTCAGTCAGCTTTTGTATCAGCAATGGTCCCCCTACCCTGTAAATCTCAGCTGGAATAGAATCAGCACCAGGTGCTTTATCACATGAAAGGAGCCTAATGGCCCTCAAAACCTCTTCTTCAGTTGGAAGTTCAGCTAACGAGGAATTGACTTCAACCTGAGCTAAATGATCAATGACCTCAGCATTGATTGATGATGGTCTGTTAAGAATATTTTGGAAGTGTTCAGTTCATCTTTCTAGGATTATGTCCTTATCACTAATCAATGTGGCTGTATCAGCACTGATGGAGCCTCGCTGGTCCATAAATAGCTTTCAGGGAATCATAAAACTGCTTTGGATTGTTACTATCAGCATAAAACTGAATTTCATCTACCTTCTTACTGAGTCAGGAATCCTGCATCCCTCTAAGCTTTGCTTGTACTTTGCTTTTGATGGAATTAAATACTGTCTTTTTAGAGGTAGATGAAATATCCTCCTGGTATATCCTGTGGAGTTCTTGTTTTTTGTTTAGCAGCTTCTGAATTTCCCTGTCATTTTCATCACACCAGTCTTGGTGTTTGCAAGTATTCTAACCCATATGAGTAAATGCAGTGCTGTACACTAAATCTCTAAGAAAGGTGTTTATATTGACTGACTGAGTGTGATAAGTGCAAATGAAAAGATAATAACTTGCCATGAATATCAATAGGAATCTCTTTAATTGGGAATTTTTAGAGTTAGTTAACACCCTTGATGTTTTTTTTTCTTCCCTTTTCTCCCTAATTGATGAATTGATCATGGACATCAGTTTCCTCATCTTTCAGTTTAGTTCCATATGATCTTCTCCAGTTTTTGTATGACATGTTTGGCAGATTTCTTTGAGTACTCCCATAAAGCTGGGATTGTACTTTGAATTAAAAAGAAAATGAAATAAGAATCATGTTGATGATGTATTTAAATATATACATATTCCTGTAAACACACATACATTTGTGTGTATATATACATACATATGTATACCTATATACATATAAAATTGATTTTCCTATATACACGTTGTTTCTCCCTAGAAAGTTTCCTGAGAGCAGGGACTGTCTCATTTTTGCTTTTCTATCCATAGGACCTAACGATGGTAAATATAGATATGCTCTTGATATGAGCTGAATTAAACTAAATTGAAAAATAAGTGGTGAATAAACCTCCTCTCCGGATCCCCCACCCTAGCTCCTGGTCTATGATAAAGATGCATTCAAGCCAAGAGGACCTAGATTTCTCTGTAACTACCTCTGTTACATACAAGCTGTGTGATCCTGGACATTTAACCTCTCAGTGCTGGGCAATTCTCAAAGACTTTAAGTTACAAAGTAGGTGCCAACTTAGAAGTGGAGGGAATTCTCTGTACTCACTAAAGGAAATCACAGGTTTAGTAGCCTATCCTAGAACTAAATAGAAAGGTCTCTTTTTGTCTAGGAGACTAAATAAAAGCTTTTAGAAATTTGAAAGTGATATAATACTGCTAACCTCTAATATTGTATTACTAAGTTGTGTTCTTGTTTTTTCATTCTTTACCTTTTTATTGGAACAGCCAGGTGGCTCAATGGATAGTGTTAGGCCTGGAGTCAGGAAGACTCCTCTTCTTAAATTCTAATCTGGCCTCAGATACTTACTCACTGTGTGATCCTGGGCAAGTCACTTAACCCTGTTTGATTCAGTTTTCTCATCTGTAAAAAGAGCTGAAGAAGTAAGTGGCAAACCAAGAAAACCCCAAATGGAGTCATGCAGAGTCAGGGAATCTTTTTAGCACTAGTACTAAGTTATGGTACAAAGTAGATACTTCATGTGAGTTGAATTGAATTGAATTGAACTGTATTGAACCAAATCAAACCAGCCTAATCAAATCGAATTAAATTGATTTGAAACAAAGAAAAAATCTTGTATGTGTACCTTAGGAGGAGTCAGTACTTACACAAGCATCTTTGTGAAAGATTGGAAGAATGCCTGAAAATCATATTCAGTTCTTTAATATCATTCATTTCTTTAATATCAAATTTCACATAGGTTTTGTGCATATTTCATAAGCTCAAAATCCAGTTAAATGAAAAAGACCTTTATTCTGATAATGACAGTATATTGACCCAGACCACATGGGGAAGAAAATGTAATAAAACACTCCACAATATAGACTACACAGATATCTAGATTGGCTCCGAGAGTAGAGGGGGAAGGTGGATTGGCAGAGGAGAAACATTTGTGCCTGGAAGAATTTGCATACAGGCATAGAGTCACTGAGAAACAGAAGTGATTTTCCGACCCAGAAAACTCGCTTCCAAATTTGTAGAAACTGATTTCAAGTAAATAAAAATACCAGCATTGGTTACAGTATTTGATACTCTGTGTTCTAAAGTTTTAAGAGCTAGAGCTTTTTTTTTTTTTTAATTAGTGCTCCTATTTTGATATGCTTAGGCAGGCAGAATCATTGCTGATGTCAATGGGAAATTTAGCTGTGTAAAGACTGGTGAATAAACCTACTCTCTGGATTCCCCCCACCCCACTATCCTAGAACTAAATGGAGAAGGAATTTGTTTTGAGACAAGGAGAATGTTTGTGAATGGTGTAAAAGCAGCCTCCTATCTATGGCTCTAAATTCTGAAGTTCCATGTGCCAAATGTGCTTTTAATCTCACGATATGCATATCTCCATGTGTAGATAAAATATAATGGATTAAGGTTGATGCAGATTGCAATAAAGAACTGGGAGGATAATTTACATTACCACAGTCATGTAAAGGAAAACAACTTTGAAAGACATCAAAACTTTGATCGATGTAGTAACCAATCATAACTTCAGAACCAATCATAATCTTCCTGCCTCTTAGTAGAGAAGTAATAGAATTGACGTACAGTCAGTAAACATTTATTAAGCACCACTGTGTACCAAGTACTGTGATACATGCTAAGGATGGGAAGAAAAGTAGAAGTCCCTGATCTCAAGGGGCCCACAGTCTAATGGGGAAAATATATAAACAACTATGTACAAACAAGCTATGTAAACGGTAAATTGTAAATAAACAACACAGAGAAGGCACTAAAAGCAAGAGAAATCAGGAAAGGCTTCCTATAGACAAATTCAGTGTGTTGATATATTTCACCTGACTGTATTTATTGGTTATAAGAGAGGGCTTCTAAAGAGGATAGGGAGGAATTGGGTCATGACATTGATGGAACAGAAGAAAGAAGTGGAAGATGAGGAGAGGGGAAGGAGAAAAGGAGGAAGACGAGGAAGAGAAAAGAAAGGAAGGGAAGGAAAAGGAAGGGACTTCAATGAAATAGTTTTTTAAATGTGCAGAAGTGAGCAGAAGTAGCTTCAGAAAGAAATGCAGACAAGCAGAATAGTGGTGCTATGTATGAAATTTAGCATACATTTCAAAAAAAAGCAAATCGTTCAAACTAGGAAGTCCCAGTTTCATAAACAACCTTATTTTCTGTTCTTCGTATAGTTTGTTGTCTGCTAATTTCATAATTAAAAAAATCAAACAGTAAAGAATAATCAAATGTGGCTTTAAAGAACTAAGGACAAGTGGATTTGCTTTGTTTAACAGTATTTATTGTTTGGAAAGGGATTTGTCTACACCTGTGATTTCTTCTGTGTCAGGAAATCCTGGTGAGGAAACTACCCTTCCTGAGCAGCTCTGCCACTTTTAGTCTTAGAAAGCTTCCTGGGAAGTGGTAGTAATGATTTGGTTTTTTAAGCCTATCTATAATTTTGTAAGTAAGTGGGGAGAGAGAAAGTGAAAAGAATGAACATAGAGGGCTTTTTTTCTAGGAACTGGCCTATGAAAAAAAGGAGAGATGTAAGATGATAATTTTATGGAATGGCATGGTTGAATAAAAGTTTCTTATGAATGAGGAACCCTGTGTTTGTTTATAGGCAGTAGGGGAGAAAGGCAGGAGATAAAGGGAGATTGATCATTAGAAAGAAAGGAGATGCCAGGATGCAGTGTGGTCCACTGGAAAAGATATTGACTCTCCATGAGTCAGAGGACCTGAGTCCATGTCCTTCTTCTGATGCGTATTACCTGTGTAATCTTGGACAAGCCCCTAAACTTCTCCAGGCCTCAGTTCCTAATCTGTAAAATAAGGGAGTTGTACTAAATGGCCTTTGGAGTCCCTTCTGGCTTTAGAACTATGATCCTATAACATTGGGAAAGTCATTTAATCTCCCTGAACCTCAGTTTCCTCATCTATAAAATAAGCATGTTAGATTAAATGGCATCTGACGTCCTTTTTGAGTCCAAGATCTATGATTCTACTATTGAAAGGACAAGCTCCCAGAGGAAACAAGAAAAGGTGAGATCAATATGACAAGGAAAAGACTTGGCCTCACAAAGAAAGAGCCTCCTTCTAAGGCTAGAGGAAGGAATATCGAGCTTGAAAAACTGTTTATTAATAAAAACAATTTTAAGAATTAAGGGCAAGATTATACCTGAAATTCTGCAATACTTTTGGGGGGACAGAGGAGAGAGGAGGAAGAAGAGAAAGGAGGAGGAAGAGAAAGGAGGGAGGACCAGGGTAGAGAAGGGAGATTATTCAGGACTCCACATTTTCTGTAAGTTGAACTATTGCCAGATGACTTAGGGACTTCACTCCAATTCATTGTGTATAGATGGAATACTTTTTACCAATCACGAGAAAGAAAAGACAGGTGAAAGTTGAATGCTGAAGCAGGATACTTCCAAACTGGTATAATATCAGATCGTAAATGCAATGCAGTACACCATGGCAGCTGAGAGCCAGAGGTTCCTTCCTCCCTGCCCCCTCCCCGTGAGAGAATCTATGCTGTCTATCAAACCAAGGCCCACATTTCTCTCCCATACATCATTGGCTACCTGCCTACCTTTAATTTCAGGTCCTTGAGATCTTATCTCATGAAATATTAAGGAATGCTTGGGCTTTCCTATTTTTAGTCCTATTTCTCAAAAGTGGTCTATTTGTATAATACATCAAAAGATAAGACAGAGTGCCTCTAGGTCTCTTCCCTTTGTTGGGGTATGTGGAAGGAAGGGAGGGGAGACTATTTTGAGAGTGAGTTTGTCTCTGGTCAGCTGAATCTTAGCAATGTGGTCATTGCTATTTAGGTCCTGGTTTTGCTATGTTGTTTGTAAGAAGTCTGCATTATCCAAGAAAACCAAGAACTTCCATCAGCAATGGCTGCCAGGGAAAGCCTGCCAAGTAATGAGACATAAGTGCCAGAAGGCTCAGTGGTCACTCACCTAGTAAGCCAACAGTTTCACGAACAAATGAGGTGAGGAGAGATCTTCCAGGCAAGGTGTGAACCACTTGTCAAGTTGCCAAGATTCCCTGGAAGGGGGTCTTCTCCAAATGATTTTCTGAGAAGGTAGGCAGCCCAAACTTCCTCTCCCTCCCTAATCGCATCTATTTGTCTCCTCTACTTAAAAGCTTCTGTTCCAATCATTTTAACATGTGTAAATTCTACACTCACTATGTATCGGGCACTGTGCTAGGCACAGTGATATAGAAACAAAACAGACCCTGCTTTCAAAAAGCTTAAGTGGGTACTCCTTCCATTGACCCAAATATCACAGCTATTATATGATATAGGAGATCCTGAAACCATTAATGTACAGCTGTATGGGACTCCAGAAGCTATCTGTTCTACTCTCTCATTTTTACAGATAAGGAAAGTAAGCAACAGAGTGGTTAAGGAACTTCCCTACTGTCTCAGAGGGAAGATTTGTATCCAGGTCCTCTGAATTTAAAACAATCGATTTTGATTTTTCTTTTGTTTTCTTTTGTCTCTAAGTTGTTTCTCCCTTGTTGCTATGGCTAAGAAAATTGCTTACCTAATAGTCAGCTTCTGGGTGATAGGCCTCTCAAGTACTAGGCTGATTCTTGGTTAGCAAGCCTACCATTCATCCTTGGTCAACCCTGCCAGAGCTTTTGCTCCACTTATACAGGTCCCAACAACCCAGATCACCAAAACACCTGGATGAGGCATCAAAGTATGCAGGGAAGTAATCCCCAGAATGGTATAGTGGAAAACTATGAAGCAGCTTGGTGACACAGTAATATATATAACAGTGACCCTGGAGTCAGGAGGACCTGAGATCAAATCCAACCTCAGACACTGTATGACCCTGTATGTATCAGCTGTATGTCCTGGGCAAGTCATTTAACCCTGTTTGCCTCAGTTTCCTCATCTGTAAAATGAGCTGGAAAAGGAAATATCAAACCATTCCAGTATCCTTACCAAGAAAACCTCAAATAGGGTCACAAAGAATTGGATATGCCTGAAAAACAGCATCTTTTTATCTCTAGCACCAGGGCTTGGTACAAAATAGAAATGACTAAAACTACTGAATAAGAAAAACAACATGGTAGAAAGTGCATTGATCTTATGTAGACGATGACCTTAAATTCACATCTGAGCCCTACCACTTGCTACCTATGTAATGAAGCCTACATAGCTTTACCTCTCTGGGCATCAGCTTCCTTATCTGTAAAATGGATGGTCTGGACCAAATGTTCTCCACGGCCTCTGTTTGGATGCTACCATGTACACCCCCCTCAGCTTTTTAGTACCCCTTTATGTATAGTCTTCTTCCATTAGAAAGCAGGGGATGTCTTTCTAGCTTGTATTTATATCCTCAGCACACCATAGTCAATAAAGCTTTATTAAGCATATACTCTCTTATAAGCCCTGTGCTAAATGCTGATTAGGGTTAGGGTTAGAAAGACAAAGGATGGGCCCTGTTTCAAGAAGCTCATAATCTAACAGGGAAGACAACAACTAAGTACAAGCAAGAGATATACAGAGATGCGTGTATGTGTTCATCCTTCATTGTCGAGAAATAGTGACATGACTTGCACTTGACTTTTTGTTCTGAGTGAGGGAGGACTGTGCAGGTAACCAGCCTCACTTCTCCTCCAGAGCCATCTGAATCCAGTGACCAGATATTCAGCAGGGTGACTGGAGATGACCTCGGATGAAGCAATTGGAGTTATGTGACTTGCCCAAGGTCACACAGCTAGTGAGTGTCAAGGGTCTGATGTGAGATTTGAACTCAGGTCCTCCTGACTCCTGCACTGGTGCTCTATCCACTGTACCACCTAGTTGCCCCAAATGGGAGATAATCAATAGAGGAAAGTCTCTTCCATTACAGGAGGTCAGGAAGCCTGGCAAGTAGTAAATGATCACTCTAGATGTAGGGTCACATGAATATGATGTGATGAAAAGTTAAGGAGGGGAAAGAAAGTTCTGAACAGTAGTGACACAACCAGGCCACTTTGGGAAACATTTTTACCATGGTGATTTTTTTCTTCTAGATGAGACAAATACCAAAGGTTCCCATTACCAATTGATGGTTCCTTTATATTTTGGCAATGTTTAGTGGCTAATAGCTCCCCACTTTGCAACCTCTCTCTAATCATCTTCCCTGCATATTCAGTTTTCTCTGTCTTCCTGGCACTGTCAGAATCTTACTGATTTTTTCTCACTTGAAATAGAAGAGTACCTTCAATCAATCAGCCACATTTCTTTTGGATGTCTGCTCTTTCTTGTAAATGAGAATAAAACATAGTTTCCCATTTTTCAAGTTCAGGAGAGTTATTATTTTTCAACACTGTAATCAGGAAACTGTGGTTGCCTCTCCTGAAACTAGGCATTAAAGTTGAGGATACCTGAAATATAATGAAAATAGAAACCATAATCGGGCAGTTAGGTGGCACAGTGGATAGAGTGCCATGTGGGATTTGGAGTCAGAAAAACCCATCTTCCTCAGTTTAAACATGGCCTGAGACATTTATTAGCTGTACAGCCCTGGTCAAATCACTTAACCCCATTTGCCTCAGTTTTCTTATCTGCAAAATAAAGGAGAAGAGTAAATGGCAAGCTACTCTAGTATCTTTGCCAAAAACACCTTAGATGGGGCCACAGAGTCAGTACTGAAAACAACTGAGTGGCAACATCAACAGAAGGTAGCAATAACATGTGAAATTGATACAGCATCTGGAATTTTGCAAGGTGTTTTGAATGAATCATCCCATCTTGCTATTTTTATGATAGGATACTCCATGTCTCACATCTATACTTTAGCACTGGCTGTGTCCCATGCCCGAAGTGCACCCTTTTTCACCAGTTCCTCATAGAATCCCTAGTTTCCTTAAAAGCTTAGGTCAAACACTGACTCTACATGAAGCCTTTGCTAATCTCTTCAACTGGTCATGTCTTCCCCTAGAAATTGCCTTGTATTTCTTTCAAATATATTTTATATGCTTATATGGGTTAACTCTTTGAAGGCTGGGGCTGCTTCGTTTTTGTCTTTGTTTTCCCTCCTGCTTAATCCAGTCCCTAGCACTTATTAAGTACTTAAAAAAGGTTTGTAAATATATTCAACCACCCTGTGAGTTGGGCTCCATAGGTCCTTCTATCTGCATTTTATAGTGAGGTATCTGACATCAGAAAAGTCAAGTGACTTGCCTAGGGTCACACAGTGAATGAATACTCAAGAAAACAACTATCCTCATCCAAGAGATGAATATTAGCATCCAAAATTATTGAATGCTAATGCAAGAAAGTCCCAGAGAGTCCATCTAACCAATCTTGTCCTCCATTTCCTTTCTGAGGAAACTGAGTCCTATAATGATTACCCAGGCAGTCACTGACATAAGTTGAATATGAGTTTCCTGACTCCAAATCCAGTCTTCTTAAGCCTCTACCAAACTGCCTTTTTTTTGAATGTTTAAATTGTCATTGCCTTTTCACCAACTTTTCTTCTCTTAAGGTATTATTTTCCCTTTGTGAGGAGAGAGAATGACATTTTTTCAAAAGATTTTTCTTTAAGAAATCAGTTCTTTTTTTCTTCTTTTTTCAACTTCTGTGCTCAGGACCCTTAATAACCAAGGTGTCTTGAAATGACACAGTCCAAAGAATGAAGCTGTTAAGCCCCATTATAATTTCTTTTTTTTTACTTTAATAAAATTAATCTGTCCGTGTAAACCTTGGGTTGGCTGAGTTGGTGCTTAGAATGCATCACAGCTCCACATTTGTGACACAGATAGATAACTATTAACTCCTTTTTAAGCTTTAAAATGCCTGAGAATGACAGAGCAAAGAATCTGAAAAGTGCAGATCTTATTAAAATGGTTCGGGATGGAGCAGATGGCTGAAGAAGGCACACAAGCAAGAAGTAAATCTCCTGTTCTCCCTTTCTGATTGCTTTGCCCACAGAGGAATAACGATTCAAAGAAAATCAGTAATCATGGCGGATGTCATTAGCATATTCCCAATAAGGGAGCTTATATAAAAATTCCCAGAGAAAAGGAATGACTGCCGGATGATCAATGTGCCAATCGTACATTTCCAGCTGCCCCCCTTCTTCCCCAAATGAGGGATTCTTAAGACTTTAAAAAATGGAAGTGTGGGAAATAAATGGACAAATATAGAGTTCTTTTTGAGGAAAAAATTGACAATGATAGTGGTTGTAAGGCCAGTGGATTTGTCAAGCCAGTCAATAGGCTTTGGGATACTTGAGCCTGCAAAGTTTCAGGATCCTAATTAAGGTTCTATGTAGAACGCAACGAAATCTGGGGACCTAAAAAATATTGAATATCCCTCTTTTTCTCACCCCCCCTTTTGGCAATGGAGGATTAAACTAGCTGCAGTAAAAGTGGCCCTGACTGCTTTTTGGGGAATCCATGGAGCAAAGGTGTTTTCCCCCCTTAATTGATCAACAGAAACCATTTAATCAACACATCACCCATACAGGAAAACTTGGTATGAATTAGTGTTCCATTGTACGTGGCAAGGAAGCAGGGGAATCAAGATGAACTTTGGATCTCATCTGCAGATGACAAGAAAACAGTCTGGAAGATGCAATTTCTGTTAACTGCTAAGCAAGCAAAATGCAGATGCTTATTCAGAGCTCTGCATTTTGGAAAATCGCACCTGACGTGAACAGAACTTGTCATTTGGCAAGCATTCCCCATTGTTCCTTTCAGAGTCAATTTTCAAGGCTGCAAGCAGTGGAGGTAGGTGATGTGCAGCCTCCATTGTTAATGGAAACAGAAGGTTGGATTCCTGAAATATGACCCTTACGATACTCCCTGTGGGCACCCCTGTATAAAAGCCACCCAACAGCTCCCAACTATACCCCACCATTGCTGTCAATCATCAATCTCCCTAGTAAATCAGCCATGAGACACGATATTGACAGGTCTTCTGGTTAAATAGAGAAGGAGTAGGTAAAAGGGACACCATAATGCCATTATTGATTAGACCAGCAGGAGGCAGATGGTTAAATAACACAAAGAGAACTGTCAGCTGAGTTTTAATTTTATTATGGAAGCCCAAACTTTCTATGGCGGCAGACAGATTGCCTTCATTTTTCATCCATAAAACAACCATCTTGAACGTTTCATCAAAAAGGAATCTTTTTTCTCAAATGGCAATGCCACCAATAAAAACCTTTTATGTATGGCAAGTTGGCAGAAACTATTAATAAAATGTCTGTCAACTCCACATCTCTCTTATTCTCCTTAGGAGAAAAGGAAGAAATCATTAATTACAGTTTCTGTCACCCCACAAAGGAAACAATAATTGTTCTGGTCTCTTAACAACATGAATTCACCTAGTGACCACTTCTCCTGAATTTGAAAGGGGTCGAATCCTTCTCCATCCAGACAAAACCTTTCCTCACATTGCCTGTGTCTGCTTGGGCAACAAATGTGGTATTTTAGGTTGACTCTTTAAAAGAGGATTATGAATATGGATAGGATGCAAATACTTCATCTATCTTAATCAGAATACAGGAATTCAAGCTGTTGAGGAAAAAAAAACTCTTAGAATTCCCATACAAGGGAAGAAATTCTTCGTGCTTATTGAGTTTAGGAAGACAGATTTTTAGATTAGAGATAAACTTAATGAATCTGTTCATTGGAAGGAGAACAGAGGAGCTACCAAAAAGCTCAGATTTATTCCCTGGCTGAGAAATAAGTGAAACAACGCAAAGTTGCAGGAAGAAAGGAATCAACAAAAGTATTTTAACGCTCTAATATTGAGAGGTGTTTGTGGAGAGGGGGGGAAAGGGGGAAAGGAAAATTGAAAGGTCTTCCACTTTCAACTTGTTAAAAAAAAACAAACCTGTTCTCTTCAAATTAATTGACATCTGGGTTTTAAGGGTGTTTTGGTCTTTTCCCTTTTGCTTATATAGAGGCATATAAATGTCTATGTATACTGTATGTGCCGTGTTTATGAGGAGCGGAATGTGTGCCCCCATACACTCCATAAACGTATATGATTAAAAAAAAAGACAAAGGGACCCAGAATTACAAATATGCATTCCTTTTGAATTTGCAACAAAGGTTTAAGCAATAACAGAGTCTGTTGGAAGCTGCCAGCTTTCTTTATTATTTCAATTTATCTGTTCTGAATAAGTCAACAGTAAGGTCTTAGTTGCCAGGTTTACTTCATCTCATCTCAGCTCCGCATTTCCTTTCACGTTTAATAGATGCGTGCATTCTATGGACAAAAGTAGAACACTGCAAAGTAAAGGACATTTAACAAATGGAACTTTCCCACTGCATGTTATTTCTCTTTGTAAAAAAAAAAAAATTATATATTCCTATTTCTGAATATTGTTTCATACTCAACTAAATATTTAAAGTGGTGTATTCAGAGAATTTCATTTTGCCTTTTTTGGGGGGGAGTCCGTGGGGATCTGGAGCCAGGGGTCATCATGTTTTCCCTGTATGTAATAGACTGATTTTCCACTTCTCTGATCTTAAGAAGCAGAAAGGTCATACAACAATTTCTTAAGCTTGGGAAGTAGAGATATGCTGGTGAAAGGTTCTTGAATTGGGCTATTTACAAGTCAGTTACAATGTGCCTCCTGGGATTTAAGAATGAAGAAAATGCTCACTGTGTTGAAGAACGTAAGAAGGAAAGCTAGAGGCTTGATGTTCATTCAGCTTTGGACAGCATGACTCTGGCTGACAGATAAGAGTTTGGCAAGAACTGAAGTGGATGGAAAATTAAAGGATGCTAAATACAAATGGTAATATCTGTATAACAAATTAAATCCTAATGAGAACGAATGACAAAATGAATCTAGTCAAGGGGACAAGTGATTCTTCAACCTTTTGTAGAGAGTTTGATTTTCCAGAAAGAAATCATTTTCTTTCCTAATTTTCTTTTTGTGTGTGTGTGTGTGTGTGTGTGTATATATACATATATCATATATATGTATATATATAATATACATATATTCCCATACATATGTGTGCCTTTCTCTTCACAATACATTCCATTTGATCCATTTCAGTTTGTCATTGTGTTCCTAGGGCTCAACACAGTGCCAGACACATAGGACATATTTACCGAATGTTTACTGAATGAATCTCATTCAATTTCATTCTATTGAACACACATCTATCTGATATCCACTATGTATAAAGAACTGTGTTTAGACCAAAACAGAACTATTACCTGTCCTCAAGAAGCATATATTCTACTAAGGGGGGGGTACATCATGGATATATAAATAAATGTAAAGTGTGCATGGCACAGATACAAGGGAGAAGTACAGATGGAGAATGAGAGAAAATTTATGAAGAAGTTGATTTCTTATAATTTAGTGTTCATGTATTCATTTTAATTCAAAATGTGTTTATTATCTTCCTCCTATGGGCAAGGCAATGTTCTATGCTCTTGGAATCCAAAAAGAATTACTATCTTCCTTCAAGGACACTCCAGTCTATTTGAAAGAGGATCACAGAAAACAAAGCCATTGGACTGACAATGAGAGAGCCCGAATTCAAATCCTGCCTCTTGCTCTCAACTTCATCTGGAAAATAAGAAGGTTCATCTAGATGGTTTCTGTTTCCTCCCAACTCAATCTATGTTGCTATAAACATATGTAAACAAAAAATATGTATGTTTCTATTATTTACACATATATCATTTGGAGCTCATATTTTTTAAAACCTCCAGTGAGTAAAACTTTTATTACCACTGGTTAAAAATGTCATGTCCCAGGAATCTGGCAAGCATTCAGAACCATTTAATCTTTCATCAAGGTTTAATCAGAAGAGTTTTATGTCTCTTTTGTGCATTGTCATATGCCCACCACAATTTGTCTCCCCTGTACTGGACTGACAGATCGAGAGAATGAGCAAGGGGCCGGAACATTGGAGCATAATCGCAATGTCAGCACTGTTAACTGTATTTATGAGAAGCGAGTTAACACTATGACAGTAATAATTTCATCAGATTACACATGTTTGCCTGACAAACAAGCAAACCATTCTTTCCAAATTGTCTGTGACCAGAGCAGCTTGGAGCTGGAGAGCAGCCACGAGATTCCAGTTTTAAAAGAAAAGTCACATCGTGCAAAAACTCTCGATGGTATCTATTGTTACGTTTGGGGGAAGGGGAGGAAGAAATAGATCTTTCGCTATTTGCATCCAGCCAGACGGATAAATTCTACTCTCCTGTCAATAAGCAAAGACACATAATGGTTAGGAACGTACAATAAAGAAGGAAGGGCTGGGAAGTGTAATAATTCCGTCTCGCTACACTGTAGTGCAAAGAATAAAAAAATAGAAAGGCTTCAGGCAGAGACTCCGTTTGGCTTGACTATTGGAAAACGCTTTCTTCTCACCTGCTGGGGTGCCCGTGATTTGTGACTGGGTTACCAAATGCATTGGATAATAAAGACACTTTGTTACCTTCTAATTTTGGAGGAGCACACACATGCAGCTCATACAGCAATCTCCTAACTACATATTTCACTCCATAAGGGGAAACAATAAGAGAGAACATGACATGTATTAGAGAAGTAAATTATAACGTTGGACTCCTTGGTCCAATAAACCATCCTGGGCTGTCATGCTCTTCACTACTGAGGTGTTGTTTTATGCTACAGCTTAATCAGCTGGGTCTAGCCTGCTCCTGCGTTGTGTGTGCCAGAGCCCCAGGCCACATAAATGCCATGATTCACATGCATGATCGCCAGTGCCTACTGGCGGACCCATGCAGTCTCCCACATAAGTTACTGGCCGACCAAGTGGATCCATCTTGCCCTTCAATTAGGAAAGGGAAAAGGCACCAAGACTGATTCGGAAAATCGTCACCCGAACACAGAGGCCACCTGTTTGTCTTATTTCCTCGGGCTGGCTCCCCCATTGCCAGTGTTTGTTTCTAACAAAGGTGATGTTTTATCATCGGAGCCTTACGATTTATGTCCATGCTAGAGAGAGCAGGCAAAGAGGTATCTGCATTTATGAATATGACGTGATGCAGCACTGAGGGAGAAAAGGAGGTAGAATATGAAGTAAGATGCAGACGCTACAAATTAAAGGGACACAATGGATTCAAATTATAGCACTTGGAAACAGACCCCATATGTATCCCTAGAGATACGGCAATGGTATAACAGGTAAGGGAGCTAGACTTGGAGTCAGGAAGACCTGAGTTCAAATCGCACCTTAGAAACTTACTAAGTATAACCCTGGGCAAATCCCTTAACCTTTTTCAGCTTCACTTTCCTCATCTGCAAAATGGAGATAATAACCCTACTTTACCTTGTGGGGTTGTTGTGAGCATCGAATGAAATGCCATATGTAAAGTGCTTTGTAAGCATTAGAAAATTGTTACTGCTAGCTGTTGCTATTATTTATAGTATGTGCAGAAGTAGTTACACAAACTACTCCTCATAATACATTTTCGAGAGAGTGTAGGCTAGTGAATAAATTCCTGACCTTGTAGTCAGGAAAAGCTAGATCCAAATCTCAGCCCAGATATTCCCTGTATTTATTGTATGATCCTAGATAAGTCCTCCTAACCCCACCCCCTTCTTGATTTACTTTTCTACCTTTAAATGTTTTTTTCAATTACATGTAAAAATGTTTAACATTTTTTAAAAAAAACGTTTTGAGTTCCAGATCTTTCCCTCCCTCATTCTCCTCCCCACTCACTGAGAAGGCAATAGGTTTTATATACACAGTTGCGCAAAACATATTTCCCATTAGTCATGTTGTGAAAGAAAACACAGACCAGAAAATTAAAGAAAATAAAGAAAACAAGAAAAATTAAGTTAAAAAAGTATACTTTGATCGGCATTCAGACTACATCAACTTTCTCTGGTGATGGATAGCATTTTTCATCAAGAGTCCTTTGGAATTGTCTTAGATCATTGTATTGCTTAGAATAGCTAAGTCATTCACAATTGTTCATCATACAGTATTGTTACTGTGTACAAGGTTCTCCTGGTTCTGCTCTCTTCACTTTGCATCAATTCATATAAGTCTTTCCAGGTTTTTCTGAAACCATTTTGCTTGTCATTTCTTATACACCAGAGTATTCCATCACAATTGTATACCACAATTTGTTCATCCATTTCCCAATTGATAGGCATTCCCCCAATTTCCAATTCTTTCCCACCAGAAAAAAAAGAGCTGCTATATTTTTGTACATATAGATCTTTTTCTTTAAAAAAAAAAAATCTCTTTGGCACCCAGACCTAGCGGTAATATTGCTGAGTCAAAGGGTATACACAGTTTTATTGCCCTTTGGGTAAATAAAACCCCAACTTGCCCTCTCCCACCACTACCCCATATTCAACCCGTAGTCAAGGCCTGTCGATGTTACCTTCATAACATCTCTCATATGCATCACCTTGTCTCTTCTGACACTGCGACCACCCTGGTGGAAGTCCTCATCACCTCATGCCTAGACTTTTGCAACAACCTGCTTGTCGGTCTGCCTGCCTCAAGTCTCTCCCTACTCCAGTTTGTCCTTCACTCAGTTGTCATAGTTACCATCCTGAAGCATAAGTTTAATCATATCACTTTCTCTTCTCCCCCACCCACCCACACCCACCCCTGCCATTCAATAAACTACCCTGGCTCCCTATTACCTCTAGGATCAAATATAAAATCCTCTGATGTACAAATCCCTTTTAACCTGCTACACACACACACACACACACACACACACACACTCACACATCTTTCCAGTCTTCTTATTTCTTAAATTATCTCTTTCACTTCCTCTTATCCTGTGACATTGACCTCCTGCTCTTCCTCAAGTAAGACAATCCATATCCCAAATCTTGCATTTTCTCTGACTATTCCAGTGCCTGGAGTGCTCTTCCCCCCATGTCTGTCTCTTGGCTTCCTTAGCTTACTTCAACAAAATCGTTCCTTCTACAGGAAGCCTTTTCCTATCCCACTAACTAGTGCCTTCCATCTATTGATAATTTCCAATTTATCCTATCTATCACTTGTTTGTACGTAATTGTTTATATGTTGTCTCTCTTGTTAGACTGTGAACTCCTTGAGAGAAGGGACTACCTTTTACTTTTCTTTTTATCTCTAGGGCTTAGCACAGGACGTGGCACATAGTAGGTGTTTAATAAATATTTACTGACTGGCTAACGGACATATGCTTTCTGAATGAAATCTTCCTCAGTCTATATATTAGGAATTCCAATAGTTCCTAAATCATAGGTTGTTAGGAGGGTTGAATGAGATAATGTGTGTAAAGCACTTGTAACCTTTGAAGCTCTATGTAAATGACAACCATTTAGGGGGAGGGGCAGATAAAGCTGTGATATTATCACTTCTGGGAGCATCCAATGTCAAAGTTCCCTCGATGATGGTGATGATAGTAACTCACATTTATATAGCCCTCTACATTTAGCAAAGCTCTTTTCATATCTTATACTGTTCAGTCCCCACAAAGGTCCTTGTGAAGCAAATGCTGTTATTTTGCCCATTTTACAGATGAGGATACCAAGACACACAAAGCCTTCCCCAGGGTCCCAAAACTAATAAGTGTATGTGTTAGAGGCTGGAATTTATTCTATAGCATCAGTTCTAGTATTCTGGTGACACAGCCAGCCTCATCTGAAGTCTGTTGTCTTTATTCCATTATCCATTTATCAGTAAGGATTATTAATACAATAAAAACAACCAATAAATGGTGTATAAATAAAATGACAGCATATTTCTATTTTTCAACACTATTACAAGTCTGGGAAAATGCCATTCGAGAACAAATAATAGGGCCAAGAATCAGAATGAAAATAATACTCCTTTGGCCTGGAAAATGTCTTGAGTATGAATCGTCTTTGGGTCACTCAGCTTAGATGTCATAGCTCCAGACTTTTACACTAAATGCCAAAAAAAAAAGAGAGAAAGATTTATAAAACATGAAAGTCAGAGAAGTTTTAGTTAAAGAAAATTACTATCTTAGCCAAAAAGGAGGCTGGGGGAGAGGGAAAGAGACCATTTCAATCCTCAAGACAAAAAAATGTCTACATAAAAGAAACAGAAATGAGATGAACCCAAAAACTTCATCTAGGGGAAAAGTAGCAAAATAATGAGACACTTCAGTGTCAGTCTGTAAATGGTAAACAAGTTTTTATTAAGTGCCTACTGTATACCAGGTTCTGTGCTAAGTTCTAGAAATACAAAGAAAGGGAAAAATCACCCCTGTCCTCAGGGAAAAGGCTAATGAGGGAGACAACATGTAAAATAAATAAGTCTAAGAAATACAAAGGTTAGATGCAGGTAACCTTATATGGAAGATGTTTTAGTAGGGCCAAAAGAGGGATTCTATCCATCAGATCCTGACTAGAAATGTCAATTGCTTCTCAATGCAGTCATGCAGACTTTAAAGGCTCTATGACAAGGCTTGCTGCCACCTTCATTGGGGGCAGGGTATATTCATGCCCCTAACTGCAGTTAAAATTCAGAAGCACCAACATGTATGAGGCTGGAAGAATATACTGGCAGGTAATACCAGGGATGGTCTTTATATTTAAAATCTACTTCCCAACACAGTTGCATGTAGATAGCAATGGAAAAATCTTGGGGATAAACAGCAGAGAGGGAAGAATGGAGAGTGGTGGAAAGAAACCCCCTCCTCCGTTATCATGGGGCTTTTTTCAGAGAAAATGAGACGCATAATTATAAAGACCAAGTTAACATCTTTCTGCAGTTTAGGTTGCCAGAATTCGCATAATTAAATACTCCTTAATATGCCCTAATATTAATTATTTTTAACAGTGAAACTTTGGAGCTGCTAAGTGGCATGGTGCATAGAATCATAAAGATTCCTCTTTGTGAGTTCAAATCCAACCTAAGAAACACTCACTAATTGTCTGACCCTGAACAAGTCACTTAAACTTGTTTGCCATAGTTCCTCATCAGTAAAATGAGCTGGAGAAGGAAATGGCAAACCACTCCAGTATACTTGCCAAAAAATCCCAAATGGGATCACAAAAAGTCAGTCACAACCAAAAAACTACTCAACAGCAACAACTTTCTTTAGGATCTGGATTCAAATCGTACCTCAGATGCTTATGACCTGAGTGGGTGTACTGGTCTCAGTTCATGTCCCTGGCCTCAGTTTGCTCACTTGTAAAATGAAGGGTTGAGCTAGCTGGGTCTTTGAGGAGCCTTTTCCTTAGATCTATGATCTTCAAGTTTGTAAAGTGCTTTACATGTATTTTCACATTTAATCCCCACATTTAAAGCCCACATTTATACAGTTCTTTAAGATTTAACGATAACTGACCTTTATAAAGGGCTTTATGGTTTGCCAAACTGCTCACCTACATTTTTCTCAAGTGAGTCTCACAACCCTGGGAGGTATAGATCCTACAGGAATTATAATCCCCATTTTACAAATGAGGACACAGGTGCACAGAGCCATGAAGGGATTTTCCCATTATCACTGAACTAGCGCGTTGGAGATGAGATTTAAAACAGGGCCAGCACTACATCTATGAAAACACTCTATTTATTGCCTCTTTCCCCACAACAACACTGTGAAGAAAATGGTACAAGTATTGTTGTATCCATTGTACAGGTAGGGAAACTGAGGTGCAGAGAATTTAAGGAGTTTTGACCATGTTAAATAAACTAGACAAGGAAAGAGCCAGGCTTCTAACTCAAGTCCTTCCCAATTTTATTTCTATGCTATTTCCTAAAGAGATGCTTTTCATTGGACACCTATTATTTACTTGTTTGTATATTATATCCATATTTTCCTTTGTTTACATTTCCTTTTCCCCAAATAGACTATAACCCCTTTGTATATAAGCCACAGCAACTGTGGGTTATACTTTTCTTTCTCTCCCAGTGTCAACAAAATATTTTGTACATAGTAGGAACTTAATTGTTTCATTGATTGACAAATAAAAAAGATAAACACAGTTAACCTCCCACATGATGAGGGTTAGGGGCACAGTGCCCCTGAGATCTGGAAAATCCCTATAAAATTTTTTTTGGCCCTCTCTTCATACCAGAGAAATCTGAATTATTATAGTACTAAAAGATAAAATATGTTGATATTATACAATGTTATACATATACTTTATGTATTTCTGAGTTTCTAAACTTTTTCTGTGTCATCTGCAGCATTCACAAAACTCCCCCCAAATTCCCATTCGATTTCTTATGCCGACCTGCAATATGTCAAAATCACAATGGGGAAGGTAGCAATATAGAAGGGGTAACCTGTTCTTCTTACAGGATAGGGGTGCACAGGAAGCAGGGGAATGAGCACAAGATCCCTTTCTATCTTACAACTGTATTTATTTTTCTTGAAAGGAGGGAAACCCTAGAAAGGCTGGAGGAAAATAGAAATATTGTTTGATCACATTACTGCTGTTACACCTCATGGACTGCGTCTTTCAATGAATCAGTCAATCAAAAGCGTTTTTTTAGGTCTGCCCTTTGCCAGGCATTACGTCCTGAATAGAAGGGATACACAGAGAGGTAGGAAACAGTCCTTGACCTCAAGGGGCTTCCACGCTAATAGAGGAGATGACATGTAAATAACTGTGTATGTGTAAGATATGTTTAGAGTAGATGGGAGGTAGTATTGGAGGTGAAAGCCTTAGTAGTTGGGAAAACGCTCTTACAGCAAGGGGATTACTACATGCCGTGGTTTCAGGTTTTCTGTATGGCCAAGGGCCGCACAGTTGCTTCCCGGAGTACTCTGGGCTCAGGACAAGCACATCCTGCTCCAGCATCTCTGCAATGTGTTTGCACTAGGCCTTTCAGTCAGCTGTTGGGAATGTTGAGAGCACAGCACAAGCTATTTCTGCCCTGTGGCAGCTGTAACTTGAAATTCCTCTATGGGAATTACGTCCTTTTCAATGTTTTTTTTATTGGGGTTCTACCATTCTGGCCCAGATGACATCCATTCCCATATTCAGGAAATAATATGAATTAGCAGGGTAAAATTAGCAATGAATGAAGTCGCCAGCAAGTAAATTGAACATTTTCCATGCCCCAGATGATGTGCTGGGTGCTAAAGAAAAAGACAAAACAGAAACAATCCTTGACTGCAAAAAGCTGATATTCAATTGAAAGAAATAATATATACACAGATGAGTCTTTATATAATGGATAGAATAATTACAGGGTAAGGACTGGAAAGCACTATTATCTGGGGAACCAGGAAAGGCCTCATGAAAACTGGAAGTAGAAAAGCTTATGTAGGGCTTTGGATGGCTCTGTACCTCAGTTTCTCTTGTCTGTAAATTTGGGACACTGATATTTTATCATCATCTAAAACTGATTGTAGCAAAGACAGCTACATTTAACTACATAATTATGTACCATATTATGTAAGTATAGCTATTTAATACTGGACATTGTCCTTAGAGGCAGCTGTGGCTCAGTGAACAGAGTGCTGGACCTGGAGTTCAAATCTGACCTCAGAGAGATTAGTTGTGTGATCCCAAGCAATCGCTGATTGCCTCAGTTTCCTTGACTGTAAAATGACTATAGCATCACCTAGCTCTCAGGCTTGCTCTGAGAATCAAATGAGAAAATAGTTATAAAAGCTCTTAGCACAACGTCTGGTGCATAGTGGGCTCTATATAAATGTTTATTCCCTCCCTACTAAGTAGGAGCTTACATTTTGAGATGTTTGCATCGGTGAAATCACACCACACCAACTCAGAGAGAAGGGACTTCAGAAGTCACACAGTCCCCCCCAAACCTCCAACCTCCTCAATAAGTGGTCTTTGTTGAGAAATCTGAAGGGGAGTCTTCTCCTTCCTGAAGCAGCTTGCTCCATCGGCTTTCAACAGCTCTAAACCTTAGACAGTTTTTTCCATACATCACTTGGGGTCAGAGGATCCTGGCTTAGCTATTTCTTACTTTGTGTGACCTTGAGTAAGTCACTAGATTTCTATAGGCATTGGGGAATCGATGGGGGCTAAGAAGATGGCCTACATGATCTCTGAGATCCCTTCCCTCTCCAAATCTATGATCCCACGATGCTAAGTTGCAAGGTTAGTACTAAGTGGTTCTAATAGCAGACTTGATTTCACCAGTGGGTATGGATAAGTTGCTCATCTTTTGGAAGCAAATTAACTCTTTGGAGCCCCTAGGGTATCCTTCATTTACTAATGCACTTACTAATTTGTTTACTGCCTTGCTTCTAATTAGCAGCACTCTCATGGTGACTGTGGGCTTTGGAAGTTTGCAAGCGTCAGGATGGATCTGGAGCCCTTATTTCACATTGCACAGCGACCATTTATTCCTCTCCTTAGGTGGAAGGTAGCACATAAGAGTGCCTGGGCCTGTATCATTTGTCACATACATTTGTCACATACAGAAAGGGATCCATCACCTTGGCAGCTCTGTTGTCAGTGGGACAGTGACGGGGAATTGACGTGTCACCTGCCTTGTTTCTTGCCCTTCTGAAAATATAACGAGGGACTCTTTTCTTTGTCGTTGTTGTTGGATTTGGAATCAAGTGACACCCCCTCAAAATATAAAAAAGACTTTAAGAATGATGTAGAGGCCGAGACAGCTTAGAGACACATCAAATTCTTCTCCCTACTGGTACAGAGCTCTCCTCCCCCAGGAGGACTTCTATGGCTGTCGTCTAGTAAACTAAGTCTTCCAATGAGGGTCATCTCCATTTCAGCAGGTACATTGGAAGTAGGCTTACCTCATTTATTTCCCAGCTTTCCCACTGACATAACCTTTAGAAGGTGAAAGTTTACATTAAAAAATTATTTTGGAAGTAGATTTAGGTGTTATAAATCGCTAATCTCAAAAAACTCCCAACTCACATGCCTGGTTTCTTTGGCCCAGAAGGGCAGCGAGCACCTCTTGTATTTGAAACAAGAAACTTTGGCTCCAGAACTAATGTTCTACCCCCTCTGGATTTTTGTGATATCATCCAGGGCCAAGCTTCTTTTCTTATCCTGCCTTACATTTTAATTAAAGTCATTTTTGCCTACTCCTTTCTTTTACCCCCAATCTCCCTCTTTGCTCAGACATCCAAGCCCTCTTTCAGAATGATTAAAAACTCGAATTAACGGCATTGCGGCTGCCTAAATGAATCAGAGATCAGTGCGCAAAGACCCCTCAAACCACCAAGCCTCCTACTAATTCCATCACCCACAGAAACTGCATCTCTCCTTTGGGGCCCCGGCTGCCTTTGTTTCTACCTTCAAAGCACAATACAGTTCTCGCTCCACTCAAGGTGTATTGTCTTCCTTTCATGGGAAATCACTTAGAAGAAAAATATGTGATGTGGCAAAAAGACAACACCTCTGATGGAATGAAACTCCCAAAGTGTTTCCCAATAAATTCCTTTCACTAGGCCAGGGGCTCTTAAACTGGGAAAAATAACTTGTTTGTTTTGTTTTTCCTTAGGATTCGAATAGATTTATTTCAATAGAATTGCTTCCCTTTTAATTCTGTATATTTTGTTTTACGCGTTTAAAAATGTTTTTCCAAAAGGGGTTCATACGTTTCACCAAATAGTCAAAGGGGTCCATGACACCAAAAGAGTTAAGGCTACTTTACAATCACACAGGCCTTGTGCCCTATTCAGGCAACTACTTTGTAACTGATTTGGATCATAAAGCATTTTAACCTTTATATGAATTTACCATAATCACCTTACTTGTGTTGAAGGGGACACTATATTATTAGGGTCCTAAAAGGCAGCACTGTAATGTTTAAAAAAAAAAAACTGCTTTTTTTTTAAGGAGAAAAAGAAAAGAGATCTCTGTCCACAGAGCTTGAAAGACCTGTTTAAATAACAAAAGCCCATTTTCCATGTTTTATGTAAACTCAGTGGATTAACAACTGGCACCGAGCTGAAATGACACCCTGATTGTCTGTGCCAGGCTGGCTGCTCCACTGAATTGTTTGCACCAGCCATCCCCTGTATGCAAACAGGAGGGGCCAATTCACGCAGTCAGCAGGCTCCAATGGCATGTGGGGATATGTGGGGATTTAGCAGTGTACAGGCACAGGGCAGCCTTTGTAATCCTTGCAAGACTCTTCTCCCTAAGAGAACGAATTCTGGGGTGACAGGCATAGGGTCCAAATCACTCTAGGATAGAAAGTTGCTGAAGCTGGTTTACTTTCTCTCCCTCCTTAACATATCCCTATTGGCAAGAAAAGAAAAAAAAATACATTTTTTTAAAAGTAATGTAAATGACGGCCGATAACCAGGCTGGGTCCTACCCCCTGATTAAAGTGTCACGATGCCTCTTTAGAAATCAAAGGCGTTATCCTGCTAATGAACCAAATTAAACTGAACTAACATTCATGTTAATAATTATTACTTGCCGAGCTAGCTGTGTTTGGAGTGTTAATGATAATGGGAAAGCTGAATATGATGATAATATTTCTTAGGTGCTTATCCACTCAGTAGTTGAAAGCAGACGGAACTAGACGGCAGGAATCCCCCAGTGGCCCAATTTTAGCATCCTGGGGTGAGGAGTGGGGAGGTGGGATTTTGCTTGAGTGAGGACCGCTAGATGAGGACTGAGGTGAGTATGAAATGAAGGTCCCAAACCAAAGCTCTTATTAAAACCAGAAGTGTTAACCTGACAAACTCACTCCTTCACACTCCTTAATACAATCTTGGCGATACTGTAGGTCGGCCAGCAATGCATATGGTCTTCATTTTCCCTTAAAATGAGCTACAATAAAAGACAATTTTTATATTCTCAAGGCTAGGACTCCAGAAGACGTGCATTTGTGATCCTATTGATTTTTTCTTTTAAAAATTCCAGCTAAAATGCCATTATTAGACATGGGTTACAGTTACAATGAAAAGTGAGAGCTGCCACTGAGTCCCTGGGGAGCCCGGGGAGAGCAAAGGATCTGTTGGTCCTTTTCTGTCATTGTCAGGGTGTAGAAAGAAAAAAATACTTCAGTGTATTTCACTATTAGGACATGTGAATGGTGTGAACTCCCTGTTACTGAGCCGTCTTCATTCTAAGGTAACTCTCTCTTCCTAGCATTTTAAAAAATGTTCTTGACATGGATGGTGGTGACGAGTGGTCTGGGTTTGCTACATGGGCATGTGTGCACCTGAAGAATCCCTCTTTGTCATATCGCAGTAATGATTTTGTGTTGTTGTTTTTATTGGACCCGGGATTCTATCAAAGTGGAGATTTCCAAATGAGGAATTTCTTCTAACAGAGGGGGGATGAGATTTGTGCTCTAAAGGTTGCCAGGGCCACTGAGAGATTAAATGACTTGTCCAGAGTTTGTTAGATGAAATGTGTCAGAGAAAGAAATTAAACTCTCAGATCTTCTGGAACTTTCTAATGTCAAGGTCACATCTTTATCCATCCACCTCTCACTTTTAGTGTAGATTTTCTATTTTAAAGATGTCTCATATATCTACATGTCACTTCTGATAGAATATAAGCTCTCTGAAGGCAGACATTAGTTATTTCTTCCACATCACAGGGGTTAGGGATGCAGTGACCCCACAATCTAGAAAATCTGTGTAAAATTTTTTGGCCCTCCCTTCATACTAGAGAAGAAATCTGCATCATTATGATAGTAAAAGATGAAATTTGTCAATATTATAGAGTACTATGCCTGTATTTTATGCATTCCTGAGTTTCTAAACTTTTTCCATGTCATCTGCTGACCTTCTCTTGTCTCTAACTTCCACAAATCTCCCTCAAATTTCTCATTTAATTTCTTATGCCAAACTGTGATATACAGAAACTGTGATGGGGAAAGTTATCATGAGGAAGGGATAGCTGTGTTTCATTTCTGTCTTTGAAACCCCAGCATTAGCACAATGACTGACATATAGTGGGTGTTTTAATAGATGTTTGCTGACTTATTGAATGATCAAAGCTTTAGAGGTAGAAGGGACCTTAGAGGTCATTGAGCACAGCTCCCTCATTTTACAGAAAAAGAAGCTGAGGCAGGGTAAAGCAACTTGCCCAAAGATACACAAATAATCAGTGACAGCTTGGATTCAAACCTAGATCCTCTAATGCCAGATTCAGTGTTCCTTCTTCGAGGACAGATTCCTAGGGCTCCAATGTTCCCCATTTCCATTCCAAGTCCATTCAAAGGCTCAAGTTTTTTAATCATTTCCTTACACTCCTGAGAAATGAGAGCAAATCTAATTCTTGAATCTGAATCATTTATTAAGCAGCTATCTTATGTAAGATGCTGTTAGATGCTGGTGATAGAAAGGGCAAAAATAGAACAGGTCCTTCCCTCAAGAAGTTGCATTCTAATGAGAAATTCTAGACATAAATTCTAACAGAATACATGGAAATTTTGTCCAAAAAATTGTCCTGAGCACTGGATTTGAAGGTAGAAGATTTAAGTGCAGGATTTCCCTCTACTACATAAAACCTTGTGTGACCTTTGGCAAATTGTTTCAATTCTCTGGGCCTCAATTTCTTCATTTGTAAAATGAGAGGGAGCTACCTCAAAGTTGAAAAGATAATAAAAGATGGAAGAGCTGTGAGAGAATGAGAGCATTCGTATACTCTATAGATACTCTATATATGTGTTGTGAATTAATACAACCATTCTGGGAAACCATTTGGAATTATGTGGAAAAATAATTAAATGGTTCATAGCACTACTGTGTATATACCCATAGAAGATTGAAGACAAACATTGTTTCCATATCCACAAAAATATTCCTAGCAGCACTTTTTGTGATAGCACCAACTGGAAATTAAGTAGGTATTCATAACAGAGAATGACCCAACAAATTGTAGCAAGTGGATGTGTCATAAGAAACAACGGAAGAGGGAATTTCAAAGTATGGGAAGGTGTATATAAACTTACGTGTAGTGAACTAAACAGAACCAAGAGAACAGTATACACAAGGATTAAATAATTTAAATGAAAATAACAGTAAAAGCTTTGTAGCTAATATTGTTTAAATATTATATGCCAATAGGGTTTTCAAAATACTTTCCATATATTACTTCATTTGATTCACGCATCCACCCTGTAAGACAGGTGTTATCGTTAGCTCTACTTTACAGAGGAGAAACCTGGGAGATTCTAAGTAATTTGCTCAGTCACATAGCTAGTTAACATTTCAGGTTACTTTCAAATTCAGGTCTTCTGATTCCAAGCCTAGCATTTTATCCACCGTACCAGGTTACACACTAGTCTTGATCCTGGGTAACACATGATGAAATTGACCTCCTTACTCTCAGCAAGGAAATGAGCAATTGTAAATGTGGCATCGTAGACTGGTTCATTTTGCTTAACTCTTGGGGGTGGGCTACATCATGAATTGTTTGTGATGTGGAAATAAAAGACATCAGAAGAAATCTTACAACACACTTTTAAAGAATGATAAAATAAGAGAGTTGAAGAACATTGTAACTATGGTACCTTCCAGCTTTGAATCCTATGATCCCATGAGGGAGGCTTTCCCTTACCCTCCCTCTCCACCCCCACCCTGAAGTAAAATGGATATTGTGTCTATATCTCCATTAGATTATAAGCTCCTTGAGGACATAGACCATCTTTTGCCTCTTATTGTATCTCTAGCACTTAATACAGTATCTGGTATATAGCAGGTGCTTAATAAATGTTAATTGATTGATGAAACTAAATGGTCCCATCCTTTTCTTACCTGTTTAACATTATTGCAAAATATTTTGAACCTGAAGCAAATCCATCCACCCTGAGGATCACTATCCCATCAGGATTCTGTTCATTCCCTGAGACTGTTGTTCTCCCTTTCATTTAAGAATAAGGCTGAAGAAGATGAGAAATGTTCCAAAACATAGGACAATTAGTGGGATTTATGAAAGCCTCTTGAATATTCCACTTCTCTAATTTCATCCTTTATAACAATGGCAGTGAACTTGCCTGCTCAGTTTTTCCCCTCTAAAGATTACAAAAAAAAAGAAAGAAAAGGAAAGGAAAAGTTAATTGTTTGATATGATTATGCTTTCCACATGTTTTTAATGTTCAACTTTTATCATTTAAGGCTGGCAGAGTGAGACCAAAAGGAAACATGTTTCAAATGAAAATGAGACGTCGACACTGTTTGGAGCAAATTATATCAAAAACAAAGTTCTGGAAATTATTATTGTTTTATTAAACATTTATGAAGTGTCAGGATAGGTCTTTGTGAATCAAATAACCATATTTTTCAATTTATTTCAATAAAAGACGCGACTTGGTAACAGCTGGGAATTCCTCATTCTTCAATTCTCAGAGTTTCTTAAGAGCACCTATTTCCCACTATGAGAGCTTGTGAATTGTTGGCATATGTGTGTGCATGCCCAAATGTGTATACATGTATGTGAGCATTCATGTGCATGCACAGGCACATGTGTAGACTCAAGGAAATTTTTTTAGCTTTCATTACAAAGATCATTGTACTTGGTCTTGGAGGACCTGGGTTTGAAGCCTAGGTCTGCTCCATACTAATACTATTTATTAAGGGAGGGACTAGGGTACAGTGAAAAAAGAATGCTGACTCTGAAGCCAGAGGGGCAGAGTTCGAATTCTACTTCTAATGGTTTCTATTGCATGACCTTTAGTAAGGTCTTAACTTCTTTTAGCTTCAGTTTCTTCGTCTGTGAACTAAAAGAGGTTGGAAGAGATCCCTTCTGAAGTCCCTTCATCTCATTTATTAAGCACCTAATATATGTTAGGCACTGGAGATACAATGACAAAAAGTAACACAATCTCCAATCTCCACAAGCTCCCATTTTACTGGGGGAGATAGTGTTTACCTGTTATAATTTTATACAGAATGAATACAAAATAAACCTAAGGTAGTTAAATGCCCAATGGGAGAAGGATGGGGGAGAACCTTCAGTTGGAGAAGGATCAGGAAAAGCTTCATACAGAAGGTGGTACTTGAGCTCACTGTTGAAGGAAGTGAGGCATTCTTCGAGACTGAAGTAAGGAGGGAAAGAATTCCAGGCATGGGACTAGACAAATACAAGGGGCTAAAGAGGGGAGATGGAATGGCACGTGTGAAGAACATCATCTATACCAACTGGGCTGTACTATAGAGTCAGGAAGGAGAGCAATACATAACAGGTTGCAAAGATAGGTCTGGACCAGCTTGTGAAGGACTTTAAGTCAAACAGAGCAGTTTATATTTGATCCTAAATGTGATGATGAGCCACCAGAGGTTACTGAGTAGTGGAATGACATGGCCGGATCTGCACTTCAGGAAAATCTCTATAGCAGTTGTGTGAGAGATGGACTGGCATGGGGAGAAGCTTGAGGCAGGTAAACCATTAGCGGGCTAGCAACAGTCCTGGAGTAAGGTGATGAGGGACTGAAATGAGGTGGACGTGGATGTGTGTCCAGAAAGAAGGGGTTCGATGCAAGAGATGTTGTGAAGGTAGAAAGGACAAGATTTGTCAGCTGAAAGGATGGGTGGATGGACAGACAATGGTCAAGGATAAGTGTTGGAAACTTGGATGACTAGAAGAATGATGGTACACTCAAAAGAAATAAGGAAGTTCAATAGAGATGTAGATTTGGAGGGAAAGGTAATAAGTTCTGCTTGGGATATGTTGAATTTCAAATATCTATGGAAATCTAGTTTGAAAATCTTGTATGTTATCAATGATGCAGGACACACTGGGGCTAAATATATAAATCTGCATAGAGATGACAATTAAAACTGTAAGAGAAAATGAGGGAAGAGGGAAGAAAACCCAGTATAGTTGTGGGGTATATCCATAGTTTGTAGGCTGGGAAGTATCCATAATCCATTCTAAAATCCTTTTGTTTTTGTGACTTTAAGCAAGTAGTTTAATTTCTCAGGGTTTCAGTTTCCTCATCTGTTAAATGATGGGGGATAGACCAGATGAGGTTCCTTCTAGATCTGAATCCACGACCTTATGATCACTGTGCATTAAATGAGGAAATATGTCCATGTTTCTAAATGAAACAGAATTGTCACCCTGCAGATTGTTATACATTGTGAGTTTTGTAGCATAGTGAGTTGTGTGATATTCCATGAGGAGAGAAAGAGAGGAGAGAGAGAGAGAGAGAGAGAGAGAGAGAGAGAGAGAGAGAGAGAGAGAGAGAGAGAGAGAGAAACAGTAACAGTTTAGTCGCAGAGTTTGTTTCTCTGTAATCAACTGAAAAGAGACCAAGGTCATGTTGCAGATTTCTGCCTCGCTCTGCCCTCGCCAGCAAGACTACGTGAATGTAAATTGCTTTATTGGTGAAAGGAATTAAAATTATAAGGAGGCCCGCAGAAAGAAGTGCGAAATCAGGGCTGTGTCGGAACAGGGACAATATAATTGTGGTATGGATTCCCATATGGGACTAAATTATCTCGATTTTAGGACCGTCAGCATTTCTTTGAGGTAGCTGGAACTCAGCCAAGGTGCCACGTTCGCTTCATTTTTTTTAAGACGGTTCTGATTCAACGCAACTTTAAATATGCACAGAGCTGAAAACTGCCATGAGGACCGGAGCAGGGAAGCGCTGGTCTGCCGTTTTTTGCATCCTTCAACGTTTTGCATGCTGCTAATTTTATTTGACTATTAAGACAGAAGCCACCCTGGCATTACTTTCTTTTAATAAGCAAAGTGTCATTTATTATCATTTCTGTATGGTCTGTAAAACTGTTTGAGGGTGGGTGGGAGGATGACAGGGGAAGGGGAAAAATCCACCCTCTTCTGTGAGTACATATCAAGGTTGTCTTCCTTTACAATGCACCATTCAGTAATACTATTTTGTAGCAACTCAATAAAGCTGATAGTTTTTCTGGGTAATTACCCACAGCCCCCTGCAGGACAAATTAGCATTCCTGACCTGAATAATGCTTACTAGAAAGAGTTCAATGGAATTTACTTAATCAGAATCGTTGCTTTCTTGTGCTTTTTTTTTTTTTTTACCTACTCTCCATTGTTTGATAATAGTAAATTCCTTGCTATGTTAGGTACCTGAAAGACAGGACAGAAAGGACATGGATAGGAAAGACAGAAACATGTTTAGGGATTATACAAATAAGGCTATCTCTGTTTCACAAAAACAGTAGTTCTTAATACTTAGTCAAGCACTGAGTACCATCTTTGTTATCTTAAGAGTTTTCTAAAGGAGGCTTTCAGAAGAGAAAAAAAAATTGTTATTTGCTAATTTTTAAGAAGAAAAGGAGGGGCAGTCTCTAAGCCATTAAAGTTTTTTTTTCATAGGCATCACTGTTGTCGTTATCTCTTAGCAGGTTTCTAGTTTGTTAAGGACAAAGCTAGACAATTTCACCATGATTTTCTCTGCAGACATTTGGATATTTCTCCCCATTCCCCTCAGTCACAAGCAAGTTTTAAAATGTAGTTTGTGCCCCTCTCAGAATCAGGGTAACTCCATCTGCCTCTCAGGGCTCCAGAGGGTGGCTGAAGGGGTGTAAAGAATCTCTTCTTTATCATCAGCTTGAGTCCCCAGCAGCTGGATTTCTTCTATGTAGATGAATCTCTGCTCCTCTTGCTCTGATACTGCAGTAGCTGCAAAACTGAGTCTGTAATGCCAGGACACCAAAGCTCCCTCCAATCTCTGAAATACTGGGTACTGTGAGCTGCACTCTGGACCTTTGGAAACTCCCAAGATCAAGGAGGCTTAACTCCCTTCACCTAGAATAGAAAAGGGCACATAAAGAAGCCAAGGCTCAAGGCCCATTTCTCAGAACCATTTGACCTCAAAGAGTAGAAGTCCCCACAGCCTCTCCCCCTTATAGTGTTGCTTCTCCCCGGGCACCATCCAACAAAAAAGAGAGCATGAAGACCGAGGCAAGAGAGAGAGATGGCAGATACTGACATGACCTTTGGAATGCCTCCACAACCAATGAAAGAGCATCCTGACCACATGGCTAGCCAATCAGAACCAGTTACAGGATGTCTACACTGTCTCTTCTAGGCACACATTTCATGTCATCCTAACACTCTCTGAAGCAAACTCCCTAGATTCTCCACATGGGGAAGTTGTACCATCTAAGCAAGTAGATGAAGTCTGCACATTCTCCAGACTCTGGTGATAAAAGTAAATTGAATAAAGCTGTCATATGTGATGGATGCTGCTGTTGGCCACTTGTCCAGATGCTTGATTCTACAATGAGCAGATGTTACCTAGAAATTAGGAAGAGGTAAAAAAGAGCACATGGTTTTAAAGAGAGACAAATAGAGAAATCGTGAATATACATAGACAAGGGGTTGTATCAAGGGGGAGTTTCCATGACTGGGGGGATATGACCCACTGTCAAATGTCTAAATGGAATCACAGATGTCAAATGAGAGACAATGAACAAGGGAACACAATGGTAGCTAAAGGTATTTTTACCAGGAAAGAGTGGGCAAAATTCAAGGATTTCACTGGAGGGGAAAGAAGAGGACTGTGCTTACTTCCCTGTCTCCTTGAAGCAGGGATAGAAAAATGGGTTCAGCCACTGACATTAAAACTAGTAAAATGATCTTGGAGTCACTATTCTACAACAATCGTTATTAAAAGGGTTCTATTTAATGGTTGCTTTATCTTCATTTCCCTTATAGTTGAAATCTCTATATTCATATATCTTATCCCTTAGGCTGTGAGGTACTGGCAGGCATTAATCCATGTCCATGTGCTTTTTTTTTTCTTTGAGGGGATAGGTAACTCTAGACTGTGGAAATCAAGAGGAGGGGAAGGAAGGGGAAGGGAGGCTATGAGATGGGAGGGGACAAGAGGGGAGAGATATGATATATCATATATATGAGAGGTGATATATATATAGAGAGAGATAATGTATGATCTGTGATGACATGATATCATATGCTATGATTCAGACATGATTCCGGGGTTTTTAGTTTGAATTCTAGCTCTGTTCTTTATTTTCTGCGTCACTATAGACAATTACTTTACTTTCTGAGCCTTAGTTTCCTTCTGTTTAAAGCAAGATGGTTGGACTTAGAAGTTCTTTACCTGGGGTCTATGAACTTTTATTGTTTTGATAGCAATATTTCAAAATACTTTACTCCCTTTGTAATCATATGTATTTTATTTTATGCATCTAAAAACATGATTCTGAGAAGAGTCCACAGGCTTACAGACTGCTGTCAAAGTGGTCCTTCAGGACGTACACAGGCAAAGATTAAGCATGTAAGGACTAGATAATCTTGAAGATTCCTTTCTCCTCGAGATGCTGACATCATAGACCAGCCCTGATAGCACAACCTACAGCAGCTAGGGTAATGTCATTCACTTGTCGTGGCTTTTCCCCTCTCATTTAAACAGTTTGGAATGTTTTCTTGGGGATATTTTCCACATTCCTATGGAGAGACCTAGCCCCTTAATGATCTAAAGATGAAATTCTATTGCCCAAACCTAAGCACCTCAGGCCTCCTGGGAAATGCTGCATCCTGTCTGTGTCCCACAGCTGGCATGAGAAAACAGGCACCACAATAAACACAAATAAGGCTTGGTCCAAAAATAGAACAGCAAAACCCTGCTTTTATCTCTGAGCGAAACCCTAATACACATCCCTGGGTCTGACTCCAGCACCGTGACAAAAGGGCAAGTGCTTCAGAATGTGCCCTTCTTGCACTCTGCTCGCCTCCGGAGTCCCCACCCTACAAGATCAAGGAAGGGCTCAATCCTGCTCCTCCTCTCTGTGCCAGGGAGACTGTTTGCTTCTGGGATTATGGTATAGATTCTGTCCTTCAAAATCAGAGAAGCCTGGTCCAAAATGTGAACAATATCTGGAGAATGAAGCTTTCAGAACATTCCCAACACATTTTTGTGTGCCCAACCTTTCCTTTCCCACTCTTAGATATTATAAGGAAACAATCCATATGTTTCTGATTCGCCCAGAGTCACAGTATCAAAATGTGGCCTTGTCATTGAGATTTGATGTCCATAAAGCTTTCTGAGCTCTTTTATAAACTTTTCATGCCTTTCACTGAAGAATTAATTTGCCTAGAGTAAATGTACTCCAACACCAAAGCATTAAGCTTGGGTTCAAGACCCTAGATCTCAAATTCTGCAGTGTGTTCCAAATTAGACAACACGTCTATCACCTCCTGTAATGATGTGCATGTATTAGCATATGTGTATGTGCTTGGCACTAGGCAGGATATCTATTCTTTCTGTGTGTTTGTGTGTGTGTGTGTGTTTGTCCTTCATTGCCAAAGAAGACCATGCCATCAGAGAAATAATGACATGACTTGCACTTGACTTTGTTCTGAGTGAGGGAAGGTTGTACAGGTCACCAGTCTCACTTCTTCTCCAGAGCCATCTGAATCCAGTCACCAGATATTCATCAGGATGACTAGAGATGACCCAGGATGAGGCAATGGGGTTAAGTGACTTGCCCAAGGTCACGCAGCCAGTAAGTGTCAAGTGTCTGAGGTGAGATTTGAACTCAGGTCCTCCTGACTCCTGCACTGGTGCTCTATCCACTGCACCACATAGCTACCCTCTCAATGGGTAGAGGAAAGGCAAAAGAAGAGAGAGACAAATATGTAGAATATATAAACATATTGTAAATTAGAGGCCAACCTACATTGGTAAAGAGAATTTGCCTAGTAGGAACTCCATATGACAATGAAATCACAGGTCTAGAAAAAAGAAAAATCCAAGACACATAGAAAAGTGGTACAAATGTAAACTAGAAAGAGCCATACTCCATTTGATAATTAAGTGGGCAAAGGAAAGGAATGAGCATTTAGCAAAAACACAAATGCAATTCTTTCTGCATATAAACAAAATGAAGGAAGCAAGAAAATGAAAAGATGAAAAGCAAAAATAGCTCAATCTAGGACTGCATTGCTTTAAATATTAATAATGTATCTTTTGTAATTTCAAGTGGGAAAAAAAAAACTAGGTGTGCAAATGACATCCTAGACCTAGTGTTTCTCTACCCTCCAACAATCTTTTTTCCAGTCTCTGACTGAAACTTGGTATTTCTTTACATTCTGCCAGTGTTAGAGCAAATGTCTGGTCAACCTTGTGTCTGTCTCCTTATCACCATTCAGACTGACAATGTAAGGGAAGGGGGTGCGGGAATAGCAGAAAAATAAAATAAAATATTAATTTTGATTCGTGAGCATCCATCCAGGCTCTTGTCACTGTTGCTGTTTTAAAGATGCTCCCCTCTTCCTTTAAGTTTTGTAGTTGTTGCTCTGGTAAGAATGTAGAGAAGTACTCAGTCCTCTGGTGTTCAGTTCAGATCATGTGACATGACTGAGAACCTTAGAAGGAAGAATCAGTTCACTGTCCTGATGTCATGCACTCCTATAATTAGTCCCTGCTACTAGGGAAACTGAGGCTGGTAGATCCATTGAATTTGGGACTTTCAGAACTAAAGTCACTCTGATCCTTCAGTGTCTGGCAAGGACACAATGATTACCCAGGCTGACTAAACAGGGATAAATCCACCGAGGTCAGAAACAGAACAGATCAAAGCTTCTTTGTCTATTAGGCAGTGGGTGACTGCTGCACGTCCGCTTGCCTTCCTCTACACCCTCTATAAAAAGATAATTAATTCAGCTTAGCGTCTATTAAGTACAGGCTAAGTGCCATGTTCTGTGCTGAGTGCTGAAGATACAGAGACAAAAACAAAATGATTCCCACCCTCAAGGAGTTTACAGTCTACTGCACAGAGATAACACATACACAGATAAGTAAATCAAAATGCATATAAAGTAAACACAAAATAAATGGTGGGGCACAGTGCTAAAATATGGACAGTAAAGAAAGGTCATATAGGAGGTGGTACTTGAGGACTAGAGCTATGTCTTGAATGCTATAAGAATCCCAAATCATACTACCCCCAAAGACATCAAAGGAAAAGAAAAAGGAACTATATGTACAAAAATATTTATAGCAGCTCTTTTTGTGGTGACAAAGAATTGGAGGTTGAAGGGGTGTCCATCAATTGGCATATGACTGAATAAGTTGTAGTCTATGATTGTGATGGAATACTATTGCGCTATAAAAAATGATAAGCAGGAGGATTTCAGAAAAACCTGGGAAGATTTATATGAACTGATACAAAGTGAAGTGAACAGAACCAAGAGGACATTGTATGCAAAAAAACAACAATATTGTATGATGATCAACTGTGAATGACTTAGCTCTTCTCCATAATTTAATGATACAAGACAATTCCAAAGGACTCATGATGAAAAATGTTATCCACCTCCAGAGAAAGAACTGAGGGAGTCTGAATGCAGATCAAAGCATACTATTTAAGCTTTTTTTTATTATTCCTGATTTTGGGGTCTGCATTTTCTTTTGCAACATGACTAATATGAAAAATTTTGCATGACTGCACATGTATAATCTATATCAAAATGCTTGCCTTCTCAAGGATGGGAGGAGAGGAAGGGAGAGAGGAAATATGGAACTCAAATTTTTTTAAATGTTAAATTTTTGTATATATGTAACTGAGATTAAAAAAATTAAAAAATTAAATTAAAAAAAAGAATGTCCAGTCAAATGTGAGTAGGAAGAACATGGAGGATAGCCTGTGCAATTGTATGGAAGAAGAATATTGTTATCTGAAGGAATTTCAGGTCAGTCAGATTAACTAGAAATAGAATATGGGTAAGAGAGGAATGTGTAATCAGACTGAAAAGCTAAATTGGAGCAAAACCATCAGATTGGGAAGGATTTTTACATCCCAAAGAGGATTCTGCCCTTTGTCCCAGAATCCTTGAGCAGGAGAGTGATATGGTCATTTTTGTGCTATAAAAATAAAAATTTGGTAAAGCTGTGTGGAGGATATATTAGAAAAGGACAAGACTGGAGGTTGAGATACCAAATGAGGAAGTTGGGGCCAAGCATTAGGACCCAAACCAGGGTGGTGGCCATGTTAGCAGAGAGAAGGGATAAACAGAAGAGATGTCAGGGGGAAGAATGGATAGGACTTAGCAGCTGGTTGCATATGGTGGGATGAGGGAATAGTTGAGGATGACTGTTAGTTTATACATGGGTTTGACAAACATGGTGGTACTCTCAACAGAAAGGGAAGTAAGAGGAGGGATTGGGGGAGGGGCTGGAGGGAGAAGGGATATAGTGAGAGAAATCGGATTCTATTCTGGACTTGTTTGATTTCCTGTCCCAATAAGTAGGGATTTCTATAACTCTGAAAGTATATGAATAAAAATATTCTACATAATAAAAGCAATCTCCCTTGAATTTTGTAGGATTTTAGAGTAAGCCCAAGTGAAACTAGCAGAACAACCTCAAAGAAAGTCTGTAAAAGGAACGGGGAGTTGGACTAATAATCAGTGACTTTTATACAGTTCTTTAAATTTTGCAGAGGTGTACATTGACGCTCTTATTAGAATGTCACAACTTTTCTGTCAAGTGAGTACTATAGGTGCTGTCTTTTGCAGGTGAGGATACTGAGGTTCAGAGTTGTAACTTGCCCACAGTGACACATTTGTAAATGTCAGAGGGTAGCATTTGAACCAAGGTCTTCTTCACTAATTCTAACATTTTACCCACTACGCTACACTGCCTTTCAGCCCTTAAAATGTTGATGTGATAGTCTGTCTTTTGAATGAAGTACATATGGGATTTGGATTCTTGGTGTTCCATTTTGTGTTTTTTTTTCCAAAATAGACATGATTTTCCACCTTTCTCATCCAATCACTTTATATATGTATGTAATGTATACAGATTTGTGTGCACACACTTGTGACACTCATTCCAATGTAAGGTCCTTGAGACCAGGGACTGTTTTTGTTTTGGTTTGTCTTCTGTATTTTGTATTTGTATCCCCAGTCTAGCACAATACCTGGCACACAGCAAGTATATAGGAAATGCTTATTCCCTTCTCTCTCTCCCCACACTTGAAATGCTCTCTCTCATCACCTTTGCCCCTTAGAATCCCTGGTTTCCTTTAAGACTCAACTCAAACCTTTTGGTAAATTAGGGCGGTGTCTACCCCAAGTATAAGAAGACTTGCCCTGGTGAAATGGGTAGATGAGAACAATTTGTTACAATGATCATGAAGGCAGATGAAGTAGGCGTTGTGGAGCACCAAGAGCTTGGTTAGGCACCAAGGTCATCTACTGCATCCTAAGCCATTGCCAAACATCTTCTTTTGTTTTGCTCGGGACATCAATGACTCCAGGAGAGAGAGTGAGGTTGACAACTGTGCAATTCTGCCTTACTTAAATCCAACTCATACATGAGTCAAGGTATCACCCTGTGATGTCACTGATCCTCTTTGAAAGTGAAAGACAAGCAATGAATGAGCTTGTATATGCCTACGTAGGTACCTGCCCTCTCCACTATTAGAATATAAGCTCCTTGAGGCTAGTGTCTGCTTTTTCTTTTTTCTTTTTTTAATCGTCGGCACATATGCTCGTCATAAATACTGGTTAACTGGTTAATTGATCTATGATCATACAATTGTAAAACTAAAGCAGTGACCTTAGAGGTCATCTAGACCAATAGCCTCATTTTGCAGATGAGAAAAGTGAGGCCCATAAACGTTAAATTTCTTACCTATGGTCGGTCACCCAGGTAGTCAGTATCAGAGGGGAACTTTGTAATCAATTCTTCGTGGCTCTGTCAGGCAATCTATTCAATACTTATGTGTCTCTCATTGTCTGTGTCTGTCTATCTTTCTCACCGTCCCTTATTCCCTGCTCTCCCTCTCCATAGATAAATAAGAAGTGAGATTTGAACCCAGGTCTTCTGAAACATGAGTCAGATGGCATCGTACCATGCCATCGAATAGGGACTATATGATGTCTTATCTGAAATATTCCAAAGAGGATCCCTGATTAGAAATAGACTGAAGTAGATGATCTTCTAACTCTTAGATTCACAGGTATATACTCTATGGGCTCTCCAAATAGAATAGTTGACTCATTGGACAACTCTGCATCCTCCAACACTGATTAAATCCTGACAGAGTAGAGCCCTGCTTTCTCTGAGGTAGAGGGAGGAAGAAAAGGTCCATGTTTTCCAATTTCCATTAAATTCTTAGCCATGAATGATCTGAAATATTTCAATTTTAATTTACTTATTTCTTTGGGGCCCTACATCTATGGGTCAATGCTAAGTGATTCTCATTGCCCCACAGATCAGGTTACAGGAAATGGAAATGAGCTTCTAAAAACTGACTTGTCCGTTTGGAATTAAAGGTCTGGGTTGAATGCTGGCCTTGCTTTTTTACCAAGCACATATGTCAAATGAGGCATTGGGTAAAGTGATCTTTAAGACCCTGGGACCAATCTAATCTAGTATTCTGATATTCTGCTAAACCAATCTAATGTTCTATTTATTGAATTCTTTTTAATCCCATATCCATGAGACAATGGCTTTTAGTACTGGCCTACTGGCCACAGATGAGGGAACATAAAGAACCGGGGATTCGTGGACCTTCATAGCTGGAGGAAGCTAGGTGACTCAGGGAAGAGTGGATTTGAATCCTGCCTCAGACAGTTAGCTATTTAACCCTGGCTATGTCATTTCACCTCTCTAAACTGCAGTTTCTTTAACTATAAAATGGGAATATGATAATAGTACCAGGATTATCATAGAGAACAAATTCATTACTATATATAAAATGCTATCATATTTCCATGATGGATAATCTTGAGAAATACACACGGGGATAGAAATGGTGTGGAAATGTCCTCTCCAAAGCAACCATCTCTTGCTGAAATCTCTTTCAGTCTCTTTTTTCACTCATATGTAGCTTCTCTCTTCCCCTTACTAAGAATGCAGAGCAGTACAGTAGAAAGAATAGTCAAGTTGGATTCAGAAAGATCTGGATTCAATTCCCATCATTGACACTAATCTTGCAATACTTAGCAAGTCACTTGAACTTTGTAAGCCTCAGTTTTCTCATGAATAAAATGGGGTTGATTATAACACCTGAAATACCTCCTTCTTGAGGTTCTTGTTAGTCTTAAATGAAATAAACTATATAAAGAGCTTTCACACTCAAAAAAAGTAAAGTGTTCTATAAATTTCATTTATTATTTATTTGCTTTATGGATCAGTCTTATAGGCAAACAAAGTAAGTGCTCAGTGTTTATTTCTCCCAAATTTCTTTCTGTCTAATATGTATGAATATCTAAAATTCTATCATTAGTGATTCATGACTTCAGAGGGAGGTATTATCCTCTGTTAAAACACAAACACCACTGGAAAGGCTGACATATTACATTATCTTCAGTCATTAACATCTTAAGGTGAGTTAGTCCCATCCTTCACAAAATGATAGCTAATTGGTAATAAATTTTGATAGAGATGAAGGCAAGGGAGAGGCAAGAGGAAGATGGATAGAAAAGTTTTGAACATAGGGAGCTGCCCAACCAGAATTAGGCCAGGTGGGGAAGGAGTGGGTTCTAGGAAAGAAGGTGGGAAGTCGCTCAAAACAAAGTTTTTGTCTTGGCATGGCCTTATGTTATATATTCCCATTATAGTATATATTACCATTCCTATAGATAAATAAATATAAATATATACATAGATACTATATCTATATGTCCAATGAATATGTCAATGCTCAGTCCAAAACCCAATGGATCATCTTTCCTCCATGTTTTCCCGGCTTCCCTATTTCTATCAGTTGGCACCACCATTTTACCAGCCACCCAAGCTCCAGTCATTTTGAAACCCTTCCCTCTCCTTCCACACCCACACATTCTATATCCTTTAGATTATGCTGTCAAATCACTCTTACACCTCCTCCCTACTTTTATTCCTACTATCATCACCCTATTTCATTCCCTAATTACCTCCCACATGAACTATTGCAATAGCTCCTTAACAAGTCTTCCCAGCTTCAGACTCTACCAAATTCAATCCACCAGCATATTAATCTTCTTAAAGTGCACCTCTGATCATATCATTCACAACCCTCAATGGCTCCCCATTGTCTACAATATTAAGTTCAAGTTTCCTATCCTGGGAGTCAAAGCCATCTACAATCTGGCCCAAATCAACTCTGGGTGCCACATTTTAGGATGGATGTTGATAAGCTGTCAAGGAGATGGAGAGGACAGCAACAAAGACAGGAAAGGCCTTGGGATCACAAAGTAGAAGGATCACGCAAAAAGGCTGGGGGTGTTTTGCCTGGAATAAAGAACTATGAGAATATGATAGCTGTCTTTAAGTATCTGAGGGACTGTTGTGGCAGATATATTATACTTATATTACTTGCCCTTAGAGGGCAGGACCAAGAACAATGGGTAGAATATACAAAAAGGCAAATTCATGCTGCAGATATTTTTAAAATTCCTGATAATTAGAGTTATAACAAGGAAGAGTGAACTGCTTCCTGAGATGGCAGCTTCCTTACAAAGTGAAGTCTTTAAGAAAAGGCTGAATATGTTTGTCAGGTCTGTTACAGAAAAGATTCGGGAAGCGGTGGATATGGGTTCAAATTTCACTCTAAACATCTCTCTACTGTCTTCCCACATGTTTTTTCAGGTCACTTTTTATGTATGTCCTCTATTAGCAGGTAAGCTCCTTGAAGGCAGGGACAATCTTTCTTTTTGTTTGTATTTGTTGCATTTAACGGAATGCTTAGAACGTAGTAAGTACTTAATAAACACATTGTTTGTTTTTTACCTTACTACCAGAATCTCTGAGGGTCTTCTTTCAGATTGACTCTTTTGTAAAGGCAAACTAAGTCATCCTTTGCCTCAATTCTTACCTAGCCTTTAATTACTGAAAGGGTGTTGCCTAAGACAAACCGAGACCTGGAAAAGACCTTAGTTTAAAAAGGCCGAAGTCTCGCACTGCATCAAGGACTATCATCAGTGGTCCTGATCTGTATCTTGCCACTGTACTCAGATGATTCTGAAGGAGAGAGTGGGGCTGATGATGTTGGACAGCTCTGCCTCCTTAAATCCAATTCAAGTCAAGACATAACTCTCCTGAAGTCACTGGTCTACTTGGAGGACAAAGGGCGAGCCAACAACAACCTTAGTACATTTATAACCTTAGGCAAGTCACTTTCTCTGACTATTTCTCAGTTTACTCATCTGTAAAATAACAGAGCTGTACTAGATATCTTTGGAGACTCCTTGCAGGTCTAGAGCTATGGTTTTGAACCCTAGGTTCGATTCCCACCCTTGACACTCACAAGCTAATTACTATGTACCAGTCACCTAAATCCCCCTGAACCTCAGTTTCTCAGTAGAAGAGGGGCAATTATCCCTGAAGTACCTACTCCTTATGTTTATTTTGAGGCTCAAAGGAGATAATACATGGGAAGCATAATACAAAAGTCAGCTTTTATTAGTAATACTCACCACTTGCCAAATAGGCAATCTTAACCATCCTACCTCTTTGCTCATAACACTCCTGGTCTGCCCTGCTGGCTCTCCCATCTCTTCCTGTTAAAATCCGATAGATGATTTAAAGCATAGATTAGATACTTTCTTTTCCATGAACCCCACCCTTCTCTGATCTCTCTCTCCTTGGAATTCATAGAAGACTGTGTTCATTCATACCTCTTGGATGTGCTTTGTACATGAGCTCATTCTCCTTTGTATACTAATTAGCTGTGGCATCATAAATCTACAGCTCTGGTTTAATGGATGTAGAAACTGAGGCCTGCAGAAACTGTCATGTCAATAAGCATTGACTAAGTGCTGATTCGGTATCAGAATATTGTGTCAGTTGCTGGAAATACAAAGAAAGACAAAAAAATGTCCCTGTCCTGGAGGAGATTATAGTCTAACTGGGAGATAGTATGCAATCAGCTATGTACACGCAGAATATCTACAGGGTCAATTGGAGGTGGTTTCTAAGGTCAAGGAATTTGCCCTGAGAGGAAGGAGCGAGTGGGGAGATTTCATAGAGTCTTCTTGCAGAAGAACTGAGTCTTGATGGTTAAAGGAAATTTGGCCAAGATCACAAAGGTTAATAAGAAAAGCTAAACTGTCATTTAGGTCTTCTGATTGGAAATCCAGTGAACTTTCCCTCCCAGTTCCCTGTGTCCATGTCTCAGCTTCCCTACTCAATGGTAAACTCCTCCAAGAGAAGGGCCCTTTCTCATTTCTTAGCCTAGAGCAATACTTTTCACATTGTAGGCTCTTGATATATGTTCATTACATTGAATTGAACGGAATCAGATTGAAGCAAATTGAATCTAATCTGGGACAGAGCAAAAGCTTACCAGGCTGCAAATGTTCACAAAACATTTTAAGGACATGAACAGGTTGCAGACCTTCTTCTGGATACCCATCCAAAGGCGCCAGATTGAAATGAAAAGAAAAGCTCTGAATGTTATCATTATCTGCTAAATGCTGTGTTAAGTCCTGCCTAATGTGAAACTCCATATGGATATGGCTGGGGTCCATACCCCAAAGTGTTAGAGAGTAAGAGTCATGAATTCTTCAATATTGGTGTGTTCCCAAAGTATTTCTCCTGTAAAAGTCCTCTGTTTTGGTGCTCAGGAATCCCCTTCTTTTTGTGGTAAAACAAAGCCTTGGTCTGTGCAGGCTACAGGATTTTTTTATTTTTTTCCCCTTTTTCTCTTCAGATGTTTTCCGTGTGGAATGTTGAGAATTATGAATGGCCCCAGGATTTGGGGCCATTTCTAGAATAGCTATATGGCTCAGTGGATAGAGTACTGGCCTGGAGTCCAAAAGATCTGAGTTCAAATCCGACCTCAAACACTAACTAGCTATGTGACCCTGAGCAAGTCATTTAACCCTGTTTACCTCAGTTCCTCATTTGTAAAAAGAGTTGTAGAAGGAAATGGCAAACCATTCCAGTATCTTTGCCAAGAAAACCCCAAGGACAGTATTGATGTGCTACGGTCACAAAAACTAAATGACAACATAGAATAGTAAACAGGGTGCTAGACTTGGAATCAGGAAGACCTAAGCTCAAATCCTCCCTCTGAATGTTGCTAACTATGTGTGACCTTGGGCATCATTTTCCTCACTGAAGTTTTGAGAGCACATGTAGGATGGGGGGTAACTCATAGCTCCATAGACGTTCCCCTTGGGCATGGCAGGCAGGGAATAGTTTTTCTGCTGGCTTCCCTTAGAGAGCCTTGAATATGACTTTACTCATTACAGCAAGTTTATTCTTGACTCCTATTTCAGACACTGCTGTCAGCTGCTGCTGTCCTAGAAATGCTGCTAGAATGCCAATGAAAAGTCAACATCCTTTAATCCTATAAACTGAACAAGGCCCTGTTATCATCAAGAGGTGGGGAGGGGTGTCATTGTTATTTTGTTGGTGGTGGTGGTGTTCAGCCATCCTAACCATGCCTGACTCTTCACTCACCCCATTTGGAGTTTTCTTAGCAGAGATACTCGAGTGGTTTGCCATTTTCTTCTCCAGCTCATTTTATGGATGAGAAAACTAAGGAAAACAGAGTTAAGTGACTTGCCCAGGTCACACAGCTAATAAGTGTCTGAAGCCAGATTTGAACTTACGTCTTCCTGACTCCATGCCTAGTGCTCTATCCACTTGGCTGCCCCTCAAAAAGGAACATCCCTCAAAAATGATTCCTTATCAGAATTGATCTCTCTGGTTCATAAATTACTTGAACCACTAGGTTCTGAACTTATCTGGTACTTTATGAATGATCCACAGAATATGACCAATTTTTCTTAACCAATCTGGAAACATTCTACCCATACAACATCACTCCAATCCATCCAATGTCTTTCAAAGACATCTAAATTGGTCAAGGATGTTCCCCACACTTAGTCAAAAGTCCTGATTGATTGATTGATTCACCTGAGAAGTATTCTTACCTGGGTATGGGATCAGGATTTAGCATCTTGACACTTTCTTTAAGTGAGGTGGGGTGATTGATTGATTTACGCTGAGAAGGAAGCTCCATACTTTAGGGGATTGAGGTAAGGAATAACAGCATTCCAGAAATGAGGGGTGGGCAGAGAGACCAATTAGGAGGTTATTGTAATAGTGAAGATGAGAGACAATGAGGGCTTTAACTTGGGTAAAAACTTTGAAGCAGAAAAGAGGGATAGATGTGAGAGATATTGTATAGGCAGGACTGATAAAATAATGACAACTGATTGAATATAGGAGGTGAGAGTGAGAAAAGAGTCAAGGATGATACCAACCTTCCCAATTTGATTTTCTCAGCAGAAACAAGGAAATATCCATTGGTTAATCCAGAAAAATGTCAATTTTTGCCACTAAAATAAAATTTAAAAAATCAGAAAGAGTGTTTTGACTTCATTTCTTCTGTGTTAGAAGTAGTTTTTATGTTCAAGGGAAAATGATACCTAGCAGTCCATTTAGTGTTCCATCTTTCTGTGATTTCCTAAAAAGTTTTTCTTCTTTCTACACATTAGGCAGATGACTGAGGAATGTATCATACCAGTGAGATATTAGAAAAGTGAATTTCAGGAATAGCATCTTCCTTTTTCTTTCTGCTGTTGGAGTGAAGCAGGTGATCAGCCCAAGGTCCTTCGCCTTTGCTCTTGAATGTTAACCTCTAATAGGGAAGAGTTGAGAAGACAACTGCTACCACCATCCCCTAGAGGGCCTTTACTCTTCCTGTATGTTGATAAATTGCTTTAATGAGACTAAGAGGTACAAGCACATCCATGAAGGAATAAAAAGCTAGCATTTATACGGTGCTTTAAGATTTCCCAAGTTCTTTACTTTGCGAATTTGATCTCCAGGATGACTGAAGTCGGTACTATCATTATTTCCATTGTACAGATGAAGAAACTGGAGAGAATGAAAGATTCAGAGAAACATGGAAAGATTTGTAGAAACTGATACAGAGTGAAAAAAACATAACCAGAAGTACACCATAATTACAGGGATGGAATGAAAAAACACCTAAACTGAAAGGAAGCCCTCAACTCAAAGGAGCAAAGGTCCTAGAGAACATCAGCCTCATATTAATAAAAACTACTATTTTAAAGTTTGCACAGCACTTTACATATGTCAATGCATTTGACTTTCATAACAACCATGTGAGGTATGTGCTATTATTGACCCCTTTTAACAAATGAGGAAGGTTGGGAATGACTTGCCGAGACTCAAATAACTAGCAAATTATCTGAGGTAGGATTTGAATTCAGGTTTACTTGACTCTGTGTCTGGTACTCGGACCACTCCACGTTCTAGATGCCCCATAAAAAAATATCTCCTTCTTCTAAGCCAAGAGCCTGAAGGTGTACTTGGGTAGATGTGTTGTATACATTGTCAAGTAGGGTTGGGGGGCAGGAGAGGGTGCTGCAACATATTTAGGTTTTCTGAACTATTTTCTTTGTTAGAAGGGAAAATTTCTGGAAATGGGGGCAATATAATGGGAAGGGGAGGAATATTCAGAAATGACTACTAAAGAAAAATTATTTATTAAAAAGAAAAAGATTCTAAGGGTTGTACCTTAATGGAATGGATTTATATCTTCAGAAATCATACAGTAGAACTGCTTAATCTTCACTTTTGTTGGCTTTTACGTTTGTATGCTGACTTCTTTTGTGTATGACAAAGAGTGCCTGAATTCATCTATTTATTATGTGTAAGAGAAGAGCTAAGGGCTTTAGAATGGTTTCAACTAGTGAACTAACATTCAATTATGATGAGAGAAACACAATTTATGTATTGCTTCTTTAATGACGAGAATGATTATAAATCTTTGCCCTTAATGTTTTCTTTTCTCTCATTTTTGCATGTCCCATAAATTGAGTTCACTAATCTTAACTCTTAGTCAGCCAAAGTCCACAGGACATTTCTAGCAACTTATTCATATTCAGACCTCTAGTAAGAACTTCACATGTCAGTATGTTCCAGGGAAGATGTCTTACTTTTAAAATTTCCAGGGATGTTACTTAAGGACAGACTATGTCAGTGGCCTCAACTTGGAATCCAAAGGGTCTGAGTTCAGAACCTACTTCTGAAATTGACTCTACGGACATTGTTAAATGTCTGCATGCTTCTAGCAATTACCACAAAAGATCTCCTAAATTATATGTCATTGGAATTGGTGGCAAAAGTTACCAATGAGGACATAACCGATCCTCTGATTATTTTAATTATGGCTATAATTGAATTCACATCCATTTGGGGACTACCAACTGATGACATTCACACATCCCCAAAGAATCACTAAGTCCCAATTTATTTGCTTGTTTCTGCTTTTATAACCAGAGAAGCTAAACTTCACCTTTCATTTGTTGTGCTTTTTTTGTTGCTCAGTCATTTTTCAGTTGTGTCCCCACTCTTCTGAACCCCATTTGGGCTTTTCTTGACTAAGATACTGGAGTGGTTTGCCATTTCCTTCTCCAGCTCATTTTATAGAAGAAGACACTGAGGTGAACAGGATTAAGTGATGTGCCCAAGGTCACATAGCTAATAAGCATTTAAAGCCAGATTTGAACTCAGGAAGGTGAGTCATCCTGAGTCCAAACCTGTCATTCTATCCATTGTGCCAGCTGGCTTTCCTAGCTATCTTGCTACCTAGCTGTGGCATTTTTTGGAAAGTTCTAAATGAATTCAACAAACCAACAGGTCATTCTTGAATTACTACTCTGTGTAAAACATGGCACAAAGATGAACTTGACCCAGTCCCTACCATTTTGTACATTAAGGCAGGAAGCAATTCCAACTCAGTTACTTGATTCCAAGATCGCCATTCTTTCCCTTTCATCACAAGGCCTCCAATATAAAGGGAGCAGTGTGCCCTGCCCAAAATAAATGCTTATTAAACGAATGGACAACAAAAACTTCCTGAATCCTACTGGTTTTGTTTTTCTAAAATATGAGGTGACTCCTATTTAAGAATAGTATCTGATGAAAGATATAAGATAAAGAAACTCATCTTAACGGGAGGGATGATAACTAAGAACATTGACATCTTTTCCCATATCCAGTGACACCCATTCAAGAGTTGAGGTGTCTTTGAAAATTAGAAGATGAAGAGATAAGAAAACAAGTTGAACCCCAACATTTTCCTTTATCTAAGTTGAAACTGCCATTTTTTAAAAAATAAACTACACAAATGCTAGGGAGACAAAAATCAAATAGATTTGCAAACTTACTCTTACTCCACTTATATCACAGACTGTATCGCATTTAGTATGGGTACTTTCTACTAATTTTTGAAAGCAACTTAGCAATACATCAGTATACAGCATAACTTTTGACCCTTTGGGAATTAATAGATAGTAACAATCCTCTAGAAATTATACATGCTTATAAATATGAAATCACTGGTCATCTTTTTTGGACTTCATATACATCATATGTCCTCTTCCTCTCATTTCTATGGGACTTGTCTTTTCCTGTTAATCTGTCTTTTGGGCAGGGTTTCAGTGGCAATGATCTGACAATAATGGACCTTAAAGGGAGTCAGAGTTAACCAGTAATATGAATCAAAATATATGCTTTAAAATGACATTTCAGAAACAAGCCAAAATGTTACCCATTTTATATTGCAAAAAAAATAATTTTCTGTCCAAATATTTAGCATTGTTGTCCAGTTGTCTGACTTTTCATGATCCCATTTGGGGTTTTCTTGGGAAAGATACTGGAGCAGTTTGCCATTTCCTTCTTCAGCTCATTTTATAATGAGAAAACTGAGACAAACAGGGTTAAGTGACTTGCCCAAGGTCACACAGCTTGTAAGTGTCTGAGGCCAGATTTGAACTCCAGAAGATGGGTCTTCCTGATTCCGGGTCAGCAGTCTATTCACTGTACCATGCCTCTTCTTTGGAAAGCAATATTTGAATTCTGGGGATAGGATTATTCTGAATTTGAAGGGAACTTCTGTATCATCTAGTCCAATCCCCTCATTTTACATATGAGGAAATTGAATACTAGAAATTTGAAATGACCTACCCAAGATGACATAGGAAATAAGCACCAGAGCCAAGATTTAAATTTGGGTCCTCTCACTCCAAATTCAACACTCTTTCTACTATTCCACAGCTAGGAAAATTATTTTTAATTTTATATTTTCTGCCTTCAAAGAGTTTGTAATCTAAAATGTAGTATCTAAGCTGATTTGGAACACAGCTCACTTTTCCATTATGTATCTAACTTCTGTCCACCGTAAGTTTATTTTGATTTCTGGGTATTTTAAAACTACATATGAGTCAGCTCACCAAACTTTGCTGATCCACACTGATGGAGTGGGAGGCACAGAGATAATACAGATGGTCAGAATCATTGCAGATGTGAGATTTGGCGCTATGGAGGGAAAGGGAAAAGAAGTCATTTTAAAAATTCACATATTTTGTTTTCACATCACCTTTGCTTCTGAAAATAATCCTTTCTTCTTCCCTACTGAGTGAGCCATTTCTTGTAAAAAATAAAATAAAATAAAGAAAAAAAGAAAAGAGAAGGGGAAGGAGGAAATAAGCGTTTATCAAGTCCCTAGGTACTACACTTGGCAATTTACAAATATTATCTCATTTGATCCTCATAACAATCCTGTGAGATAAATGCTATTTTTGCTCCCATTTTACAGATAAAGAAACTGAGACTGAGAGCAGTTAGGTGACTTGCTCAGGATCAAATTGCTAGTAAGTGTTCTAGACTAGATTTGATCTTGGGATTTCCTGACTCAAGGACTAATAGTCTATCCACATCCGTTCAGAAAAACTAACCAAAGTCCAAACTGAGTTTGATGCTAACTGCAATATTCCATATCCATGGCTCCCCACCCCTGTCAGTGGTTATTGTTTAGTCATTTCAATGTGTCTGATTCTTCATGACCCCATTTGGGGTTTTCTTGGCGAAGATGCTGAAATGGTTTGCTGTTCCAGAGTCAGGATTGCATTTTCTCTTCTCATCTCCAGGGTCAAGCTACGGTGCTATTATTACACAGGACTCCATTTTGTTTTGCTTTGCCTTGCTTTGGTTGTTATTTTTTTCCCATTTATATTGTTGTAGTCATTGTTTTCCTGGCTATACATCTTACTATGCATCAGTTCATGTAAATTTTCCCATGAGAAGCATTGTTAAGTTGACATTGGAAGAAGAGAATTCATTAACCATCATCCAAGATCCCCTTACTTACAAACCTTCCACCATCCCTTCAACTCAAGGACAATCCCACCATCCAATTTCACCTCTCCTGCTCCTAAGTCACATTGTGGATCACTGGAGAAAACCATAAAATCATGCTGATTTCCATAATGCCAAAATGCCACTCAGCAGTCCTTTTATTCATCTCTCATTGACACTCTATCATATTCCCCAATAGCTATTTCAAACCTTTTCCTCTGTCCTTTATTTCCTACCCCTAGGCCCGTACCTCACAAACACAATCATCTTCTTTACCACAAAAATATGGGCCATCTATTAGCTTACTCAACTCCTTTCTCTCTAACACAAAATGTGTTCAGTATCTTCACCTATTCTGTCCTCTTGTATCTCAGAGAATAAAATTTCAAGCGCCAATACGGTCCTCTGTGTCTTTGACTCCATCCTTCCATTCGTTCTCACTGACATTGCTCTGACTGTCGATCCCTTTTCTCTTCCTTCTCCTCCTCTTTGTCCTCCTCCTCCTTCTCTCTCTCTTTTTGTCCCTCACTCGCTCTCTCTCCCCCTCCTTCCCTCCTTCCCCTCCCCACATACACACTCAACCTTAACCTCTCTATTGGTTCTTCAAATTCACACATAATAATCAACATATGTAATAATATATTCATTTTAGCTAAATAATGTCTATGTAAGCCTACTTTCTATATTGCCTACCACTCATAGCTTTCCTGTCAGTAAACAACAAGCATTTTTTAAGCACTTACTATATCCCAAGCGTTGTGCAAAGCCCTGGTGATGTAAAGGGAGGAGGAAAGCATAGACACTGTCCTCAAAGTGTTTGCCTTCTAATGGGGGAGACAACCCAAAGAACTGTACGTACAAGTTATCCACCATGTAAATGGAGGGCCATCCCTAAGGGAAGACACTAGCAGTAAAGTGCGCCAGGAAAGGCTTCCTGCAGAAGGTGGAATCCGAGGTGATTTTTGAAGGAGGCCAGGAACGCCAAAATGTAGAGTTAAGAAGGAAAAGTCTCCCAGACATGGGAAACAGCCCTTGTAAAGTCAGGAATCCTAAGGGAGGAGTGCTGAGTTCAAAGAACAGTGAAGAGCCTAGTGTCACTGGACCATGGAGTAGAGTGAGAAAATAAAGTTATCAATTTTAATGAAGACGAAGGGAGAGAAAGCAGAAGCACCACTGAACAACCTTCAAAGGAAATTTCCTTTAAATGTGAAATAAAGAGAACATTATGCTTAATGTTACTTAGGTTAAACTTCCATAAGCCTAAATCATGACCACCTATTTATTACGGCTCTTCCTTGACATTAATGTATTTAAAAGGAGATTTTTTGGTTTTTTCCCGAGAAATTCATATATTTCCCACCTGATAGGAAAACACCACCTGCCTTCTGCGAATATGCCTGCTTTCTCTACCTGAACCTCATTGCCCAAAGGGACGTCTGGTTCAAATGCACAAACTCCACATATTTGGCAGCAAATGGCAAATCAGATGGTTCTGTTTGCTTGCTTGCTTTTTTATGTCCCAGCATGAGCTCGGCCTGGGGGCAATGTAAGGACACAGAACACCTCGTAATGCTGCTGTTCCACACTGATTAATCAGGCTAGCTGGTAGCCTATTAGCCAATGCAAAGGCATCTGGAGATGAAGCCTTTCATAGATATTGACCACTTTTTTTCTCTCTTGTAGATGACTTGTTATGTCTGTGCTAAAATAGGACACCACTGGTGTTTAAATTAAAACTGGTTCTAAGAGTTATGGAAATAGAGATAGGCATCGATTTTATATCTTCGTTCATATTCATATCTACTAAGAGGTGAGAGCAGTGGTATGCTGGTAAATATTTAATAATTGACTCTCCAGAAGAAAGGGTGTATACATGACAAACTTTCATTTTTATCTGCATCATTACCATTTTCTCCATGACTTTTTTAAGTCTAGATAATCAACCAAACAATAAAGTCCTGATTTATAACATTTATTTATCTGCAAGGTGCAAATGCTTACTCTGAAAATTTAACTATTGGCTCACAACCTGGTATAAGCTTGTTCCAAGCATACACCCTTGGATGAGAGATACCAGTTCTAAGATTCTAAGAGTACTGGAAGTAGAAATACTATATGCATACTCACACACCCACATATATTTACATATGAAAATCAGAATTTGAGATTGGTCTGGTTAGCATGGAAGGTAGACGTTGATTCATTCATATCACAAGCATTTATTGAACATTCAAAATGGCAAACACCAAGGGCTGTAAAAGAATTATAATGTTTCTCTAGGCATTCACAGTCTAGTTGAGAAACAAGATCCACTTGAAAAATTGGATGCTTTGGGAACTCATAAATGTGCATACTCCCTCCCACAGTACTGATCATCCATGTTCATCCATGTTTTCTCATCCTGTTCAAACGTGCCTCAATTATCTCATGGTACCAATCCACCTTACACGCTGCTACCAAAATAATTTTCTTTAAACACAAATCTGACTATGTGACTCTTCCATTCAACTAATTCTAGTAATTATTGCCTCTGGGGTAAAAAACAACCTTTCTGTTTTGCTTTTAAAGCCCAGTCTCAACCTATCTTTCCAACCTCATTGGATATGACTTTCTCTCCGACACTGCAGGAACAAGGAAAATTGGGCTTCTTTCTGATCCTCCGATCTCCCATTTCTTTGCCTTTGCATTGACTTTCTCCTGTTCCTGGGACACTCTCCCTTCTTAACTCCACCTCACAGAGGCCCTCTGTTCCCCAAAGATGCAGCTCAATAGCATCTTCTGCATTAACCCTTTCTTGATCCCCCAGCTTCCTCCGAAGCTACCTTGTAGTTAGCCATTTTGCGTTGCTTGACTTCATATTTATATTGCATATATTTGCATATGTAATCATTTTCCTGCATACTAAAAGGTAAGCTACTTATGAGTAGTGATGGTTTCATTCTTTGCACTTGTGACCTGGGAAAGTGGTTGGCTTCTTCAATAGGTCTTAATACCAAAATGGAAAGTGTGAGTTGTAAGTCTGGGGATGGATTCTATGTCTATTGTCCAAGAACTATCTCTTATTTTACTGGTTCTTCTTGGTTTCAACTCATCCTTGAACATCACTCCTCCTCCAGAATAAGGTGAAGATCCAAAATCTCATCACTATGCAGATTGACTCAGCCTTTGATACTCAACACCTCACTTCTCTCAATTGCTTCTTCTCTGTAAGATATAAGCAGTCAGCTTCTAAAACACTTCCTTTAGAGAGGGCTTAGAAGTTTCTATGCAACTCTTCATTCTCCATCATCCATGATAAGTAGCCTCAAGCACCATATACCCCTTTGCAGCTTTTATTTACCATCTTCTCCAGTTAGACTGTAAGCTCCTTGAGGGTAAGGATTGCCTTTTTCCTACTTGTATCTCCAGTGATCTATGCGACTGACACATAGAAGGCACTTATGTAACATTCATTGAATTGCATTGGATCAACTTTATTTAGCTTAGAGGAAATTGTATTCAGTTTATTTTTAGAGGATGAAATGTTTCTGCTCCATCCATTTTTGAAGACAAATAAGATGTTGAAGGGTATTAAAGAAGGAGAATCCAAACCAATTAAACCACAACAATTTTCTTTTTGTATCTTTAAAGAGACAATGTGGTTCAGAGGATAGAGTTCTAGATATGGCCCCTAGATCTGCTCAAGAGACCTGAATTCCTACCCCACCTCAGATATCTACTAGATATAACCCTGAGAAAATCTCTTCATTTCTCTGGGCCTCAGTTTCTACATCCATAAAATAAGGTTTGATTGAGTTATTTAAGGATCCTTCTATCTATCTCTAAATCTATACATACTAAAGCAGTTGTACAAGATACTTTGATAGTGAAGGAGAAGAAGAAGGAGGAGAAGGAGGAGGAGGAGGAGGAGGAGGAGATGTAGTGAGAAAGGAAAGAGAGAAAGAAAAAAGGGAGTAAGGAACTTAATCCTTGATAATTATAATATCCAAATTTGATCCTCTGGAACAACTAAGATCATATACTCTGCCCTTCCCTCTTTATCCAGGAAGAAAATACTCTAGGTTTAAATATCACATATACCATCAGATGTGGTTGATACATTGGTTAGTTTTACAGAGCAGCTTTTTTATCTTTATCGTTGGTTAGGGGAGAAGGGAGGAATGTACTCTGAAATGAAGGTGACATGAAAGCAAAAGATACAAAACTAAGGCAGTGTGTGGTACAAGAAAAACAGTGCTGGCTCTGTGATCCAAAGACCTAGATTCAGATCCTGTCTGTGACCCTATGTGCCCTTGGGCAAGTCATTTAAAACTCTCTGGTTCTCTATTTTCTCATTTCTGAAATGAGACTATATGCCAGGTCTCATCTATAGAGGGACCCGATGACCTCTTCATTTGCTAAAAATCATTCACTGAATTATTTATTTGTAGAGGAGTCCCATGTCTCCTTCCCATCAAAGATCAGTGAGTTGGGAGGACAGGGTCAGGCCATTTCAAGGTCAGTTTCTTAGATGTCATTTTCTAAACTCTAGTTTCTCCTATTAGCTCTCACTTCCTAAAAGTCTAAGAAAAATAGACCTCAGAAGGGAAATGTAAGAAAAATAGTAGCAAAGGAGTATGGTGAAAATCTGGGCCCTTCATCTGGGCCCTCTGGTGTAGGAAATTCCTTCCAAAATGAGGAGCCCCAGGTGACTTGTTCCCATAAAAGAACTGGTCTGTGGGAATTATCAAAGCTCTCCTTTTTTCATAGCCCCTTAAGTTCTGTGGGGGTGACTATAACTAGATAGAAGTATGAATATAGGTTTGGGGGCTATGGCAAGGTAGCCTAGGACATTGGAAAGAGAATAATGCACGGCACCTCCATTTAGTCTTGACCAAGTGAAGCAAGACATAGGGCTTCAGTTCCTTTTTCTATGAAATTCATTTGGCATTTGTTAAAACATCTTTTTTAGGCCGAGCACTATTTCAGTTGATGCAGGTGCAAAGTAAAACTTGAAATAGCCCCTGCCTTCAAAGAACTTACATTCTACTGGAGGATATAATTTATACACAGATATTGAAATAGAAGATAATTTTTATCATGAAAAGTACCCCAACAACTATGCATCAAATAAGATTTCATAGAGAAAGTAGTACATGAGTTGAACTTTAAAGGAAGTTAGCCATTCCGAAAGGTGGAGGTGGAGAAGGAGTATATTTCAAACATGGTGAACAGCTTGTGCAAAGCCACAGACATAGGAGATGGGATGCCCAGTGTAGCAAACCACAAGGAGACAAGTTTGATTGGATCGTCGAATAAGCAATGAGATTAAAGGTGAAATAAGTCTCAAAAACCAGGATAGTGTCAAATTGTGAAAAGCCTGAAACATCAAACTGGAGGGTTTGTATTTTATCCTCTAAGCATTGGGGAGCCCCTGGATACTACTGAGTAAATGAGTGGCATGATAAGACCTCTGCTGTAGCATGTTTTGGTATCTATGCAGGAGGCAGAATGGAGACATGAGAGACAGGAGAGAGAACCATTAGAAACTGGTGTAATAATTCAAAAAAGACACCATGAAAGACTGAATAAGGGGCAGTCAGTCAGTCTACCAACAAACATTCTATCTGTACTAAACTAGTCATATATTAAAAAAAATGGGAAAAAGTCACTGCTTGCAAAAAGTAGTAGTCAGATTGTAACTAATGAAGGAGTTTACCATTACCCTCTCAGGAATGAGACTCATCAACTGTGGGCAAATGAAAGGCTTAAACTAGGTGACGTGTATGATCATTTCCAACCATAACATTCTGCAGGCCTCTAAATGATCGATGCCCATCAACTGGGAAATAACTGAATAAGTTGCATTGTGTAATTGTGATGGAATACTACTGTGCTATAAGAAATGATGAGCTCTGTGATGTTTTGGCTGTGTTTGTCCTTCATTCTCGAATAGAAAAACATAGAAAGACTCACACAAAATAGCTAAGAGCAAAATGTGCAGAACCAAGAGAATGCTGTTTACAGCAAGAGCAATGCTGTTTGAAGACTTTGAGTAAATAAGTCATTTTGACTATTATAAATACCCAAATTAGCTATAAAGGACATATGAAAAAAGATGCTATTTGCATTCAGAGAAAGAACCAATAAATAGAAGTATATATGAAATAATTTCATAAATATATATGCATATACATATATATGAAATTATTCCATGCATATATTTCACATATGTATGGAATAATTTCATATATACATATATGTGTATGTATATATGTACACATATGTGAGTGTTTAAAACCTATTTGTGTCTAATGGTAGCCATCTCTAGGGCAGGAGGGGGAGAATAGAAAAAAGAAAGGGGGAGAAAATTTACATGATAACATTATTATATATTTAAAAGAGATAGCAAGTTGTACACAATACATTTGCAGTTTCATTATGCAATCTTTTTTTAAAATTATACTGTTATAGAAATGCTTGTTTTATTCCACAAACTAAAAATAAAAGGAAAAGAAAAACAATCAGGCCCCCTTGTAAGGCACTTTTCTATGGTCTGTGCCGTAGAATTCCTGAGGAAAGCTGAACTAGCTAGAAAATGTTTTGAAGTATTTTCGAAGCAGCTTATGCAAGTCGCTTTCGTAGCTTTTTATTAAAACAAATTCTAGGTGAATAATATGGCTTGGGCATCTATGCACATGTTCCTCCATAATTTAGGCCATTGCTTTCCTTTCTGTTTCTCAGGGTACTTGGATGAATCTTGAAGTCTGGATTCCACTTATCATGGTGAAGTTGTTGGATGCCTTAACCCAAATCTGCCATAAATAGGCACAAAATAATCAATTAAGATCCTAGATGTAAAGCTGTCAAGGCCCTCAGAGGCCATGTAGATCAACCTTATCATCTTACGGGTGAGAGAACTGAGTCCAGGAAGTGTTCAATGATTTGCCCAAGGTCACAAGGTAAAAGTTTGTACATAAAAATTCCAAGGTTTTAGAAATTCTGAAACAAGAGTTTTGTTTTCCAAGAGCTGTCAAGATCATTTGACAGGACTAAAGGGAAGTGATAAAGGAAGTAAGAGTTAATTTTTTAAATGAAATCTCTATTTTGTTCAAAGCTTTAAAATTTAAAGCTCTTTAGCTAACCATCCCATAGTTATTTGCTTATGTCCTTGGAAGGCTGTTCTATAACCATCTGACCACTTTCTCAATTTCTTTGTTTTTTACCTTTCTGTCTTCTCTCTGAATGGTAAATATTTATCAGAGTCAGAAAATATCTTATCTTTTGGGTGAATTGAATAGTTATTAAGAAGTAGTTTTGATCTGGAAGGTATGGAAGGGGATATGGGATTATAAGTAGAAATAGATAAACAGTAAGGCAATGGACCTCAGTCAGGAGACCCACATTGTGAACCCTACCCTTTTTAAAGGGCTCACTTTGGGAGCTGTGCATTTTTAAAAGCCACATGTAAATTCAGGATTTGGGCATGTGTGATTGCATCCTATTTCCTTTCAGGCTTTAGATGATGATAAACACTTATTTCGGGCTAACAGTCTGCCCGATGGGGCACAGAGCTCTGAATTAGACACGGTTCTTGCAAAGAAGGTTCAAAATCTAAATACAAATTAGAGAGGCAGGATAAAAAAGCATCCAAAAAGGACCAAATATTCTGTAAGGGCAGACCTGTCAGTGCAGGCATTCAAATTGTGTTTTCCAGCATAATTGCCGAATGTCTTAGCTGTACACACACAAATATTGTCAGTGTCTGCACATTTGCACAATATATGACCAGATGTAAGCACACAGCTCCACTGATGTTCACTCTTAGCTTGATGCATTTAAAAGCTAAATTTAGGCAACCTCCTGAAAATCCAGCTTCCATCTGAAAACTTGCTCCCATTACCAGTTTAAGCTGCAGGATGAACACCATGTAAATGTTGGTGCAAGGCTATGAATCACATCAGGCCCACAGGGCTCTGGTCCAGGGTGCAAACATGGTAGGGGATATATTTCCTTCCCAGGAAGTTATTGTCTTATACTTCACTTCACAAGCCTCTGGAGGTCCCTGGGAAGCCTCCCTCAATTGCCCCATGGAATTCTCTGGACATCCCTTTCCCATCACACCATTCCTAACTCTCCCTCTCCACCCTGCCTATGCCAAACTGTCCTTTATATTGCAATACCTCACTCCCAGGAAGTTAAATCAATTCCATGTTTGTGATTGCCATGTATGCTTTAGAAATGTTACCTTAAAAACCATGTATTGGTGCTTTGTATGTTTTGCATGTTCAGTCTGTTAATATATCTTGCAAATATTTGTGTATATGAATAGGAAAGTATATAAGCATCAGGGGAGGGGGAGAAGGGATGAAAAGAAGAAACAATATTTTACATGTGGATAATCAGTTTACTTAGATGCCTCAAAACATGAATGATTTCTACAATTTATTTACCAGAGATGAGTTCAGATAATTTCATTGTGCATCGATTTCCCCCAAGGAGAAAGGAAGTGGTGGTCAGCTAAACAGGGCCTTGAAATGGAGAATAAGCAGACATAGGCTCATTTCTACTGGGACTTGAGTTCTGCCTTATAGAAAAAAAAATAGACTCCTTGAGCCTTAGTTTTTGTAATGGTAAAGTAAGTAGTTAAACTTGTAGAGTGTTTGGAGATCCTCTGGTGAAATGTTTTCATATTGTCTGGGGGATTCCATATTTACACATAAAACTTAGAAATAAAATTCAATTTGTTCTTAAGTTCTGGTATATTTATGAAAATCCACACTTTGCCATGCCTAAGTATAGGTTGTTGTAAATATAGAGGTTAAAGGTAGAATAGTCTGGCCCCAAATAAGATTATGTGCATGTATGTGTATATATATATTTACACACATATACATATATGTGTGTATATGTATATATATGTGTGTGTATTATATATGTGTATGTATGTGTTTATGTGAGTATGAAGGCAAACTCCTCCCTGCTGCTTCTTAGACAATGTGGGGGACTATGGATACAGAACACTGCATACAATGTTAGACATTTATGACATGTGGGTTAGTTTTGCTGCATGGTTTTTCTTCCATATGTTTTCCTCTTTGTTATAAGAAAAGGGTATGGGAGTAGTGGGGAGAGGATACGTTTGAAAATATTAGTTATATGAATGCAAGCGATATCAATAAAGTTTAAGAGAAAGAAAGTGGAATGTTGGAAACCAACGATTGGAATTCAAGGCTTCCGTCCTTGGAGCTCTAAACACACAGAGACTCTTGATTTGGAACGTCACTTACAATGTACATGTTAATTGTTCCAAAGCACTTGACCTGAAATCTGAAATCTGTTTGAAATTTGTTGAACATATTCATTATATACATTTAGAGACTAAAAATATACGTGTCTGTATATACACAGATAAACATTCAGAGAGAACACACATGCCTAGAAAAGATAATGCCTATGCTGATTTTAAATCACATATCTTTTTAAATCCCTTTTTTTCTAATTAAAATCATGTTTCCAAAAGCACCAGTCTCTTATTTGTTTTTTCTAGACCATGGGCCTTACTTATTTTCACTGTATTGATGACGTCCGTTTTCACACAATAGTCATTTCCTGATATACCAAATGCCAGCCTCTCAACACACTCACACATACACACGCACACACATGCACATACGTGCACACACACAAACACAAACATGTACATCTACATATATCTGGGAGAACCAGATATGCAAAACAACTGCAAAATAGCTATGTCTGACACCATAGGCAACATTCTGCACCCAAATCCCTCCACCCCCACTCTATCCAAAAGCAGGGACTTAGGTGCCATGGTCTGTTTTCCAGGATTGAAACTAGTTGTTAATATTAATTTTCATAGACTTTCCAAGCCAATAATTCACCTCTGTTACAGGACATGAATATATACATAAGCAAGTCAATGAATGAGTGAGTGAATGAATGGATGGATGAAAATATGTATTTTAAAATATATAAAATAATTTTAAAATACACAGTACCTTGTAAGAGAACCGGTGGACTTTAACATTCTTGTTGATTCCCATTCTCATCTAGTATTCAGCCTGCTCAGGTAAAGAACCAGTTCAATAGTTACAGGGACATAGGGAGGGAAGAACTCAAAAGTTGCCTAGAGTGCTTTTGCTATATTGAGAAGGCATTCATTGATTTTAAAAATAAAATTTAGAGTTCTTTTGAGATGAACAAAAGCAAGAACTTTGATTATAGCTGCAAGTCCCAGTAGGGATAGTTTGGGTAGAGTTTTAAAGTACACAGTGGGTTATAAGACAAGATTCTATTATAAACTATACTTTTCTACTAAAAATTTCCAAGTCAGGCAGCTGGGGACTGTCTATTTGTTTGATGGTATTTTGTTTTGAACCCCTGGTGACATATTTTCAATTTTACAATATATAACGATAGGAATATGGAACTTGGTACAAAATTGTTTCTGTGTACATGAAACAGACATTGATAATCTATGATTTTGCCATCAAGGAAACTCCTCTGCCAACCCAGCACGTGACCTGTATATAACTTATTAGCTAGATTTCAGGGAGTTGCCAAAGAATTACAGAGTGACCAGACACAGAGGCAAGTTTCAAATTCAGGTCTTCTGGATAGCAAGTCTATTCATTATGCCAGAGTGCCTTTCATAAACTACACCTATTTCATAGTGGTGGAATGTCTACATGACATAGATAATGTAGCAAAGAGAATTTCATGCAATTTTCCTGGCTTAAATTTACTCATTTAATTTTCTGTCAGCATGCATCTAATCATATGTTATATTCAATGCACCAGTTGAAAAATATTTGATGAGACTTTGCTAGGTATCCAATTCTAGGTGCTATGGGAAAGTAACAAGGATGAAACGCAATTACTCTCCATAAGGAGCTTATGATCTCCTTAGAAAACACTAACAAACAGGAAACTGTATACAGAGATACATACATACAGATGTGTGTATGTGTAGATATTCACTTATATATACTGTTTATACTAAATATATAAACAGTGGGCAGATTGTTTATAAGTTTGTGTGTATACATATATACATATACTTACATAGACAATATATGTGCATATATACATACACATACATACATATATAATGCACATCATAGTTCCAAGTTTGCAAGGCACCAAGAAATTAAGGAAATATGTGTGTGTGCGTGTGTGTGTGTATATGTATATATATACATATTTATATATATGAGACCTATATTCACACATATAGTTTCCATTGGTGTGAGATTCTATTCACTGCAAATAAATGGATGCACATGGACATACATACAAACTTTGAGAAAACACTTGATTATGGTTTCCTAAAAGTAGTATGGAAAAAGGGCATGGGATCTTATGTCAGAAGATCTGAATTCTAACTCTGTTTTTTATTGGCTGTGTAACAGTAGGAAAGTTACTTTAACAGTTTCTTTATCTGCCAAACAAGGATAATAAGTCTTATTACCAACTTTGCACACTCAGAATTTTATGATAGAATCTAAATATATCATCTTCACTGACCTCAATGACGAAAAGACTTCAATAGAAACACCTTTCTGGATGTTTTCCTGGAGTCGAGTCAAGTTCAAATTTGACCTCAGATACATACTAGCTGGGTGACCCTAGACAAGTCACTTAACCTCTGTGCCTAGGTTTCCTCATCTGTAAAATGGGGTTAATAATAGCACTTACCTCCCGTGGTGTTTGTAAGGATCGATCGAGACAATAACTGTAACAAGACGCTTAGCGCAGTGCCTGCACGTAGTAAGTGCTAAATAAATGTTAGCTATTGTTATTATTTTCGTCTTTCCCTCTCTCTTTCCTTCTTTCCCGTTTCATCCTTAAAAGGTCCTGGAATGACGCTTCTTAACTGGGTCTCTTGCCAAGTTTTCTTTTCTTTTTTTTTCCTCCTTCCACTGCTTCTGCAGTTTCTAAGGACGTAATTTGATAATGCTGATAATCTTCCATAATCTTTCTCCACTGGAATTTAAAAATTAGTTTATAGTCTAAACTAGAGATTCTCTTAGCTGCCAAATCTCTCCAATGAGCAAACAGAGGAAGTGTTTACTGCCGTAGATGGTTTTTAGATTATTTTTTAAATATATTGAGATAAAATGTATAAAGCGCTTCACAGACCTTAAAGTGCTTTATGAATGGCAGCTCTTTTGGTTTCGAAAACCAAAAATAGACAATAATCCGGACTCAAAATAGAAGAGGGCAAACAGAACAGAATGGATGACCTTTGGGAAATTGCAGAGTTACTGTAATGATCCCAAACTTCTACCTGAAAAAAAAAAAGCTTAATACCAATATTCTTATTGTGATGCTCTTTGGGTAAGAGTGTTAGAACACTATAGTCTCTAAAGAACTGAAATCAAGGCTGACCTAGAGGGCAAAAAAGAGTTTATCGTGGGCAAGGGCAATATACAAGGCATCACAAGCAAATAATTATGTGGTTGGAGAAGGCCATTCAAAGAAGTGACCAAAGAAATGCATGATCAGATTAGAAAATGGTCTGTCATGGAGGGGGCATGGATGGCTATCTTACTAATGTCAAGAAATTCCAAGGAAAGCTCCAAGCATTGAGATTGAACTCCCTTGTCATGAACCGAAGAAAGGACGTCAACGAGAGTGGCAAAGGATGGGCAATCGTCTGTGAGCTGCCACATCCATCAGATTAGAAATCCATTGGACTATTGGATCCTAGGATCATAGATGGAGAGCTGCGACTTAGTCATTTAGTCAACAATGTTTCCCAAATCCTGAGAATACAAATATAGGCAGAAAGAAAGACAGTTCTTACCTCAAGGATCTTATTTTCCAAGCAGAGAATTTCAGAATCCATCTAATTTAACCCCTTCGTTATCAGAGAATGGAGATTCAGTTCAGTGTCACAACTCAAGGTATCAGAGGTAAGATTTGTACTCAAATCAGCTGACTAGAGAATCAGTGGTCATTTTATTATACCCAGGATAAGGTAGGACTCAAGATAAGTGTTTTGCAAATTATAATAATCTAAACTATTATCCTTATTACTTACATAACATCTGAAAGTTTACCAAGTTCTTTCCCTTTAAAGGAGAGAATATAAGTATCATTATTCCCATTTTAGAGATGGGAATATTGAGGATAAAAGCTTAAGTGACTTCCTAGAGACTATATTGCTGGCATGTGGAAGAATTAAAACATAAACCCAGGTTTTCTGATCTTGGGTCTCTTATACCACTCTACTCTCTTATTAATATATTATCATTACTTATTAGCAATGTTCCTTATATATACAGAGAATGCCCAGAACAGAAGACATCTTTCCATCTTTATCATATCACTTACTGTTTTTTTCATTGGGTTCAGACTGCTAAATTAATTCTTCAAGCAATCAATAAGCCTTTATTAAGGATCAACTATGGGCATCTAGGTGGCACGGTAGGGAGAATGCTACTCCTGTACTCAGGAAAAGCTAAGTTCAAATCTGGCCTCTATGTGAGCCTGTGCAAATCACTTAACCCAGTTTATCTCAGTTTCCTTATCTGTAATTGAGCTGGAGAAGGAAATAGCAAATAGCTCCAGTATCTCTTCCAAGAAAATACCAAGAGGGTTATCAACAACTGAACACGAGTAAAAAATGACTAAACGTCATTCCCCAATTGATGAATGGCCAAAGGATATGAACAGGCAGTTTTCAGAGGAAGAAATTCAAGCTATCTGTAGTCATATGAAAAGTACCCTAAATTACTATTGATTAGAGAGTTGCATATCAAAACAACTCTGAGGTACCACATCGCACCTATCAGATTGGTTAACATGACAAAACAGGAAGTGATAAATGATGGAGAAGATGTGGGAGAGTTGGAACACTGATTCATTATTGGTGGAGCTGTGAGTTGATCCAACCATTCTGGAGAGCAATTTGGAACTCTTCCTAAAGGGCTACAAAAATGTGTATACCTTTGACCCAGCAATATCACTTCTAGGACTGTATCCCAAAGAGATAATAAAAATGGGAAAGGGTCCCACATGTACAAAAATATTTATAGCAGCACTCTTTGTGGTGACCAAGAACTGGAAATCGAGGAGATGCCCATCAATTGGGGAATGGCTGAATAAATGAATGTAATGGATTACTATTGTGCTATAAGAAATGATAAGCAGGATGACTTCAGAGAGGCCTGAAAGGATTTACCTGAACTGATACTGAGTGAAAAGGAGCAAAACCAGGAGAACCTTGTACACAGCAACAACCACAGTGTGAGAGGAATTTTCTTGTAGACTTAGCCCTTCACAGCAATGCAAGGACTTAAAACATTCCCAAAGGACTCTTGAGGCAAAGTGCCATCCTCATCCAGAGAAAGAACTATGGAATTGGAACACAGAATGAAGCAGAATATTTTCTCTTGTGTTATGTTTTGTTTTGCTTTTCATGGTTTCTCCCATTCATTTTAATTCTTCCATACAACATAGTTAAGGAAAAAATGTATTTAATAAGAATGTATATGTACAACCTATATATGATTGCATGCCATCTTGGGGAGGGTATGTGGACGGAGGGGGAAAGAAGGAGGGAGGGAAGGGAAGAAAATCTAAGATATGTGAAAGCGATTGTAGAAAACTGAAAACAAATAAATTAATTTAAAAAAAAGAAAAATAGCTAAGCAAACAACAAGGACCTACTATGGATCCAAAGACAAAAATTAAACAGCTCCCACTGTGCAGACACACCAACAGAAGGCTCACTCTTTCTAGGGCCAGAGAAGTCTGGGCCCATGCTCTTTCCAGTTTCTCCATTTGCTACCTCCCCCACATAGCTCTTTTTGTGAGCACTCTTTCCTAAATGGGAGACAATCAAACTAACTGAAGGCCTTCAGAAGCTATTTGCCCTCCAGGTCTTATAAAGAACTAATTTAATTTCAAGTAGGAAAAGAAAATCAAACATAGAGAATAATCTCATTTACAGTCGTCAGTGCAAGGTATTAGGAATACCTTTACTAAGTAAAATGCATTGGGATAAACTGAGAGTAAAATGCCTCAGATTTGAAGATGCTAGATGAAAGGGACCATTACTTTTGCAGTTTAAATATCTATTTAAAGAGGATAGAAAAATCCAAGATATCTGAGGATGAAGGGGAAAAGGAGGTTTATTTTAAGCTCCTAGAATATAAGCCTTCCAACTATGCACCATAAATTTGTAAAGTCATAGACATGGATGGGTAGTATAAGCTTAGGCTTTTAAGAACAACAGTAGTCTCCTGTTAATGATTTTTGCATGGAGCTGTGATGTTTTTAGAGGTTCATTTTGCTTTTTTTTTTTATTTTAATTGTGTCAAACCCCTGGCCCATTGTAGAGTCAGGGAATCCAAAAGGACCTTGGATTTTTTATTTTACCTGGGACTTGAAGCTAAATATCTGTGGTCATTAGCAATCCCATGGTAGCCTTTTCAAGAGCAGGAATGCTAACTGTGATATCCTGGACAAAATCTAAACCAAGTAATAACACTTTGACTACTTTGATTCCCTCCTGTAGTTTCAATTACCTGGTTAGGCCCCTGAAAATGCTTTTGCATGGTGGTGTTTGGTGAGGCATGGTTACATGAATACTGTATATATTGCTTCATTGGTGAGTCAAGGGGGATCCCTTCGCAGAGCCAAATTTTCAATTTTGAGTCAAGACAATGACCTGATTTGAGCATATAAGCCTGGATTTGTAAGAGAGGAAAGCCATAACTCCCCAAAAACTGACACAGTCCCAAAAGAAGGGAAAATGAAATTTTCCCACTGTTCCTGTGGAAAGAAAAGCGCTAACTCCAAGAATCCAGTGACCTAGCATTTTTATTACCAGTAAGAGTAGTATTGCTGTGATTATTTTATTATTGAGTGCCTATTAAGTGTTCACACTCGGCGAGCCACCACAGTGATCATGCAAAAGACATTGCTCAGCATAGTTATTGAACAAAAAATAATAGGTATGAAAGAATGGAAAATATATACTGTGCTATCTCATTTATCTGGAGACTTCAAGAAAAGAGTCATTCCGCACAAATCGATCCCAGGATCAGGAGCTAGAAGGAATCTCCAAGGCCATGTAGTCTGACATCTTTATTCTATAAATGAGGAAAATAGACTGGAAAGGTTAAGTGACTTGCTCAAGGTCACACAGGTAATTTAATCCAGGTCCTCTGACTCCAAATCCATCCTTTCTACTGCACTATGTTGACATTCCCTTTTATGTATTTTGTTTTTCCTCCTTTAACCATGTGTGGTTAAAAATACTTCTAAAATATCCTTACATGTATTTCTGATCTCTTCAACCAATTTAATTTGTAAACCCATGGTCCAGAGTCCCAGGTTCTGGGTTTATATGTAGACTGTGTTCATTCCTAGAGATATCTGCCCATAAATCAATCTCTTTGGTTCATTTTGCCCTTGCTACTCTGGTCACTGGGGCCAAAAAGTTCTCAGAGAAGATACTTGCATAAGCAAGCCTTCTCCTACCTCTAGGAAATTAAGACTGCATCTCTGCTATCTTCAACTCCTGGTCTCTGACCTCTCCAAACTACACCACAAATCTGTCATGTAAAAAGATATAACTGGGTTTATTTTAGAATCATCCTACATATGGTATGAATGGGCTAATAAATATCCTACAGGGTTTCTTAAATTTCTTTCTACTAGCCACCCCTTTGCCCAGTTTAGCAGCCTTTGCTGGTGTTGTATGGCTTGAGGGCATGCACAGTGCAAAGTGCACATGCTGTGTGTTCAGAACCAAGGTTGCAGTGAAGTTTCCCAATGCAACAGGGGCAAACACTGACAGAAACATCTCAGATTCATTACACGTTTGATTTTTAATCAACTTGTGGGTATTGCACATTCAGAAACCTTTTACTGTAGCCAAATTTTTCACAACCCAATGCACACTCTAAGAAGTGCTGCCTAGGAAAGGGCATTCTTCATGCCCCAATACAATCCAACACACATTAAGTGCCTACTACATTCAAGGCATAATCAAAGGGGCAGCTAGATGGCTTAGCAAATAACACTAACAATAACAACCAGTATTTTATCCTCACAAAGTATTTGGTGTTAGATGCTGTTATAATCCCCATTTTACAAATTAGGAAACTGAGGCAGACTTGCCCAGGGTCACACTGAGAGTGTCTGAGGCAAGATTTGAACTTAGATCTTCATGATCCAGCACTCTATCTGGCATGCAGAAGCAGGAGCATCTAAATTCAAATCAAGCCTTAGACATTTACTTGCAGTGTGACCCTTTCCAAGTCATTTAACTTCTCCATACCTCAGTTTTCTCATCTGTAAAATAAGGATAATAATCTCACCTATGTTTGTTGTGGGGATCAAATGAGAATATTTGTAAAAACACTTTTCCAACGGTAAAGCACTATATAAATGCTATTACTAAAGTCCCAAATGCGGTGTCAACAAAGACGTTAGCACCACATTGACAGAGAGGCATGTTCAAAGCCAGGACAAAAGCATAGATTCTCCTCCCTCCATCCCTCCATCTCTCAGAATCCCTAGCTTCCTTTAAAGACAAACTCTAATACCAGTTTCTGCCTGAGGCTCTCCCTAATCTCAATCCCTCAATCCTCAATCCCCCAATTCACCTCATATCCATTTGTATAAGCCTATGCATGTATATGTTATATCTTCCAGCCAAACTACAAACTCCTGAAGGACAAGGATATTTTTTTACCTTATCTTTTATATCCTCAGTGCTTGGCTCATGGCAGAATTGTAATCAATATTTTATTGCTCAGTTGATTGTTTGATTCTACCCAAGAGGCATCATTTTATTTTTTTCTTACTAACAGGGACACCATTATGAATATCAGCTCTTTTACAGTGCCAGAATATACCTCCACTAAAGGATGATCTCTATGCCTCCCTCTGATGGAGAGTGCAAGTAACTAGACCACTCAATGGATGGAGCCTGGCCTTCTTATCAGGAAGAGCTAGGTCCACAGCCTGCCTCAGACACACAAACGTCAGCTGTGTGACTGGACTAGTCACCTAAGTTCTCTCAGCCTCAGCTGTCAAATGGATATAATGAGAGCACCCACATTACAAAGCTTAAAGTGCTCTTTTCTTGTTTTAGTAGTAGTAGTAGACCCGGTACTCTATTCAGTTCACTACCTAGCTGTCCTAAAGTGTCTTACAAATGAGCAGCTGCTGCAGCAGCAACAGGAGTAGTAGTAGTAGTAGCAGTAGCAGTAGTAGCAGTAGTAGTAGTAGTAGTAGTAGTAGTAGCAGTAGTAGCAGTAGTATTTAGCTCTAACAGGTCCTACTAAACTAGAAAGACTTTGCAGATGGGTCAGGGAATGGATTATATGTTATCCTCTTAGTTGGCCTAACCCAGCTAACTTTGGACAGGTTCACTTGGAGGGTAATAAATTTTTCAGCTATAAAAAACACATAAAGACCATTCAGGTTCCAGAATAACCTCACTGATAAAATTACAGTTCCTTGAAATGATGAACCCTATGGCCTTGATACCATCAGAGGTCCAGGGAGGGATACATAGAAAGTCACCCTTACCCTAATTGGCCCAGCCTGCAAATCTTTTTTGAGTTCTTAGGTCTCCAGCAAAATCATTTCTTGGCTACTCCCACCCAGCCCCTGTCAGGCTCTCAGCAGTCACTTATTACTCTTGTCAGCATGCCTTCCTATAGCAACCCCATTCCAATTTACTGTTCCTCATTTACTGTGTCCTAGGAAACCCAGCATCCAGCACCCAGCACCTACCCTTGTTAGGACCCTCTGTAAGTAAGAATAAAGTACATCTGAATGTGGGCCTGAGGTGTTCTCTTTTGAGCAAAGGACTATTGACTCTTTCAAAGCCCCTATCTTTTAACTGTCTTCCTTACCCCCAACCCTCACTGTAGTTAATTAAAACTGATGAATCAAGTATACATAATGATAACACATTTATATAGCCATTCAAGTCTTACAAACTCTTCATATACAATATCCTATTTGATTCATGAAACAACCCTTTGAGATACACATTATTTTTATCCCCATTTTATGGAAAAGGAAACCGAGTCTCAAAGAGATTGAGCGATTTGTCCAGGGTCACAAAGACAGTGAGTTTCTGAGTTTCTTTCAAAGTTCAGCTTAAGGATAACCTTCTACTCTGAAGTCTTTCTTTATCCCTTCCAACTGTTGATGCTTCCTCTTAAAAAGAAAAAAAAATGTATTTACATATTTAGTTTGAATATTCTTTTATAGGCACATGTCACATCCTCTAGTAGAACCTGAGATCCTGTAGGGCAGGAGCACTTTTATTTTTCCTTTATATCCCCAACATCTAAAACAGTCGTTGTATTATATAGGAAATACAGAATACAAGCCTATTAGCTGATTGATTCCTGGTTCCAAGTCTACCACTCTCTGGAAGTATAATTTTGTATCAGATAAAATAATTATGATTTCTTTAAATAGTCATCATGCAGTATATCACTAAGTATGATGTAGGGAAAATCTCCTTTTAACTGAATGAATAAGAAATCAAAACTTATTGTTCAGGCATTTCAATAGCGTCCAATTCTCTGTGACCCCATTTGGGGTTTTCTTGGCAAAGATATCAGAATGGTTTGCCATTTCCTTCTCCAATTCATTTTATAGATGAAGAAACTGAGGCAGACAGGGTTAAGTGACTTGCCCAGGGACACACAGATAGCAGGTATCGGATGTCTGATTTGAACTCAGAAAAATGTGTCTTCTGACTCCAGGCCCACCTCTCTGTCCACTGTGCCACCTAGTTGCCCCAGAAATCAAAGCAGGCAGAAACAAAATTTTGTCATGTAGAAAACACTATATTGTATATACAGTATTTTAGGTAAGTTTTAGGCTATAAGAATCCAAGGTATCTGGAGATGCAGAAGAGAATAGTTTTACTTTTCTGTCATGTAAGTGTGAAATAGATATGGACCCTGAGAGGTGCCGAGTTCTTTCATTTTTAGTATTAGACTAGCCATGCACTTTCCTTTTTAATAAAATTTTGATATCTTTTGTTTTTATATCACCTAAATTTTCCAATGTAGTCCTCACCCACCCCTCTCTTGGAGAGCCATATGTAGTAACAGAATAAAAAAGAGGGGGAAAACAGTTCAGCATATCAAAAAAATCCAATATTACATCCCAACCCACTCCCAATCTCTGAAAACAAGTGGGTTAATACCTTCTTTACCTTCTTTGGGGCTAAGCATGGTAATATAATTTTGCAGCATTAATTTTCCATTATTTTGCTATTATTTTTTGATTTACATTATTACATGCATTGCACATATTGTTTTTCTAGTTCTGCTTACTTCACTTTATAGTCATATAAATTTTCTTATGCATATATCTGTATTTATTATCATTACTGGTTCTTACAGTATGGTAATATTCCACAACTTGGTTAGCCACGCCCCAATCAATGGTCATCTACTTTATTCCAGTTCTTTCCCACTACCAAAAAAGAAAAAGTATATTGTTATAAATATTCTGGAGTATATGGGGCCTTTTTGTGTCATAGAACTCCAGGTATATGCTTGGTAGTGACATCTCTGAGCAAAAGGGTGTAGATATTTTAGTCATTTTCCTTGCCTTATTAAATATTTCTTTCTGAAATAATCGTACAAATTCACAACTGCAGAAACTGTGCATTACTGAGGGGGGAAGTTAGAGGGAAGGAGAGAACTTGTATCTGAAAATAAAATTTAATTTAAATATACATATATAAAATCCAGAATTAGTCAAAAATAAATAAAAACTCTGTGTTAATATATCCGTCTTTCTGTAACCCCTCCAGCATTGACTATCCCCTACTTTTGTCATCTTTACCCATTTTGCTGAGTATAGAGTAAAAACTCCAGAGGGAACATTCTTTCTTATAGTTATTAAAACTTTACAATTCTTCTGAGAATTATTCGTTCATACCTTTGATAATTTATCAATCGAGGAAGGCTTTTTTTCCTTGCTTGTTGCCTCTATTTCTTAGATATCAGACCCTTGGAAAGAATTGGTATAAATATTTTATCATCATCCCCTTCTTCTGTAGTCTCAGTTGTACTAATTTTATTCATACAAAAGCCTTTTAATTGCAGGTAACAATAGTTAACTATTTCTTCTTTTATAAGCACCTCTAATCCCTTCTTTGTATAAGCTATAAAAGCTACATGATTTGCTCTTTTCTAGTTTTTTTAATGATTTGACTTTTATAAGTCAGGTCATTTTCAGATCATTCTGTTACATAGAGCAAGTTTTTCATCTAAACCTAATTTCTACATGACTGCTTTTCCATTTTCCTTAAAATTTTTTGTCAAATAAAGAATTCTTTCTGAGGCAATTTAAATTTAAGAGGTTCCTAGAACACAGTTATTGAATTCTATTTTTTATGGTCCTTCCTTGTCTAGTATATGCCAGTGAAAAATTTTTTTGTATTTTTAAATAGTACCAAAATGTTTTGATGATTACTACTTTATATAATATATTTTAATCTAGGAGTGTTATTCCATCTTGATTCCCATTTTTTTCATTATTTCCCTCAACATTTTAGATATTTTATTCTTCCAAATTAATTTATTTTTTCTAGTTCTACGAAGTATTCCTTTGGTAGTTGGATTCATATAGCACTAAATCTATAAATTCATTTTGATACTATTGTCATTTTTACTATATTATCTTAAGCTAGCCACAAGCACTATCTGTCCAATTACTTAATTTTTTTCTTTATGTAAGGAGTATGTTGGAACTGTTTATACAAGTATTAGCTATAATTTGGTAAACTGAAACCTAGATATTCTCTGTGTCTCGTAGTTGTTTTGAACAAGATTTCCCTTTCAACAATTTCCTCTTGGATTTTTTTATTATTAAATAAGCATATTGTAGATTTGTTTGAATTTTATCCTGCAATCTGCAAGGCTTCTGCCGCTGCTAACTGTCTCAGTTTCTTTGCTGATTCTCGCAAATTTCCTAAGTTTCCATCATGTCCAGAGCAAATAAGGATAACTTTGCCTTCTTTTTATGTATCCTTATGCCTTTAATATCTTTCTATTTTTCTATGGCCATTTATAGTCATTAAAACTACTATATATCAAATAATAGCAAAAAAAAAAGAGGGCATAGTTGCTTTACTCCTATATTAATTGTGAAAGCTTCTAGTATTTCTTCGATACATATAATACTAACTTTTAGTTTTAGAGACATACAATTTATGATATTTTAAAAATCTTTCTATGCCTTTGCTTTGTGGACTTTTATTACAAATATTATGCTTTTTTCTATATTTCTTGATATAATTTTGTTTTTCTGGATTTTTTGTGCATTTAATTAGGGTAAGTGTTTTCTAAATGTTGAACCACTCTTGTATTTTTAGTATAAATCTCACTTGATTGTAGTAAATGTTTCTTTTTTTTGAAAAAAAATAAATTGCAATAGCCACCTTTCCAGGATTTTGAAGATTTTTAAATTGACATTACTGAAGGAATTTGGACTCTAGTTATCTTTTTGCATTGTCTTTCCACAGTATCAAGGCTATATTTGTCTCACAAAAGTTGATAGAGGAGTTTCTTTTACAATTTTTGAGAATAATTTACATACTATAGGTATTCATTGTTTTAAAAATACTTGATAGAATACTTTGGTTAAATGTCTGGGCCGAGATCTTCTCACACCATCAGTAGTTACTGTTTAGCTAGTCCAATTTCCTTTTCTCAGATTAGATTATTTAAGATCACTATTTGGTATTCAGTAATTTTGTTATTTTACATTTTTGTAGTAAATACACCTTTTCATTGGAATTATGAGTTTTGTTGCCATATATCTATCTACAGTAGATTCTGACAATTCTTTTTATTCTTTGTGATTTAATCTTCTTCATTTTTTTTATTTTGCTAATTGAATTTCCCTGCCTCTATTTTAAATATTTTAACTAAAGATTTTCTCAATTTTATTAGTTTTTTAAAAGAATAAACTTTCAGTTTATCAATTGTATAGACTATAGTTTTTAACTTATCTTTTTCTCCCCTAATTTTCAAGTTTTCCTATTTGTATTTTTTGAGGGTTAGTTCATTGGTTTTAAATTTTTATTATTATATTTTCAGGTCATTAATCATCTCATTTACTTTTGTGCATGTTGGTAGGTGTAAAACTTTCCTCTGAGGACTACTTTAGCTATATCCCAGAAATTTTGGTATGCCATCATCGTCTTTCTCATAGTTATTAATTCTTTTCCTAATGCATTCTTTGATTCACTTATTATGCAGGACTTCATTATTAGGTCTCCATTTGGGTCTATGTCTTTGTTCTTTACCTTTGGTTATGATGATTACTGCTTTATAATCCTGAAATTTTAGGATTACTGATTTTTTTACATTTATTTACATTTTCCCTGTGTCCTAGAGGTCTAATTTTTGTAAAAGTATCAAGTTATGCTGAGGAATATGTGTATTCTTGAATTTCTGAATCAGAAAATGTCACAAATCTTTTAGCTCTAAATTCTCCAATAGTTTGTTGAGTTTTATAGTATGACTTTTGTTGATTTTTCTGTTAGATTTATACAGATAGAAGAGAGGAGCAGTAAACTCTCTTACTTTTATTTTGTTACCTTTTTTGTTATTTTGCAATTTAATTACTTTTCTTTGTGACTTTAGATGAATTGCTATTTAATGCATATATGGTTAATATTTATATAGGTTTATTAGCTAGAGTTTCTTTGAGCATAATATATTTTCTTTATGTCCACTGATATTAATAACTTTTATTTCTTATTTTGTATGATAACATGTTTACAATTCCTGTTTCAGTTAATTCACCTCATATGATGTAAATTTTATTCCAGCCACTCATTTCAATTGTTTGCTTTTTGTATGTGGTTCTTGTAAACAATATATTATGAAATTTTATTTTCTTAGCTATCCTACCAATTTCTTTTAATGACACATTCACTCCATTTACATTAAAAGTTATAAGAATTTGCTTGTGTTTTCCTCAATTTTTTATTTAGCATTTTTTAGGTTTTTTAAATCCCTTTCCTGCTGTTAATATTTTATACCAATGTTCTTTTTTACTTAAATAACTTTGATATAATACTATTCACACAGACTCTCTTTTTCCATCACCAAGTCCATCTTCACTTGTTTTCCTGCCCTTTGTTTGGAGATTTTGCTTAAATTATTGTCTTTTTTTCTTTCTTTTACTTAGTTAATGTGTTCTTTCCCTTCTTTTCTTCCTTTTCTTTCCCCTGCCAACTATTAATTCAACATCTCTCACCTTTACCCAGTCCTCCCCTCTAACAACTTGTGTTCGTTAATTTTCTTTTTGCTGTGATTTATTTCTAAGTTGTTTTTTATTTTGTTTTCTTTATTGATTTCCTTCCTTTCTAGTCTACTCTGAAATATAATTCTCTATCTCATGAGCTGTACTCTTATGTTTTCCTTCCTTAATTGCTGTGTTATTAATAGGGTTAAAACTTCCAGACGAAAAAATTTCAGCTCCATTCTCCATTTTTAAAATCCCTCTATGATAATGCCAGGCTTTAATTAATGTTCATGAATGTTACTTTTGCTCAGTCATGTCCAATTCTTCGTGATCCTGTTTGGGGTTTCCTGGCAAAGATACTGGAGTGGTTTGCCATTTCCTTCTCCAGTTCATTTTAGAGATGAGGAAACTGAGGCAAACAAGGGTTAAGCAACTTGCCTAGGCTCACACACCTACTAAATGTCTGAAATCAGATTTGAACTCATGAAGATGAATCTTTCTGACTCAAGGCTGGGTAATTTATTCACTGCACCACCTGGCTGCCCCCAAATATTCATAGGATCATAGATTTATAGCTAGTAGGGAACATAAATGTTGTCTAATTTCAACTTCTCAGTTTAGAAGTAAGAAAACTGAGCCAAAAAGACGCAAAATTATAGGACCAGGATCACACGGACATAAAGTGCTAATGCTGGGATTTGAACACAGACCCTCGGAGTGCAAACACAGTGCTAATTCCATTTTAACGATGACTTTCCAGCCCTTTCACAGAAATGTTTCTCAGCCGACCTTCCAGCTATTCTGTAGGGCCGAGGTAATTACATTTGTGGGTTCTGGAATTGAGAGGCTTATGCATAAAAGGTTTAAAGCGAGTGAAAAGATGAGCAGGTGGCAATTAAATGATGCTAAATGGGTTTTACCCCAGCGAGGGGAAATCCAGAGATTAGACAAGGATAGATTCGTGGACATCAGACTTCCTATGTCTCTCACTGGGGCTCACAGAGCTTTCATTTTTAGTGGGTCTCTCAGATCTGTGCTTAGATTCCTTTCCCTTTAATTTTGAGCTATAGGATTTAATAATACCCTGGGATTTTTTTTCCCTCACTGGTCTTATGGCAGAAAAAGAGTCCTATATCTTTTCATATTTGTCTCCAAACTCCTACACAGCTGTGCTGCCGAGAGGCTATTTGGGGTTCAAGTCATTGCAAAGTCTCTAAGGGCAGATCAAGAGGAATTCTCCATGTGGAATAAATTGTAGGATAAAATCATAATTGAAATCCTGGCCCTTGAGTCCTTTAGCAAGCCAGAAGAGTTATATAGATAGGAAAAACTGCTAGATGTAGGGATCCTGAAACCTAGAAAAGGTCAGTGAGGTCATTCTTCTCACCTCCAAGAGCCAAGGCCGACTTAACTTCCGCCGTGTGTTATAGGCTTGAGTTTCAGCTGCAAGGAAGTCAAGAAATGAACCTTCTCCTGGCTTTGCTATACCTTCCTGGAGCTCACTAAATTATACCTTTGACCTCTGAGACATTTGCAGTGGCGCTTGGATGTGGTTACAAATTGGCTTAGTATTACCAAACAGATCATTTTGACATACTGAAAGGCTAATCCATCAGTTACCTACTGAAGCAGGATAGATGGGAGGAAGAACTCACTGTGGCAGAATTTAGAGGTAGCTGCATAGTCAACCTTAGAGGACAAACCAGAAGCATTAGGAGATATAGAAAAGAGAGAAAAAAATAGTCAAGATGAGCCCAGATTTTAGCTTTAGATTTGCTTTAATCACTAGAGAAATTCATTTTTTCTTGCTCTCCTTCCTATTTTAACTTTATGTGTCTCACAGGGTCTAAAATACTATCCCTTTATCCCTTGTACCACTTGACCCACCCTAGGTCCAATTATCAAAGCCAACATTTAAGAGTTGTTTGCCTTGGGAGCTATCATTTCCATACTTTTCGACAGGATCTTTCCCATGTCTATAATGCTCTCCTTTCTCTCTCATGACCTGTATTTAGAATCTCTCATTTTCTGCATTTTGTCTGCCCCATTAGATTATGAACTCCTTCAGGGCATGGCCTGGTTTTGCCTTTCTTGGAGTCCTTTGCCTGGCACAGAATATGTGCTTAATAAATTCTTGTTGACTTGGCTTGACTCCAGTGCCACTTCTATATAAGCCTTTTCTGATTCCCCATGCCACTCCCCACCTCTCTGTTTTCAGCCACTAGAGACTCACTACCAAAAAAAGACCCTTTTTCATTATCATGTCCTTATTTTACAAAGACTTGTAAACAATTATCTCCTCAACAGAATGGAAGTTCTCTGAGGACAATGAGTGTATAGCATTTTTCTTTTTTTGTCAATGCCTTTTCATGGCACAAAAGCTGTGCCCAATAAACACTTGAGGATTTATTGATTAACCTCATAGGTAAATTCTCAGAGTATAATTTCTGAAGGTTTAGGAACTCTATCTGTGATTTCACTGATACAGGGAATCCCAGATGCAGAAACTTCTTATGTAATACAGGTCAACACCTTAGTCTTAGAGATTCCTAGAACACTGAGCAGTGACTTGCCCAGGATCCTACAGTCAATAAGTGTTGAAGGCTGAACTTGAATCTAAGTCTTCCTAAATCTAAGTCCCATTATCTAGCCAGTATTCCATACTGCCTCTCACTAATTTAAATAAGGAACCTGAAACAAATTGACAGCTACTAATTGTCTAGTATCAGTTAAAAGAAGGAAAAGTTAAAAGGGAATGGGAATTAAAAGAGGGAAATGAATTGCAGGGAAAACAAAACAGAGAGCCTGTAAGTAACACCAAAGTACCATCAGAAGAAGAAATAGTTTGGGATGATGGGTAAACCTAAATAGTTAATGTTACCCTAGGAGTCCTAGATCCATCAGTCTTTCATCTTCTTGATGATTTCACATATGTAACTAGGCTTGCCAATGATTCTTCCAAAAATTGAGTCCTATGTAGGAGAAAAAACACATTCCCAAATGGAAAGGCCTCATTCTATTGGATGGATATGCCTTGGCCTTTTATAGCCTTAACTTTTTGCTAGTTTGTCAGCAGTAAGTATTCATAGGATCACATGTTTAGAGCTCATCAAAACAGGGGATGATATATTTCCTATTGATTTTTTTAAATGTTTAATCTGTTTATTCATTAGAGGCTGCAAAGTTTGGTAGATAGAAGGACAGCCTTAGAGTCAAGAAGGCCTAAGTTCAGGTCCTATATCTAATACATACATAAGCATATGCATGCCCTTTAACCTCTCAGTGCCCCCAGACAACTCTGACTATGTTGTCTACAAGTTGTCAGCTGGCATTTCTGGTGAGAGTCCCCCCACAAAGATGAAATCAAAGGTCTAGATTGCCCGTAAAATCATTTATATTGTTGTAATCCTTAACTGACTCCCTATTGCATGTAGGAGAAAATACAACTCTTCAGCCTGGTTGTGAAAACTTTCCACAGTCTGGTTTAAACCTATCCACTCAGCTTTTTGAATAGAAAGGCAGTATCTCAAACCTCAGAACTCAACTAAGCCAACCCACATCTGAACACTAGTTCTACCACTAACATCCTAATCAGTCATGTGGTTTTCAATATAAGACTTGCAGTGAGGGGGATTTTACCACCCACAATCTCCAGAGGCAGCCCTTTGCCCTTTTGGGCAGTTCTAACTTGGAAAATTGTTTGGTGTACATAGCAGAAATAGGTCTCTGTGCAACTTCTACCTATTACTCCTACAGTCAATAAGTGTTGAAGGCTGAACTTGAATCTAAGTCTTCCTAAATCTAAGTCCCATTATCTAGCCAATATTCCATACTGCCTCTCACTAATTTAAGTAAGTTTTGCCTTCTTGGGTCAAGCTGAACAAATCTTTTCTGTCTTCCATATAGTAGTTCTTCAAAACCCTGAAGATTTTACACCCTCTGAGGATTCTCTTCTCTAAGCTAACCATCCGTGACTACTTCAAGGGACCCTCATATGATGGCATCTCTAGGTCCTTCACCATCCTGGTTTCTTTCTTCTCAATGACCTTCAGCTTTAAGATATTCTTTATTTCTTATGGTATAAAAATGTTCTTTTACATAATATGTTCAGCAATTCTCCAGTAGTTCTTTTTTTCTACTTCTCTGCTGACACAAAAAAAAAGTACTTCTTTATGAAATGATAAATTTTGATTAAGAAAGGTGTTGTGAATATCATGGCATATGTGGGAACTTTCTTTCTGGGAGGGTAGATTTTGATGAAGAGAAAAGGAGCAGGAAAGGGCATGATCCTAGGTTCAGTTAGAGAGGACTGACCCAGATTTCACAATGGAATCTCAGATCACCATGACAGTACTAGATCACTGATGGGAAAATAAATATCAAAAGAGAGTTTGGGAGATAGTTTTTTTCATTTCCTAAGGTTTTTTTATCTGTTTGTTTTTTGTTTGGGGATATTATTTTTGTTTTTAGGACCACTGGGATTTGGGATAGCCTGAAAAACAGAGCAACTCAGAAAGAAATCAACTCAGGCCCTATCAGAAGTCATTCTTCAGCATGGTATCACTTAGAGGTTTCAAGTTACAAGAATTTATTTTATTTTATGATTTGTATGAATCCTCAATGATCAAAGATGGTTTCTGAATGTTGTTGTCAAGTGAACGAATGATTGTGGAAATATAAAAGCAAAGCAATTCACATTGCTGTCGGAATGGCTCATTTGCAGAATCTAATATGCTATTATATTGACGTATTTTTTCATTTCATCTATTAAATCTTCCATTTCCATAAAGCTCATTTGTCAGCACCAAATGCAGCAATTATGTACATTTATGTATACATGTGTATGTGTACAGTCAGTTGAGAATGCCAGATGAAAGCTCAGCTTGACTTAAAGAAACTTGGTCCAAGTATAAGTAATATCCTTGTATTTCCTTGAGTGTTGCAACCTTTTTTAATTGCTTGATTTTCATGAGTACTTCAGAATTTTTAAAAATTGCCTCCTCTCATTTTTTCAAAGCCTTGACAAAAATCAAGTTTAGTTTTGGGTTGTTTTCTTTTTTAACGTTTTTGAGTATTTGGTTTTTGAATCGGATGGTTGGTTGTTGTTATAAGTACTTTGGGTTCATGTTTCCACAAAGATGACCATATTTTTCATAAAGAAAAATAAGTTAAATGAAGTAGGAAACAAAAGGGAAATACCTCAATCTGAATTCCACAGGTTAACTGGAGTGGTACCGAAGGGCGCTGCTGGGGGAATGGTGGGCACTACCTTCCCTGTTCCCTGAGCTCTTCTTCTACCTTTAAGCCCTTAATTCAACCCATTTGTTTTAATTTGACTGCCTTTTGCCTGGGAAAGATGTTTGTGTAACGACAGACTTCTCAGTAGGTCTTCCACCTTGTTTGTGGCGTACATGATTGCACCAGCTCAAAGGCTTCTCTCTGTGTTCACTGTTTACTAAGGCCTTGAAGGGTTCTTCAGGCTCCACTAGGCCTGAGAAGAGTCTATTGAGAATCTCAGCCTTTTCCTCTCTTCCGAGATACTTCTTTTTATTAGACTGATAAACTCCTGAATTGTTGAAAAGCAGCCATTGGAAGAAGGATTTGCTGCTTCTCATGGGGTATGTGGGAGATATACTTACATCTCAGCTCTCTGGGTCCCTAACACTGTTAGGCCTAGGTGACCTCTCTCTCTAACTCAAAAAAAAAAAAAAAAAAGGTGATTGGGATACAATTACGACACAGAGTTGTTTTTTAGTACTAAAAACACCCCAACAACCCTTTAGCAACCCAATTCCTTTTCCCTATTCCATCCTCTTTCTCAATATGACTCTCCCTCTACTTTATTTTTTTAATTAGGATTAAAAAATGTGGTGAATGTCATAATTTTATTTTTCCCTGGTAAAAGGCTAATCAGGGTAAATATAGCTCTTTTTTTGCTTTTTTTTTAAAGTCCAAGGTACATTGGGTCCTGACCTAGGACCAGCTTGGTAAGTGCCTGGAAAGGTCTGAGCCGTTAATTTTTGCATATTGCTCAAGTAAGCAGAACTAAAAGCATTTAATTTTTTTCTAATAATCTCAGACGTGATTTTCTTGTAATGTACTACACAATCTGTATTGATTACTTCATCGGTCAGATATGCATTTTATAAACATATTCCAAAGGGAGGCATGAAATCGAACTTCAAGTTATTATTTTTGAAAATAGTACTTTTTTTTTGTCCCAGTGTTTCCAAATAAAATGTCGACTAGTAGTGGGGGAGGGGAGGAGAAGAAGTGTTTTTCAACTGTTTGTAGTTAAATTAATTCATAACAGAGGAGAAAATGAACAAGATTGAAAAAAGTGGCAGATACCCACATGAATATTTCCCATTATTCACATAAAAACTCTTTTCCTAAATGCAATTCTTTAAACAGCAAGATTTCTTCAACCTTCAACCTTTATTAAAGAATTTTCCAGTCAGGTAGAGTGAAGACACAAGTTTTCAAAATGGTTGTAAACCTTTCCTTGTATTTTATGTAGACAAGGAATATATGAAATATTTGTACTTATCTGTGTCTGTGTTGTCTCCTTGGATAAGCTCCTTGAGGCCAGAGACTTTGAATTTTGTCTGTGCACTCTCCATGCTAAACTCAGTGCCTGGAACTTATAGTCGACCCTTAATAAACACTTGGTGGTTAGCTAGCTATTCTAATATTCCTTTTGTACTTTATGAGTTAATGCAACTTTAGGATTTCAAACATATCTTCCACCAGTTAGGCCATTCATGCATATATAATAAAACTATTTTTGCAAGGGTAGGGAAAAGGTGTGTTTTTTCACTCATATTTATAGCATACAACGTTTACTTTTTGTTTGAATCTCTTTATGTCTGAACCTGAAATTTTATTGCTATAAGGAACCCCACCATCACCACTCCAAGATGGAGACTCTCTCCACAAATGAAGGTTGGCAAATTGTCTCTTAAAAGTCTAAGAGCTTTTAGAAGTAATAAAAAGTCAAGTGACATGCCCAGAGTCACAAGCTACCATTTGTAGAAGTCTAGACTTGAATCTTGGTCTTCCTAACTCGAAAATCTTTTCTCTGTCCTCTATATTACTTTGCTTTTTACTGTTTACTACGAAGGGCACGAATACATAACAAATTTATCTGCCTAGATTCTGCCCTTCTAATTTTCCTCCAATGGAACATCCACCAACTATGTTCCAGCACTGATTGTATGCAATGTTTTTGGCTGAAAAATCTATCGGAACGGAAGTAAAACTGCTCGAGTGTTGCCATAAACGGGTTGATTAACACTAAAAACAAATTTCCATCGGAAGGAACTTCAGGGGCTCCTTGTTTTTGCTTTGTTAAAAGCCTGTACTTGGCATGCTAGTTCACCGTTCATGATCCACATCAATACCTTCTTTATGTCTGGCTATTACCCCTCATTTAAAAATCTATTTTACGTGATTCTTTCAGCCAAAACATGGACCATAATGACACAGAATACAGCAGTTGCTTCATAAATTCTCTAAGAATCAATACTTTGGCTGGGATTTTGTCAGTCTCAAAGCCATGCATCATTAAACTTTACTGTTATTACAGTGGACTCTTCTTCAAAGTTCAGTCCTGAGCTCATCTTGGACAAACCTTTTTAAAGCAAAGAAAGGTTGAGCTGAGTGGCATCTATTGTCAGATGGAGCTTTGCTTTCATGATAGAATAGAAGAAATGTTGCTTCTTTCTTGTGATGTAGGCAGGTAGGGTAGCAGAGCCAGGTAATGACTCTGGCAAGGTCACAAGAAGCAGCACAGCATTGAAAGCAGAGGTTCCTACACCGACTGATCCAGGGGTGGGGAACCTTTGGCCTCGAGGCCTCATGTGGCCCTCTAAGTCCTGGGGTGCTGCCTTTTGACTGCGTCCAAGTGTTACAGAACAAATTTGTTCTGTGAAGTTTGAATTCAGTCAAAAGGCCACACTTGAGGACCCCTGGACTAGCCCAACTTCCTTTGTCTTCCATTATAGATAGGTTAAAGGTCAAATGTCAATAATTAGAAAAGATAACCTCCGTAGTAAGAGGAGTACTGGATTTAGAGTCAGGACAAGGATTGGATCCTGGTTCTACCACTTTAGGACTTTATGGTCTTTAGCAAGTGGCAGTTTCTCCAAACCACAGTTTCCTCATCTGTAAAATGTAGAGGTTGGACTAGATAACTTTGACCTTTCTAGTTCTGGATCTGGGATCCCAGATTCTCTGTTTTATTTCTAGAGTGCTCACAAGACTGAATCATCATGAACACAGTTCAGCATCTTCAGTTGAGGCACTTCATAAGAACCATTTAGCATCTGCTGTAATAAGCAGCCAGTCATATGAAAATAATCAACAGCCTTTGCAGCCACACCTTCACGCAGAGAGCATGTCCCCAACATCCTCTGGAGAACATCATCGTGGGCACAATAACAACGGATTTCTATTTTAGAGAAACAAAAGATCCCAGTGCTTAAATTACTAGACAGATTCAGAGGACCCAGGCTTGAATTTAGACACTACAACTTATTGCTATGGAGGCCTCATGCAAAATCGTTTAATCTCTCTGTGTCTCAGTTTCCTTATCTGTAAAATAGTCATTTTTTCAGATAATCTTTCAGGACATAAGAACACAGAAGCAATGAGTTACAGCGGCTAGAGTACTGAATTTGGAATCCATAGTTTACGGATTCAAACCCTAGTTCAACTACTTACTATCTGTTCAAACTTAGGGAGTCATTTAACCCTTCTGAGACTCAGTTATTTAATCTGTATAATGAAAGGATTGGACTAGATGACCTCTAGGGTACTTCCCAGCTCTAAATCTATGGTATGATCTCATGGAAGATCGAATTCTGAGGGCTAAGCAGAAAAGGGATTTTTCTGGGCCCCTGAAAGACTGAAGGATGTAGAAATATAAATGACAAAGGATATTAAAGATAAACTTCAGAGAAGCTATTTCAGACATCTCTTCAAAAGAATTAATGATTTGTTGACCCTAAATGACTAGGCCATTTCTGAAATCACTAATTTGTAAACTCCAAGGATAAGTTGCAGATTAATGATCTTTTGAATGGATGTATTGTTTGACTCCTAATACTTGTCATAAGCATGTTTTTCACCTCTTCCTGTGGCTGAAATGTGTCACCCACTGGCTTATTGACAGTGCCTTCAGGGGCACATTGCTGTGTGGGAGAATCTGAGGTGGAAAGACGGCTTTATATTTGTGTTCTCAAATGATGGCTCTCTCCTGATATTTACAAGTGTTTTCTACAATATTACAATTTGAATGGCTAAAACATTTAAAACATGATTAATCATATACTGTATATTCCTCAATGTATAAATTATTCTTTGAAATCTCCTGAACTCAAGCCCCAAAGCAAATAGGGAGGGGAAAGCAAGGTGACACAAATGTCCTTATCAGAAATGCAATAAAATTTTGCAAAAAATTATAAATGGTTGTACATTTTTGAAGTTACAATTAAAAGATGAAGCATTAGAACAAGCTGTTATTGCTAAAGGATTTGTATCTGGCAAAGGAGAATATAGGGTAGCTAGGTGGCTTAGTTAGGTTGAACAGTAGATAGAGTTCTGAGCTTGGAGTCAGGAAGACATCCCTGTAAGCTCAAATCCAACCTCAGCCACATAGTAGCTATGTAACTCTAGGCAAGTCGCTTAACTCTTTTTGCCTCAGTTTCCTCATCTGTAAAATGAGCTGGAGAAGGAAATGGCAAATCACTCCAGTATCTTTACCAAGACATGGTAAAATGAGTTCACAAAAGTCAGGTATCACTGGATAACTACCGATGGCTCAGTGGATAAAGCCCTGAGCCTGGAGTCAGGAAGATCTGAGTTCAAATGTTGCCTCTGACACTTAGCTTGGTCATCCCAGGGAAACATTTAACCTCGTATTACCTCAGTCTGCTGGAGAAGCAAATGGCAAACTACGCTAACATCTTTGCCATGAGTAATATGGTCCACAGGGTCGAGAAGAGTCAGACATGACTGAACAAGCAAAGGAGACTATAAGCTCCATGAGGTAAGGAATTAGTTTTGGTTGCTCTGTATCCTCAGTGCCTAACAAAGTACCTGGCACAGAACAATCACTTACTGAATGCTTGTTGGGTTGGAATAGGTTGAGTTGAATGAAAAAGAATTGCACTGAATTGAAGTAAGAGCTGGGCCAAGAGTGATTTAACTGGAGTCTGGCATAAAGGGGTCTTTTTTCAACCACTAATACAATTATTCGCAAAAGGCAAGTAAAGAAGCCTTAACAGCTACACCTATTGCATTGACTAGTCTTTGCTGATTTTCGGTCTGCCTTGAAATATGTGGCAACCTGGCAAGCAACATGGACTAGTGGAAAAAAGCACTGGACATGCAGTTAGAGGTTCTGGGTTCAAATCCTGACTGTTGAGTACTGCCTATACAAAAGGAAATGAAATTCAAAGAAAAGAATATCCAACTCAAAGAACTAAATGTAGTTTACCATATATGACTTTGGGCAAGTCACTGAATCACTCTGGACCTCTCATCTCTAAAATGAGGGGTTGGGGAGCAACTAGGTAGCACAGTGTTTAGAGCTGGCATGGGTGGAAAGAGGACTTAAGTTCAATTCTGGCCTCAGACACTTATTAGCTGTGTGACCCTGGGCAAGTCACTTAATCCCAACCACCTCAAAAATATGAGTAGTTTGGACTAGATGACTTCAAAGACTCCTCTAGCTCCAAATCTAGGATTCTAGGTATGGCCTTCAGCTCTATGGGTTCTGTATTTCTATTGATTTCCCTTCTCCCTGAAAACTTTCGGCAACTTGCTAAAAGCCCTCTTTTCATCCACAAAGGACATGACTGGTGTCAGACACCAATGTCAGGGATATTATCATGACAGAGGCCACTGAAAAAATGGAAGTGAAGATGATTGTAGCTAGCTTGTACAAACAGGCTCAGTGATTGGCAAGTACTGTATTATAGTCAGTCCAATCCAATACACCTAAGGTCTAAATCTTACAAGTGTATCTAGAACAGTGTCTTATATACAGAAGGTGCTCAGTAAATATGTCTTGATGTAAACTGAAATGAATGAGAACCCAGAGTAATAGCTGGAACACACTCCAAGACTGAAAACCATGTCAAAGTTTTCATTTACTTTGCTTTGGAGTCAATTCAGATCTCGTGGAAGGAATCTGAGGGAGCTCTGGTACCAGCTTCTCCCCCCCACCCCAGCCCATCCCAAAAGTGAGTCTTGAAGAGGGAACTCCTAGAGAAATGACTTGTCACTGCAATGATGGGAGTCTGATTTTGTTTTTCAATGAAATTGCAAACCATCAAAGGCAAGAAGCAGGACCATCTTTTGCAAATCCCATAGCACCTAGCCCAGGCCAGAGCTGACAGTAAGTGCTTAATAAATGCTTTGTGAATGAAGGAGAGGATGGATGAAGAATTTAGACAAGTATAAATCACAGAAAGAAAACAGAGATAACAGAAAAGTGGTGTCACGGGTTGGAACGGAGGGGAATAAATAAGGTAACTGGAGTGAGGAGGGGATGTCAGCAGCGCAGAGCTGTGGACAACTACAGACTCAAGGATGAACAATCTGATCTCTAAGGCGAAAGGGAAGATGGTGAATGAGCATGGAGCCGTGTGTAATGTGGCAGGAATGCTAGGAAAGGAATATCATTAGAGCTGCCTGGGGAGATGAGGCAGGAGGCTGGAGAGCTGGGAGAACATGTCAGAATGAGTTATGGTCAAAGATGCAGAAAGATTCTGCATTTTCTTCCTCTTTTTTCTATCCCTTAGTATTACTTCCCTCTTGAAACTACCTACTCTAATCAGAGCAGATTTTTCAGTTTCAGAAACCCCATATTGGGTTTCTCACATCATTTTTTCCCCATCATCCTATACTGTGGATTCACCTTGAAAGATCCAAAAGCAATCTAAGAAACCAGACTTGAAGCCAGGAAGACCTGGGTTCAAGTCTTGCCCCTGATATCTACTGGCTGTGAGACCTTCTGTGAGTCATTTGCTTGACCTCTCAGGATCCTGGACAGGTCCCTAAGTTGCAGATAAGAGAACAAAGTGCATTGGTAGACAGTTTCCTTTTAGGGAGTTCTCAGTACCAATGAAGTCACAAATAGAGCCCCTATCACCACAAGGAAGCTGAATGCCTTAGCTCTTTCATTCAAGACCCATTTGAGCTGCTAGACTCCAAGCCAGTCTCAGGAGTAGAGCATTATTATTATTTTTTGTACTGACTCAGCAGCCTTTAGGCTTTCCTTGATACCAGTTCACAACCCACAGAGCCCAGGTGTTTGTGTCATTAGCATAAAAGACTTGCTCAACATGAATGCCCTATAGAAAATAATCAAGATTTGGAAGCTATCATTGTGGGATTCTAGCTGCACAGAACATAACCTTGTATGCCCTTGTATGAAAGGGGCGAGGAGGCAGGGACTGGGTGAACCCAAAGAGAGCAAACAAAGGAAAACAACAGTGCAAATAATATGGGAGTAGGAGAAGAGAGGAAGCTTATAAGTAAATATATATGTGTATATGTACATGCCACATATATTATAAACATACAATGATATACGATATATATTATGATATGATATTATGACATGATCTAGTGATATGGTAATATATTATATTATAATTATATAGTAATATTGTAACAGATAAGTCTATAATATATTATAAAGACATACATCAATGTAAATGTTACATATTACATGTAATTTGTGTGGTATACATTATCACATAATATACTATATGTATATATGTTTGTACAAGTTCATATGTGTATATATATGCATTTTTATGAATATGTGTATATATGTGCATATGTGAATGCAATTTGATGTTAGTAGATAGAGAGGAAGGCCTGGTTCATGTCCAACCTCCAATAATACATATAGATGAATAACCAGGAAAGGTCACTTAATCTCCTAATGCTCCAAGATAATTTTCTGAGACTATTAAACACTGTCCCTGGAGTCAGAGGACCTGATTTCAAGTTCCACCTCTGATATTTTCTACCCATGTGACTTAGACTTCACTTACTCTTTCTGGTTCTCAGCTCATCAGCAAGTTGAAAGATTCAGCTACGTGGTACAGTGACCAGAGCACCAGCCCTGGATCATCTTCCAGAGTTCAAATCCAGCCTCAGACACATACTCACTGTGTGACCCTGGGCAAATCACAAAACCCTGCCTGCCTCAGTTTCCTCATCTATAAAATGAGATGGAAATGCCACGCCACTCTAGTATCTCTGCCAAGAAAACCCCAAATAGGGTCACAGAGAGTGGGACATGACTGAAAAAGACTTACCAACAGCAGAAATGAAGGGAATGTAAGGGTTGATCTCTGAGGTCCCTTCCATCTCCAAATCTGTATGTTTTTGATTCCAAGTTGCAGAGAAGATATTTATTTATATTAGTAAAGGACCCATCCTCACCTGAGAATTCCCTGTACTAATAAAATCACAGGGGTTCACTCCTTTTTATTCCTCTGTAATGCTAATAAGAGTTAAAGATCTTCCCCCCTCCCCCTATTAATAGGTCTGTCAGTTGATTAGGGGAGAAATTTTTTTTTGTTAGAAGGACACACCTTTTGTTAATTTCTAATGACACACTGGTTCTCAAGGGTTGTGATGCCCTCTGACTCTGAAAAGTGTATATATACTCAGAGGTGAAGTTTCACTTTGGGGCTTAGTTTTTAGAAGAAGGTTTGTGTGCCAGATGAGACGCTGAGAAGCTGCTAAGGAGCACCCCCCCAATCAGCTTTGAAAACCCCAATATTGGTACTTCTCTCTCTGTTAACTATGTGTGTATGGTCAGATATTTGGGTCTGTCTGTTGATCTATGATGTATGTATTGCTTATGGTCAGATAGTTGGAAGCCCTGTCTGTTGATCTTTGTTTCTCTGTATTTTCTCTCAAGTTCAGGGTACTGACTTTTTCCCCTGAACTAAGTGAATGATACATGTACTTGATTAAAGTGATTGTTGATCCCTCAAAAGTTGCTTTCCTTTGAAAAAACACAGACCTAAGAAGCCGTACAGCAGGCCCTCCTGCATATGTCAGGATCCTTGCTGTTACACCTCTCATCCACTTGCCTGAAAAAATGAACATTTAACCTGATATTTCCATTCAATTTAATTCAATTAAAAAAACATTTATGGAGCAACTCCTTTATTCTGCTAGGGGCTAGGGATAACAAGTCAAAAACCAGATAGTCCCTGTCCTCAAGGAGTTTATATTCAATTAATGGGGGAAGTGGGGTAGACCATGTCTTCTACCTTACCTCTGCCTCCTGATACCTTTGACTTCTTCAAGCCTCAGCTCAAATCCTGCCTCCTACAAGAGGCCTTTCACAACTCACTCATCCTTCTGACATTACTAGCACCTTTCCTCTGAGATTAGTTTCACTTATATTGTATATATACCTGTATGTACAATTTCTTTCTTTTTTTCCATATTTTCTCCCCCATTAAAATATGAGCTTTTTGAGAACAGGGCCCTCATATTTTTGCTTTGATTTGTATTCACAACACAATACCTGATACATTGTAAACATTTAGTAAATGCTTATTTCCTTCATGGACAGACTAAATGCTAAGGAATTTGGGGGAGGGAGATTTCTAACAATTGGGGGAATCAGGAAAGGCCTCCTTCAGGAGTCAGTGCCTGCGTAGCCATGAAGATGGCTAAGGATTTGAGGTACAGAAGGTAAGAAGCAATGGAATTTCAGGCAGCTTCTGCCAAGGCTCAGAGCCAGAAGGTGGGATGTCCTATTTAAAGAACAATCAATAGCCCAGTCATTGATAAGGGGATGCAGACAGAACCATAAATATTTGCACTACAAGTCTAAGCGGAAAAGAGTTACACCCTGACAAGTCAGGTCTGATTTACCTGGCATCTAGTAAACAAAGACTGAGTAACATTTATCCTACCCAAACCTTTTCCTTTGCTTTTCCTTAATCTGTTATTATATGGATTTGCCTCCTGTCAATAAAAATACATTCTTATTCATTTCCATCAAGTTCTGATTCATAAAAGGTAAAATCTCAAATGAAAAATATAATATTAGATTATGATGATGCTTCCCCCATCTTCTAGTGACTTCACAGAGGAAGCTGATTGACTGTTTCTTAAGAGACCTATTACTTGAAAATAATCTCCTCCAAATTCTACTCTGTCTTTTGTAAATTTAATAACTGTTTTAGCTTTGTGAAACGGGGTTGACATAATATGCCAACAGTAGCTGAGAAGTTCTTGTTGCCCATTTCCTTTCAAAATGTCTTGCATGTGGACTTTAGGAAAACATGTCCTACATAGAGAATAGAGGGTGCTCAGTTTCTAAATATCTGAGATTGATGCATTTAGTAATTTTTTAAAAAATGATTCTGAACTTTAAACTTCATGAAGGAGAAATAAACAATTCCATCCGTAAAACCCTGTTGTTTGATGTCTTTTCTCTGTTCCTTTATATTATAGGAGAATTCAATGATTATATATTTGACTTTAATTTGCAAAAGTTTATTGTAAGGGGTGAATGAAGTACACTTGCTGTCATGATATATCGTACTCCACTGTCAGTGTCTATGATCTTCGTTCACAGTATTCTGTGAAATTTGTTAAGTTCTTTTACAGAGTTTATACCTTTTTTAGCTTCAGAATATTAGCCAATAAAATGAGGTCCCATTGCCCAAAGGATCTGGGGACCATCTAGGGAAAATCACTGTAACTTGGGTTCTTTGTTAGCATGTTCTGTCAGTCAGTTAATAAAAGAGCATTTATTACATGCCTCTAATGTTCCAGGCATTAATTATTATTTCATATTTTTCTCTGCATCTCTTCTCTATAGATGTATTCATTCTATATCTATTGAGCTGTTGTCTCCCCCTGGTAGAATATAAACTTCTTGACAGCTGCAATATATAGTAAGTATTTAATAAATGCTTATTGATTGATGCATTGAATTATCATCATAGTGATGCTTTCCATGATAGCATGGTGGCTTGAAAGCTAGCCTCAAACTCAGGAAGACCTGAGTTCAAATCTTGCCTTTTACACATATTGGCTATATGACTCTAGGCAAGTTGCTTAACACCTAAATGTTATATGCAACTTTCTGATGTTATAAACTTCAGAGAAGATAGGAACTTGTAGAGGAAATCCCCACTGGGAGAGTCCTACATGTAACAGACAAAAAAGATCTAGCCCAAAAAAAGACGTTAAAAAAATGGTTAGTCCAGTAGAAGGAATCGCAGAATTTTAGAATTGCAAGGAACCTCATTGTTCCCCTCATCCAATTCAAACAGAAACAAGAATGCCATACAGTATACCCAACAATGATAATCAACTTCTCCTGTAAGACCACCACAATAGCCCACTTCCTCCTAAAGCAATGCCTCTTGATTTGGGATTGCCTGAATGGTTAGGAAGATGTTTCTAGAGTTAAAGTAAAAAAATCTGCCTCCTTTCATCTTCCACTCTTTGGTCTTAGTTCTGTCTTTTAAGGCTAAACAGGCCAACTCTAATCCATCCTCTATAGGACAAGTCTTCAGATATTTAAAATTAATCATCATATCACCCCCTCAATCTTTTCTTCCTCAAATAGAACATCTCCAGCTCCTTTAATGATCTTTATGTTATCTGAAGGAATAAAATGAAAAAAAAACACTCATACAACAAATCAAACCAAATCAACGAGTATTTATTAATTTAATACCTAACATGAGGCAAGTATTCTGGGTTCTAGAATAAAAACTATATGGCCCTTCTGTTTAAAACTGGAGCTACTATTTTAAATGGCCAAGAAGTAAAAAATAGTTGTCAATATCATCAGACCTGTGATGGAAAAGATGAGTGTCAATATCGTCAGGTGTGTGATGTAAAAGATGGATGTCAATATCGTCAGGCGTGTGATGTAAAAGTTGGATGTCAATATTGTCAGGCGTGTGATGTAAAAGATGGATGTCAATATCGTCAGGTGTGTGATGTAAAAGATGGATGTCAATATCGTCAGGTGTGTGATGTAAAAGATGGATGGATGTCAGTATCATCAGATTCTGATATAAAGATGGGTGTCTCTATGGGTACTTGGGTAAAATGTCATCTACCCACTCTAAAGCTATCATAGGCAGTTTGTTTGGAACAGTGTGTGATTTCCTACGTAAGAATCAATCAAGTAAGTAAGCATTTATTAAGCATCTATGTGCCAGGCACTGTACTAGGTGTGGGGCACATTAATAAAATAATGAAATATTCTCAAATTGGGAATTTACACAGTATTTAGTGGCCTACTGATAGTGAATGGACATGTTGTTATTTAGATGTTTCAGTGAACATTAGTAGTAACATGGAATGTTTTCAGATAGAAAAGATTTACTAAAGCTTTCCAGGAAGGTTTGATTCAAAATAGTATAATTTCAAAATAGTTTTCCAAATGGACTCTAGTTTACTGTACAGGAAGTAATCAAGAGTACCAAAGATGCTTTTTGTGGTTTTGAAGGAACATGGCAAAGCATTTAGCTGTCATACTCTTCTTCCTTCATCCAAAGCAGCTGCAGGCACTGAAATGTATCCATAATGTGTTGATATGTTATTGAAAAGAAATATCTTATCATTTGATCTTGAACTCTATGGAGTACAAAGAACTTTTTGGTATGCTAGGAGAGTACATGAGTCTTTCTTCTTGGGGAACTCAGGTAGAAATCTCCTCTGACTCTCCCACTAAAGAAGAATGAGATAAGAATATCTTTTCTGGGAAATGTCTCAGAGAGCTCTAATAAGATCTATAAGTTTTCTATTGATTGTGAATAGATTTGACCTAAACTTGATTTGTGGACGTTGAAATGTCATTGATGGTGACAACCAATTTCAAGAAGACTTGGGCTGAAATAATGAAGATATTACAGCTTCACAGAAATTGAAAAAGGAAATTGTATGAGAGGATTAAAAGTTGCAAAGGACCTTCCAAAGCATATCCAGGCCTATCTTTTGTAAATGAGCAAACCAAGGCCAAGAGGGGTTAAGAGACTTGCCTGAGATCAGGATCTGGACCCAAGTTATGCATTTCTGAGCATCCACAATTCCACATTGACTCAGTTTGTCATGACTATAGAAGATTTATGAATAAGGTATAAATCAGACGATAACAATGGTACCTTAGGATCCTGGAAAGGACCTTGGAAACCATCTAGTCCAGTCCCATAATTTTATAGATGAGGAAAGTGAGGTGCAAGGAAGTTAGTTGCCCAACGTTGTTAAGATAGTAATTGTTAAAAGCAGGGTTTGAACCTAGATCCTCGAACACAGCATCCAGCTGGGTTAAGAAGCAAATGTAGAGGTTTCCCTATCATCGGTCATAAAAATAGATAATTATTTTATATTTAACACTTTAAAAAATATGTAAGTTCTCTTTTTTAAGAACTGATCCTTTACAATCAAGTGTGTGTGGGACCCAGTTCAAATGACTCAAGAGAACAATCATTGACATTCTCAGTGTGAACATATGCACCTCAGAAACTGGCAAATGCTACAAATCAGGGTTTAATATATTGGAGGGGTTTTTTATTGTTCCTAGACTTTAGAGGAAGCTTGATGGAGCTAAGTCAGACATCAGGAAAACTTGAGTTTCAGATCCAGCCTCATATACTTACTAGTTGTGTGACCCTGGGCAAATTATTTAATATTTTCCTGCTTCAGTTACCTCATCTGTAAAATGAGGATAACAGCAACATCTACTTTCCAGGGTTGTTTTGATGATCAAGTGAAAATATTTTTAAGGCACTTTGCAAACCTGAATGCATATTTTATCCATACTTTTTTTTAGAGAGTCAGTTGTTAAGTATTTGCCAGCATGTCACTAATTGTGACTGAGAGGACAGACTCTCCAAGCACCAAAGACCATGCTAGATGTGCAGGATGAAAGATAGTGAAGGAAAAGGAAACCCATGGATTACTTGAAGCACTGCTCAGTCTTAACACTCTTTATTATTGCATTTAAATGTAAATGATAGCTTAATGGCATTTTACCTGCATTGAAAATAATTCATGATACTTCAGGACAGAAAAATTTTAGTCTGATTACTGTACTGTGCTTTGGAAAACAATAACTCTTGATGGAACCCTAAAATATTAGAAAATAATAAATATGAATTAGAAAAATCTAATTAAATTTTACTTCAACATTTCAAATATATTTGCAAGTGATAGTTATAAAGACCTTATATACATATATAAATTCTGTGTTTTTGATTTGGAACTGTGATTGGATTAGCATGAGGAATTCCTATGGAAAATACCATGGATAGTTCTACTCTAAGTTGCCCAAGGGTACTATGTTGAGGAGTCTAGATTTAAATAAGTGAATCAACCAATGAGTAAAAAAAGAACAAAAAAAAAAAAAATCATCTATTAAGCACTTGCTCACCAAGGACACAAAGAGAAAAAGTAGGTCAGTCTCTGCTTTCAAAGACCTCTCATTCTAATGGGGAAAACAACACACTAAGCAAAGTTCAGCTGTGGGACAGATACAAAAGTCCAGGGAGTTTTTTATGTTACATCAGAAAGTTAGATGACTGCATCAGACATCTACAGGGAAGGTGGCAAACCTAGGAGTACTCCATCTCACTAGAAGGACAAGAGTTGATAGTGACTCCCATCTCTTTCAAGCCATGTGAGTAATGAGCCAGTCTACATTAAAGTCTGAACAGCCAAGCTAGGGGTAAAGGACCAAGAGAAAAAGGGAAAAGAAAGAAGTCATCCCTCATTTGCAGAAGGTCTTTCTGCCACCCAGGTCTTCCTGACTCCAAGGGTACCCATCTTGCCACTACTCTATATTGGCTTTCAAAACTTCTTATCCACACAGGCAAAATATTCTAAAGCACAAGCATTCTGTAGTAAGGGCAAGTATATGTAGCATTTGAAAATAGCCCCATGAATTAGATCCATTTAGAAATCTTAGAAAATTCAAAGGATATGGAGGAAAAAAGATTTTCAATAGGTCAGGGATGAAGTATACTTTTTTGAGGAAGGGAGGTAGTAACCCAAAATCTTCTGGAGTTTTAATTCACTATTTAATCACTCTGTGTGTTCCATTGCCATGTTTAAGATGTCAGCAAAAGTGGTTTATATTGCTAGTATGTTAGGTGAGGCAGTTAAGGGGCACAGTGGATAGAGCCTGGAATCAAGAAGGCCTGAGTTCAAATTTGAACTCAGACACAAGCTGTGTAAATCTGAGTGAGTCACTTAACTCTATATGCCTCAGTTTCTTCATCTATAAAATGAGATGGAAATGGCAAACCACTCTAGTACTTTTGCCAAGAAAACCCCAAGTAAGGCCACAAAGAATAGGACATTATTGAAATGACTGAACAATGACAAAAATGTATTCAGTGAACTTATGGGAGGATTTGGACAAAATTATACAAAATAGAAAGCCTTGGATGAATTGTCAGCTGTGTCATTGAATCCATGGCATCCCAGATCCATTCTGATATCATTACATATTACCCTTTGAGATTTATATACCTGGCCTTATTAACACCAGTAAATCAGAAATAAAACCTCAGAAGTTCAATATCTACCCCAAACTCTGATAATTAGGCATTTGTCTTCCATTTTAGAAGTTAATGAATGCCAAATGCTTTGTGGCCTAAGGTGCTCCATTGAACCATGAAATGTATAGAAACATTAGTTGGAAAAAGTATTGCATCTCAGATCCAATAAAGCACTAAAATAACATCTTATAACATCTCCCTTTGTCCCTGATGGGGGGGGGGAGTTAATGGGAAAGTACATGTTTGCTAAACCCCCTTCACACTAAACAAAATGTCATTGTTGAAGGAAGTCTTAATGTGTGATTCAAGATTAGAATGTTGCTGAATGAAAATGCAGAATCTGGTGAAATGAATGGGCTTCACTCCAGTGGGAAAGTGTGTGGATTTTATTTCCACATTCCAGTCTTTTCATTCTCATAGGACTTGGAATGACTGCAATGAAAGGTTTGAAATCATCAAGAACAAGACAAGTAATAGTATTCCTATTGGCCTCTAAGTACTTTCCATTGGAAGAACTCAAAAAATCAAGAGTCCTATTGTTGTGAAACATATTAGAGGAGACTTGTTTGACATTTTTTTAAGTTTTGTTGGTGTTTTTGGTGGTGTTGATTTAGAATGATTGACGATGCCATGGAAAAGAAAGGCAGGAATTTTAACTATGACTGTAACTACCTCGATAGTAGTCTGAGCTTGTCTAAGGAAGAGGAGTTATTTTTCCACCATTACAAGAAAAAATGGTGAAGAAAATGGCTTTTCTTCTGTGCTAATATATTTCTAATAACAGGATCATTGGCTCTGAACTTTCTTGACCTGAGTCTGTTCCCTTTTGCTAAAGTCATTAAGATGATTAGAACTTTGATCAGGGTTACAGTGTTAAAATTCTTCAGGTTCTTTTTTCTCCCATTTCCTCTGAACTGAATCAGCTGGTTTGAAACCTCAGCACACATCCTATTAACTAATCTAACTCTTCCATCAGTCGGGGTGAGACTCTCCAACAGATTCCCTGAATCTGTGTTACAAAACATAAATCACAGGATTAAACTTGTAGGGAATGATGAAAGCTGAATTCGTGTACATACATGTGGAAGGACAAATGGGTCCTTTTAGTATTTAACCTGAATGAAAGCAATAAATTTGAAACAGGTTTAACCAACCATATTGGTAATCCACAACAGATTCCATAAATGTTGTTGAATGAACACTGGTTTTGTTCAGTAATCCCTTGGATTAAAGCAGGGAGAGATAACTCAAACAATCTGTAAAGAATCACATTTTTTGGCTATTTCACAGTGATAGCCTGAAAACTATCTGAGTTGTTTTGTATCATACTCATTAGCAAATTAAACCAAGGAGAATATTGGTCATCTTTCGAAGCTTGGTTCAGGATAGACTGGATAGTATTAAAGAATGGTCTAAACTGGGAAGAAAATTGTAAAGGCAATTCTTGATTATTTCCAATATTCCAATGGACTTGTGATCTCACCAATGTAGGCATTCCCTCCAGTTAACTCCATTTCATTCAGGCTTGCCTTTTCTGTTATCCATATTCTCCCACAAATCTGCCATTAGGAGTCCATCTAACATGGTGGGGACCTTTCTCAAGTCCTCTTGACATTATATCGATGTGAAAGAAGGAGCTGCATTGTCCAATGGTAACTCTCTGTCTCTGTGTCTCCCTGACTCTCTCTGTCTCTCTACAGCTAGCCTGTCTTTTCCTCCCAACCATATATTTCTCCTGTGTACATCCTTTTCTTCAGTTTGGTGTGTTCCTTCATTTGTAGTAAGTTCCACCCTGCTCATGGCCATCTTATATATCTCCACTACTGTTTGGGTGGTGCTCAGATTTAATTTTTTCAGGTAAAAACATAGAAAGTCTTGTTTTCTATTTATGGACATTTATCCTACCTAGCAGCTGGATTTCATGGTGATAGAATAGCAATACCAGAGACAAGGAGAAACTGAGTTTGAATCTTGTGTCAGATACTTACTAGATGTGTAGCCTCAGAGAAGTCAGTTAATCTTTCTCAGTCTCAGTTTCTTAATCTGTAAAATAAGATGAATAATAGCCCCTCACACACAGGCTTATGAGAATCAAAGACATTATATCTTAAGAACCTTGCAAACCTCAAAGCACTGTATAAATGGTAGCTAGTGTTATCAATTATAGGGCAGAATCATTTTAAACTAAATGAGAGGAAAGATATATGTATGAGTTACCTAGATTTTAGCAAAGCTTTAATAAAGCATTTAATACTATCCTCATGAAAAATATAGAGATATACAGATAGGATAATAATACAATCAGATGCATCCAGAGCTTACTTTATTTATCATGTTCTTAATTTTGTTCTTATTTTCATTGTAGGCTCAGGCCCAATTACAAGAGAAATATATTTACCATTTCACCTTTGTCTCCCGTGCATTACTGCAAATAACCAGGTGTTAAATACTACATTCTTTGGGTCCCAACCAAGACAATATTGTAAAGATAGTGTTTGAATGTATAAGGTCATAATACTTGCATAGATATTGTCTAGGTGGGCAATTGTTCTACCTTGACTTCTCCGTTATGTAAGTAGACTCATCTTGAATATTATATGACAGAATAATATTAAATGTTTTTGCCATAATTTAGAAAAAATATTGTCCTTTTTTAGAGTATTTGGCAGTGTGGTCAGGGGCCATGACCACGGAAAAGATGGGTCTGTGTAAAACTGGATTGTAATGGATGGAGTGTAAAATTTATACGTAGTTTCATCTTTCTAAGGTATCAAGAAATTCAGGAGCCTGAGGTGAGTCATTTTAGGATGGCTATAATTCTCAAGACTTGGGATTGTACATATCCCAAAAGCTGATTTGTGTTCAGCCTGAGGGCGTCCTTCTTGAGTTACATTTCTCCTGCTGTTTGTATGTATCTCTGCCCCCTTTGTCTTCTACAACACCAACTCTACCCACAGACCTCTTCATAGTGGTCCCCTAGTAGGGTAAAATGCATAAGATCTGTAGTCCATTTTATTAAAAAAAATTTATTTAATAAAAAATAAATAAACAGATCACCAAAAAACCATGAACTCTTAAGGACTAAGGAGAGAGGAAGAGTTACAAATTGAATGGAAAGCCAGCCTTAGGGTCAAGAATGTAGCTCCTTAAGGGTAAGGAATGTTTTCATTCTTATCTTTATATTACCAATGCCTGGCACAGAGCCTGCCAAACAGTAGGCTCTTAATAAATACTTGTTGACTTGAATTAAACTCCCTTTTCTATTATTAGAAGCTGTGTGACCCTGGACAAGTCTCTTAATATCTTAATGCCCTCAGGCAACTCATTAAGGTTTAAGTTAAAAACCAGTTAATAATTTGCATTAGTAAGAGGGAGTTTTCTACTTATTCTTTGAAATTATGTTTGCCATCTCACCCCCCTACAAAAAGTACAAAAACAAGTTGAGGAATTTGGAAATAAAATAGACATTGACTTAAAACAAAATAAGTATTGGACCCACGATCGCATTAGTATGAGGAAATTCCTTCTACCAATGCAGATCACATCTCTACAATTAGAGAGATGCCCCCTAGAGCACTGAGTGGTCAAATGATTTACCCAGGGTCACAGAGCTAATATGTGGCAGCAGTAGGATTTAAATTCATCTTCGTCACTTTGAGACTAGGTCTCTTTTACTCCAAAATGTCACTACTGTCTTAACATTAAATAACATTTCATATTATCCTGAGGACTCCTCACCTCTAGCAATTATCTATTATTATAGACCATGCCATTCCTACTAAACTTTCTTTTACAGAGCCAGCAGGAGAAACTGGCATCCTTCTTGCTCCCTGCAACCCCTTCTAGACCCTGGTTATCCTACTATGGTTTATACCATTCCAATTATACCACTTTTCACTGCATTTTGACCATCTACCAAACCTCTCGGGTATTCTCCCACCTTTCTTAAGGACCTCAACACCTGGTTTATCATCTTCCACCAAGCCACCATCATTGAATGGTGACTATATTGATCAGTGACCCTTCTAATCTACTGTCCTAAGAGTTGTATAAGTTCTATTTACACTCTTCTTCGGCCAGGATCTATTCTGGGTCCTCCTCTCTTTTCCTTCTGTAAGATTTCAATTGATGATCTCATCAGCTCCCATAGTTTCAACGATCATCTCCATGCAGATAACTCTCAGATATACTTGTCCAGCCCTGACCTCTTTCCTAACCTCCGGTCGCATATCTCCAGCTCTGTATTAGACACCTTAAACTCAATATGCCCCAAACAGATCTCTTTCTCTTTCCCCAAAACTCTCTCCTCTTCTGATCTTCCCTATTACTGTCAAGGGTACAACCATTCTCCCAGCTCCTCAGGTTCCAAAACAAGGTGTAATCTTCAACTTCTCCCTCTTGCTTGCCCTTCAAACCCACCATGTTGTCAAGTCCTGTCATTTCTGACTTTGTAATAGATCTCGCATACACCCCCTTCTCTTCTATGATGCTGCCACCACCCTGTGGTTGTGATGCAGGCTCTCATCACCTCACAACTGGGTTATTGCAATAACCAGCTATTCCATTTCCCTTACCTGACCCAAACCCAGACACAATTAATTGATTGCAAAGTCTTACTGATTCTATCTCAACAATCCATACTCTTTCTATTCCCACGGTAGCTACCTAAGTTCAGGCTCTTTGTTTTTTGCTTAAACCACTTCCGTGGTCTAACTATCATTCTTTCCTCCAGAATACTCAATCCCGTCCAATCTATCCTTTTTTAAATTAATATAGTTAAGTTTTCTACAATCACTTCTACAAGTCTCAGATTTCCACCCCCATTCTTCCTCCCTTCCTTTCTTCTCCCTCCCCAAGATGGCGTAACAATCTTTTATGGGTTCTACACAGACATTCTTATTAAACACATTTTCACATTGGTCATGTTACATAGAGGAATTAAAATGATTGGGAGAAACTATGAGAAAAAACAAAACACAAGAGAAAACATTCTACTTCATTTTGAGATCCAATTCCATAGTTCTTTGTCTGGATGTGGAAGGCATTTTGCTTCAAGAGTCCATTGGGAATGTTTTAGGTCCTTACGTTGCTGTGAAGGGCTAAGTCTATCAGAAAAATTCCTCGCACACTGTGGTTGTTACTGTGTACAATGTTCTCCTGGTTCTTTTCCTTTCACTCAGCATCAGTTCATAAAAATTCTTCCAGGCCTCTCTGAAGTCTTCCTGCTTATCATTTCTTATAGTATATTCCATGATATTCATATACCACAACTTGTTCAAATTCCAGTTCTTGGCCACCACAAAGGAAGTTTCTATAAATATTTTTATACATGTGGGACCCTTTCCCATTATTATGATCTCTTTGGGTCCTAGAAGAAATATTTCTGGGTCAAAGGGTATGAATACTTTTTAGATCTTTGGAAATAGTTTCAAATTGCTCTCAAAAATAGTTGAATCAGCTCACAGCTCCACCAACAATGAATTAATGTTTCAACTCTCCCACATCTTCTCCAACATTTATCATCTTCCTATTTTGTCATGTTAGTCAATCGTGGTGCCTCAGAGTTGTCTTGATTTGCATCTCTCTAATTAATGGTGATTTAGAGCATTTTTTCAGATAATTATAGATAGTTTTAATTTCTTCCTCTGAAAATCAGCTATTCATATTCTTTGACCATTTATCAATTGGGAAATGATTTGTATTCTTGTACATTTGATTCAGTTCTTGGGTTTATCAAACAGTAGATTGCTATATTCTATCTACCCTTTATACTCCCCAACATAGGAAAATGAACCTGTCTTCTATTTAAAACCTTCTATTCAAAATCCTTATGGCTTCTACTATCCCTTGTCTGGAAAACTTTGGGACTTGTACTGACTTCACCATGCCCCAGCAAGTTCATTGTTAGAATTACCTCATCTCCCTGTAAGACCCCATGAGATTTGATACTCTACCTCATCACTACCCTTTACATCTCTGATTAGAGCTCCAGTGGGGTCATGAATCCAAACTTCCATTTAAGGAGAGACCCCAGCTCAGACATCTCCTTTCTCAACTGGCTACACAACCTTGGGACTTCTCTGGCTGATTTCTCCATCCACACCCTTGGGATTGAGTATCTCTCTCTCCTCTCCACCAACCCCCCACACACCCTAATGCTGTTTTTCAGCTCCTTGAAGGTAAGGATTGTCTTTCTCTTTCATGCTTGTACCCCCTTGTACACAACAGGCACCTAATAAATGTTTATTGACCAACTGATTATAAAATAAGACATGAAATGCTTAGTCTAGCCTTCAAGATTCTACACGATTTGTCACCAGTGTGTCATAGGATCAAAGATAATAAACTGGAAGGAATCTCAAATGCCATCTAATCTAATCCCCTTCTTTTGAAGATGAAGAAAATGGGACCCAGTCAGAAAAAGGGACTTTCTCTAAGTCATACAAAAGGCTATAGGAGTAGAACCCAAAAGGACCTAAAGACATCATCTATTCCAACCTCCTCATTTTACATTCGAGGGAACTGAGATGCAGGGAAGTGGGGTCACTTGTCCAAGCTCATAAAGCAATAAACATTAGAGGCAGGTTTCAAGACTAGATAGTTGGACTCTAGAACCAATGCTCTTTCCATGATACTAGACTTTTCTCCCCTTAATTCCAGTTTCCAGCTAAATTGTAGTATTACCCATTCACTTATTTGATCCTGCCAGCACTACTCTACCTTTACTCGTACTGGTTCCCACACTTGAAATAGATTCACCCACCCATTCAATTAACAAGCATTTGTTCCATTTATTCCTAACATTCCTTCCTTCCCTCCTTCCTCTTTCCCTTCCTACAGTCCAAGCATGGTGCTCAATCTAGGAACAGGAAGAAGGGGGGAAAACCCAAACAATCCCTGCACTCAAGGATCTTACATTTTGAAAGTCCTCTTCCTTCCAGGTTCAATTCTGGAGCTACTTTCTCCATGAAGTCTTCCAATATTCCTCTATTTGAAAGTGATTTATCTCCCTCTTCAAATTTCACATAGCATTTTTTTAATGGACCTCCATTTGGAGACAAAAGACTTGGATTCAAATGCTTTAAATGTCACTGCCCCTTATTATTGCTGTTGATTTGGGCAGTACCTAACCTCTCTTGACCTCAGTATTCCTATCTGTAAAATTAGGATGATTATCATGTGACTCTTTGGATTCATCACATCCTACCTCATAATAGAGTTATTTGTGTACATGTCTTATTCCACAGTCAGATTGTAAGTTCCTTAAGGGCAGAATTCATGAAATATTTCATTTTTATATCTCCCTAGCATAAAACCTTGTCAGTGGTAGATACTTAATACACAATTATTAAACTGAATTCATAAATTTAGATTCACAGAATGTTATATCGATAAGGGGTCTTAGATATTATCTAGGTCACTACCATTTTACAGGTGTGGAAGCTGAGGCACAGATGAGGAGTGATTTTCCAAGTTCAAATAGCTAACAGGTAACAGATCTAGAATTCAGATGTAGCTGTGCAAACTCAAAGACATGCCAAAACTGAATGAGATGCTTTGGGAAGCAGTGAATTTCCCACTCCCACTTTCCATGCCTGGAGATCTTCAAGTTAAGGATACATGATAAGTATATGACACAGAAAAGTCTGTTTCAAATAATCAGTTGAACTAAACGGCTTCTGAGATTTCTTCTATCCTAAAATTCTTTAATTCAGAGTCTTCAAACTCTATTTTTAAGAATGAGAAAGCAAAGGAGTCCATTAATAGCCTTTTCTATAAAATGAAGTTGTTGTGAGTATTATTGAAATTGAAATTGTAAAGAGGTTAGCATATAGTAGATGTTATATGAATTATTATCCTTTTCTTTTCCCTATTTTACAGTTGAGGAAAAGAAAGGGCCACATGGCTAGTTAAATCTAAGTCTCCAGTTGAGTCTAGTGAGCTCTCTTCACTACAGCCAACTCTAGGTCAACATTTATGAAACCACCCATATATTTGGTGTCTAAAAAAAAAGACTCTGTCCATTCAACTCTGAGTATCATCAGTAAGTCTAAAATATGAAGCCAGAACAACAAATATCTAGCCCCTTGCTGTTTTATTGTTTTCTATTTTATGAGTTCAAATTTCAAAAATAGTTCTGCTTGTCTTAAAGAGAGTCGTATGTATGTATTTTTCTGCCAAAGTTTTGAAATTTCTCTTGTCATCATCCAATGGGGCAAATGCAATATGGTGGAAGTTTAGGTAAGGGTTATGCCAGCTCTGGTCTCAGACAATGTGTATTTGCCTCTCTCTTTTTCCTCTCCCTTTCTTCTTCCTTCCTCCCAATTATTATTGCCAACTCTAGTGATCATAATTTAATGTTGATAGAACAGATACATAGGAATCTCTAAGAAAAGCAAAGCTTCAGAAATTAGAATTTTTAAAAGCAGAAAAAAATGAGATGAAATTTTGACAAATCATTTTTTTACCTTACAAAAATTTATCAGAGACATATTTTAACCAATGTATTTACGATTGTTTTTACAAAATACTTTCATATACATGATTTTGATCCTTATAATCAGCATTTCTGTGAGAGGGGTCAGGACCCTGGAGCAGCAAATGGAGGCTCAGAAAGGGTTTTTCTCAAGATCCCAATGACTGAGAACAGTGGCAACAGGTTAAGAACTCAAGGCTTTGATTCTTATTCATATATGCCTTTCAAAATACTCCATATTTTGACTCTGCTAATGATACTTATGGTTAATGGGCTAATTCTGCTTTTTTAAGAGTCCACAATTATGAATGGCTTTATAAATGTTAACTTAGAAGTGGTTGTAGTGGAGAGAAAATGCTGGGCTCAGTCAGGGGAGTTGGGCTTAATTAGCCATGCGACCCTGGTGAAATTATTTCCTTTTTGTTGCCTCAGTTTCCTCTTCTGTAAAATGGGAAAGGGAAGAAGCATTCGCGTAGTACCTACTATGTGCCAAGCACTGTGTTAAGTGCATCAAAAATATCTCATTTGATCCTCACAACCACAACCTTGGAGGTTATTGCTGTTTCTCCCCATGTTGTTATTAAAGAAACTGAGACCAAGAAAGGTTAGGTGATTTGATCTGGGCCACCCAACTTGTAAAGGCAGCTAGGTGGTACAGTGGAAAGAGTACTAGACCTGAAGTCTGGAAGACCTGAGTTCAAATCTGGCCTCACACACTTTCTAGTTATGTGACCCTGGGTGAGTCACTAAACCCTTTTACCTCAGTTTCTTCATCTGTCAAATGCTGGAGGCAAAGAACCCAATTAGGCTACCGTAATAGTCCAGGTTGGTGGCAATAAGGACCTGTACCAGGGTGGTGGTCATGGTAATAGAAAGGAAGGGACTGATTTAGGTATGACTTGGATAAAGGCCTTTCCTTGAAGATAGCTTGCTTATCAAACCTGCAGATGACTCAGAGCTAGGAGAACGAAATGGCAAACCACTCCAGTGTCTTTGCCAAGAAAACCCCAAACGAGGTCACAAAGAGTTGGACATGCCTGAAATGACTGAACAACACCACATCTTATAAGAGTCTGGGGCCGGATTTGTCCTCAGGTCTTCCTGACTCCAGGCCTAGCACTCTATCCACTGAGTCACTGAGTCACCTAGCTGCCTTTGAAGCTTGATAGCATTTCTGTGCCAACATCCCAGGATTTTTATGAGGAAGTTGCTTTGTAAACCCTTGAGAGACATTTTGGTATGGTGGAAAGAATGCTGAAATTAGAGTTAGCAGACCTGAATTTTAATCTCACTTCTACCACTTACACCTGTATGACCTTGGGCAAGTCACTTAACTTGTGGCTCTTAGTTCCTCATCCGAATGATAACAGGCCTCTGGGATTCCCTCTGGATCTGTGATCCTTATTGTCCATCATGAAATGGAGAAGGTTTAAAAAAGGTGTCAAACAGCATCTTGCTCTTGTCTCTGGGTATCATCTCTACTTCATGGAGAACAATAATAAAAATAATAGCTCAAGTCCTTCTCCAATTCCCTTTCCTTTTTTCAACTTCCCACAGAATCTGGAATTGCCTGTGTTTTTGTCTTTAAAATGGGGTCAATGCTTAAACATGACTGCCTAGTGGGGTTGTTGGAATGAAATTACTTTGGAATTGTGAAAAAACCATGGAAATGTGAGTTGTCACAATTATGATAAGTATGAGATGAGAGACACTGGAGGCAAAGAACCCAATTAGGCTATTGTAATAGTCCAGGTGGGCGATAATAAGGACCTGTACCAGGGTGGTGGTCATGGTAATGGAAAGGAAGGGACTGATTTAGATACGACTCAGATAAAGCCCTTTCCTTGAAGATAGCATGTTTATCAAACCTGCAGATGACTCAGAGCTATATGGGATACTAGCCAGTTGGATGGTAGAGTCAGGCTCCCTAAAGATCAAAACAAGCTAGAATGTTAGTCTAAATACAATAAGATAAGAGGGGGAGAAAGAGAAGGTGGAACATGAGGATGAAAATAGAGATGGAGATAAAAAAGAGTAAAGAATAAGTGCAAAAAGGAGGGGAAGAAAACAGTAGAAGATGCAAATTTATCCTAAATCAAAGAAAAGCTTCTTTTTAGTTAGTGCTAATACTTTCTGTGGAGCTAAAGCTTTTACATATCTCACAAATGCTTAGAACAAACCACTGAGGTAAGGAAATATCATTGTCTCAATTTAAAGGAAAATGGAAAGCTCAAGGAATCTAAGCGACTCTCCCAAGGTTGCAAGGCTCATCAGTCAGCGTCAGGATCAAGGAACACATCAGAGTCTTCTCCATCCAATGCTCTTTTTAAGACAATACAGCTCCCTGAGAAATATTCAAAAACAGAGATGAAAAATGGAGTACTTTATAATAAAACCTGTGAATCTAAAGTAGCCAAAATTAAGACCAGAGAGACAGAAAGACATAGAGACCAGAGAAAGAGAGAAAAAAAGGAAAAAAATCTTGTCATTCCTTGAATATTTTGAAATGAATAAAAGGAAAGAGAGGGAGGGAGAGGGGGAGAGAGAGAGACAGAGACACAGAGAGAGACAGAGACAAAAAGAGAGAGGGGAAGAGAGGGAAAGGGGAGGGATGGGGAGGGATGGAGGAGGGATAGGGGAAGGAGGAGGAGAGAGGGAGAGAAAGAGAGGGGGGAAGAGGGAAAGAGAAAAGGGAAGAGAAGGAGAAAGAGAGGGAGAGAGAGAGAGAGTGGCACAGAGAGAGACAGAGACAAAAGGAGAGAGGGGGAAAGGAGAGATGGGGGAGGGATGGGGGGAGTAGGGAAAGAGAAAAGGAAAGAGAGGGAGAAAGAGAGGCACGCAGAGAGTGGTTTGTTTTAATTGAATGAGGAAGGGAATTCAGAGGTTGGTGACTGACCACAGAAAACAACTGTCTTCCTGAAATTAGAATCCACGCATCAAGGCACCAGGCACTCTAACTCATAGTAACTGCCAAATGAGTGAAGCCCAATCTCTTAAAGTAAAAGGGTCCTAAATTGTAATTGGACCATCATGGATTAAATTTCAATACCTGAAAATTTTCTCAGAAATGAATAGGCCATTGGGAAGACTGTGGAGCCTGGGCATAATATGCTTCCCACAGCTGATCCTGGCAGGTCACTCGTTTGGCACCAAATAAAGGTCCCAAGTGGTCTTTAAGGGTATTCAGCTGCTGAGCGCTTACTCTATTCATCCCTCATTGTGCTCCTGGTAGCAGATCCAAAGAAGGCGCCTCAATCAGCTCTATGGGTGAAACGGTCATTCCACTGTAGAGCCTGGGATCTCTCTGGCCTGGCTGTACCACTTCAGAGAGAGTTCTTCGAGTTAGGGACACTCTGAATCTTAATGGTTTCTAAGAAATGCTGTTAAAGAGGAGAATGGGGTGGAGACAGACAAAGGGAGCGGGGAGAACAAATAACGTGGATTTTATTTGAGGTTGGGGTCGAAGCCTAAAGAAGTCTCATTTGTGGCTGTAATTCCCATAACCTTAGAAAACTGGGATGTCCCATTTGGAGGCCATTGAGTACCTACACAAACAAAAGTGGAAGTCACTTCATTATTTTTCTGGAGGCATGATCTTCTTTAGCAACAAAGGACGAATACAACACACACACACACACACACACAAACAAACAAAAGCTACAGCTTAGTGGAAGATAGCCTTCAAAGACTGACCGATGCTAATGTAGCCTTAAATTGCATTAGAAGGGATGGAGTCTGTAGGACTTTGGAAATAATAATGCTCCTGTATCCTGCCCAGCTCAGACTACAAGTTAAGGACACATAGAAGAGAGCACCCAGCATGAGGAAGGGACTGGAGGTTATACTACAGGAGGATCATTTGGAAGAATTGGGGGTGTTGGACCTGGAATAGAGGAGAAAGCCAGAAGCCACGGGTGGGAGATTCAGAAGGGGAGATTTTAGTACAATGGTTTCCTAATAATTAGACATCCCCAATAATACAATGGGTTCTTCCTGCCTGGAGGTCTTCAAGAAAGGCTGGATATTTGATCTCATTTGGGACATGGCATAAAATGGCATCCAAATGGAATAGTGGATGATGGCAGGTAGGAAAACCTGGGTCTAAATCTTGTCTCAGACACTCACCAACTATGGGAGTTGGACAATTCTTTTAACTTCTATTTCAGTTTTCTCATTGGCAAAAAATTAAAGGGTCTGACTCCTAACCATGCTAGCAGCCCTATGATCCTATGTTGTTAAGGGGATTCTCATTCAAGACCAGGATGCCCTAGGTGACAACTGAGGTTCCTCCTTCTTCTGAGATTCTGCAAAAATTGTGTCCCCTTTAGAATCAAATGAAAAATTTTCCATTTAGTTTCTGTGGTTGCATTTTCTCTGAGTTACTGAGAAGAGCAAAAGTCAATTCATTCAAAAGCTTCAGTTTGGTGTGTGTTAATTTCTGAGTCTTATGTTCCACATTAGGCATTTTTTGTGTCAATCCTGGTAATGTTTTCTAATCACAAAATAATATTTCCTGTCCTCCCCCATATGGGTTTTAGAACTGCAGGAGCTAAAGCCTCTCTATGAAGGTCATGAACCTGTCTGCTGAAGTACAGATGAATGTAAAATATTCGACTGAGTTTAACAGGCCTTATTAATGTGCAGACCCGGGATGCATTTTGTATTTAAATTTATCAAAAGGCTGAAAGGCCGGAGTTTGGTTTTTTTTTATTGTTTCGCCTTTGGTTTAGTAGAATTGCTTCATGTTGCTACAAATGAAATGTACCAGGATACAGTCTACCTAATTATTTTACATAGATCGGGGTTACAGTTGTACCTAATATTTCTAAGACCTCTTAGTGGTGGGAAATCTTTTCCATTAGGACTAGAAACTGGTGCTAATTATTTTACTTAAAATTTATCGAAATTTGATCTGTGCAGGAAACAAATCTGGCATGTAATCTATGAGTTTAGGGTTATTGTGAAGAGATTGTTTCAGAGTGAGGAAGTTTGAGAAATAAATACAAATTGTTTTTCTTTTCTATTAATTGTTTTGGAGGTCAAAATTTGGAAGCAATATGGTTGGCCCATTTCAACAGATTCTTAAATAGAATAAAATAGGCCATTTGTTTCAGTTGATTTTAAGTTTCTTGAGGGCAGGAACTATATTTTATTTTGAATGTCTACCTAGCACAATGCTTGGCACAGAGGAATGAATAACTTCTTATCAAACTGGAGTGGATGGTTTTCTTGAGTTGAATCTTAGAAGATGTCTAATGTCCAAATTTTATGGACCAAAAGACCCTTAAATATACTTTTCACAAAACCATAGACTTGAATAAGTCTTTCATCTCAAACCAACACACATTAAGCAGTAGATAGAGTACTGGATTTTGAATCAGAAAGATGCAAGTTCAAATTCTTTACCAGAGTATTAGCTATGTGGCCCAGAACAGGTCAATTAACTCCTCTCAGACCCAGTTTCCTTATCTGTAACATGAGGTAGTTGCACTCAGTGGCCTTGAAAATGTCTTCTCTATATTTATGCTTCTATGATCCTATGAGTATGGATTATGTGTAAGGTGTCACAACAGACCCAGGGATTTACCATGAGGTGACATCTTGAAGTGAACACTTCAGTCAGAGGACCTACATTCACGTCCACTCTGATATTTACTCCAGCAGGGAACCCAAGAAAGTCGACCTAAGCCTTCGTTTCTATAGATTAAGATGTATGAACAAAGGGTTTGTACAGAATGACTTATAGGGCCTTCCAGTTCTGTGTTCCTATTTAATCTATGATCCTCATTAACACATTCTCTTGAGTGGGATATGACATACGCACAGATAATTATAATAGAAAGGAAGAGAGGTGTTCGGAAGGTATTCAAGGAAAATTTGAAGAGATGGAGAGTGCTTTCAGTTATGAACCTTATTTGACTACTTTTCCAAAACGAATTCCAGTTTCTCAGAAATGTACTTTATTCATTTTTCAAGGCAAATTATCCAAAAAAGATTGGCTATATGCCATCATTTTCTTTTTCACGATGGTAAAATGTTGCTTGGCAATTTTCTCAAGAAAAGCTATTTCTTTCATTATACCTTTAAAAAGAACATTTTGCAGTTGAACAAAAAAAAATTTCCCCATGCCATGCTTAAATATTAAACTGAAGGAATATTTTTGTAATTCATTGGGGGCAGTCAGTGTCTGGATTTGGCCTTTCTTTTTTTAAACACTAGACCAGTTATTTCATTGGTATAAACTCTCAATGAGAAAATGAAGATCTGCACCTGCTCATCCATTACGAGAGCTGCCTAGGACCCTGAGGAGTCGTGACTTGTCCAAGGTCATGTGACTGGGGAATATCAGTGAGACTCATTGAGCCAGAGCCACAAAGTCATTGAGAAGAGTCATTCTCCCACTTTGGCAAACTACATTTCATGTTTGTTTAGGAACATACTGAATTCAGCAACAGTGCATGACAACAAACAATAGAACAGAATGAACTTTAGGTAAGTCTTTCCCTGCCTACACATACACTGTTATCAGATTATGTCTTCATTGCCCAGATGTCATGAAAAAGAAAGTTGTACTGTCTGTCTTTCCCCCCCAATCTGTCTTGCCTACAGCATGTCAACTGGAGAGTTCATAAGATGCATTATATTTTCCACTGCGTAGAAGCAAGTGCAAATGAGTGAGAAAAAGAAAAGGTTTTTTTGACATGAACTCGAGATGGATTGGAGTGGAGCTAGAAGGCCAGTCTGGCTCCAAATCTACTTTTCAAACTTATCAGACTCGAATCAGGGGTCATTTTGATGGCCCACTGGATAGAGTATTGAACCTGAATCAGGAAAATGAGTTCAAATCTCTCCTCAGAGACTTACTAGCTGTGTAACCCTGAGCAAATCACTTGACCTTTGTTTCCATTTCTTCAACCACAAAATGGGAATGAAAATAATACCTTTGAGTTGTGTATCAAATGAGATATTTATAAAGTGCTTAGCACAGCTCTTGGCACGTAGTAGGTCCTTAATAAATACTTGTTTCCTTCCTTTTAGAAGCTTCAGGCAGCTCTCTAAGACTAGCGTTTGCAGATGAGTGTTCTATATTAGTAGGGGCAATTTCCACACCTGTAGCTCCCCAGATCTAGAGCTGGAAAGAAAAGCCTTTTCAGTTTATCTGCTCTAATCCTCTCATTTGACAAATGAATAATCTGAGGTAACCTAGAGGAGGTGAAAAGCTTGCCCAAAGTCACGCAGAAAGTGGCAAAGCCGAGATGATGCCAAGTTCAGCACACCAAGTTCAAGGTTCTTTCAACGTACCAACACCTCCACCTCCCCCTCCCCAAAAAAAGAAGTCAAAGTGATCTGAATTTTTATGCTTTTCAGCATTTCTAACTAACTGAAAAAGTTGGTTACCATTTGTCTCTTCTATTGGCTACCTTTCAGAAGCCCTTGTTCCAATAACTTACCTAGAGAAAAGTCATAGAGGAGCTCCCAGGACCTTTTCTCAACTTACCCAAGAAAGTCTCCACTAGGAAATTGACATGAACACATTGTGACAATGCTGCAGCAAAAGCAGGTTGGAATTCCTCTTTGGGATGAAGCCCCAAATAATTTAAATTACATGTTTCTGGTCTCAATGCTTAACTTCCTAACTAGAACCCACATTTCAGAAGCCTCTTAACGCCTCCATCTCAGATCTTGTCTCCCTAAATCACAAGGAAGTATAATTCCCATATTCCTGGTTACTGGTAGTAATTGTAGCTTCCAAGATAGGGCATCATATAAATGCATCACATGTTAACATTTGTGTTGGTGAGTGCTTGCATGTTGAGACTTCAGCTGATTCACATTTTAATAATTCTGGATCAATTATTTGAATTCAGTAAGGAAAGCAAACCATTAAGAAAGCAGTCGAGGCAGATTTATTGCTTATCATGTCCGCATTCCCTTTTCAAACAGTGTTGAACTAGATGTTTGACATGGACTCAAAGTGCTAGAAATGGATTTGACTTCTGAAAATAAATGACATAGGGTATTATATTTTAAGGACCATTAAAATCCTGAAATTTCATAGTGCCTTAGCAAATAACCTGTCATTTAGCCCAGATAGTTTTGTAATGGTAAGGCAGTGGGGAAATTCCGTGTTCAATGGCCCTCCCATTTTCACATCTTCAGGTAGAATGCAGCATGGTGTATTATAAAAAAGCAATGACCTAGGAACCTGCAAATCTGGGGATTAATCCCAGCTGTACCACTGACTACCTGTATGACCAGGGCCAAGTCCATTAACCTCCATGATCCCCCATTTCCTCATTCAAAAACCTATCAGCTGGACTATTCAAATGAGCTCAGACTGGAGGCCTACGACACAGTGGAAAGAGTCCTGACACTGGGCCTGGGTTCACATTCTGCCTCTGACATTCATGACCTGGACCATCTTGGGCAGGCAAGTCATCTTCTCCGGGCTTCAGTATCCTCAACTATAAAATGGGGTGGGGTTGGATTAGATGGCCTCTGAATTCCCTTCTGGCTTCCAATATAAATAGATAAATTGCTGACATTCGCTTTCTAAGGTCCATTCTAGTTCTAAAGTTCTATAAATCTATGTTTTTTAGGAAGGGGAAGAGGAGTCAAGGAATGGGGACAAACATTTCCTCTCACTGAATGATATCAAGAAGGATATGAGGATATTATGGGGATGGATACCATATGAATTAGAATTCACTTGATTTGTCCAAAGTTTTCAAATGTCTTGTCTCAGATCCTGTTAAGGACCAATAGCTACTATCAGCCTAATTGGGGCATTTCAAAGTGAATTCTCAGTATCTCCTTGCAGCCCCCAAGGTCATCCAAGAGCATCATAATCTGTGATAATAGAGTTCTTTGCATTGTGTTTATGAATACTTACAAGGCGAATCTGGAGAAAAAAGGAAGGCCTTTTTTTAAAATAAATTTTAAGAAATCAGAGCTTAGGGTGAATAAAAACTGTGATGTTATCCAATGGCTTTTCTTGCTGAACCTTCTTATTTCGTTAATCACCTTTCTACCTCGTTCAGGTTTGTTTTTCCTACCTCACATATAGTTCCTATTAAGCTAACGAGACCAACGTGCGTAGATTAGAGAACCAATAAGCCTGTTATTCCATAAAGATAACCAGATAACAAGTTCTTAAATAATGGTGCCTGCCCCTCTTATGACATGTAAAAATATACTGAAATATACTGAAACAACAACAAAAACCCAACACTAAAATTAAAAAAAAAAACTGTTTCTACCGTGAATACAAAGAAATAAAGTTTATAAGGAAGCTATCATTTCTAACTAACTGAAGGGAAACAGTTCATCTTTTTGTTGCTCTCCGAAAGTATGCCTGTGCATTTTTTTTCTCAAAGTAATGCATACTCTTGGAAAGCTTTTTTTCCCCCTTAAACACAATTTACATATGGCACCGCGAGAGAGATGTCTTAGAAAATCATAAAGTGGTTCTGCTTGTAAAAGCAATGTCCTTTCTTGTTAATGCCAAGAATGCTTTTCCCAAAACACTCATTCTCTGCTCAAGACACTGGATCTGCTAATGAGGAAAACACGGCAAGTACCTCCGCTGAATGTTTCCCTTTGTTTATCTACAGGGAGTTCATGCTGTAATGGGAAGGATCCCTGAGTATCAATGAGTCTGAAAGTATTCTATTTCTGCCAAGAGTAAAGTTGTAAAGCTTCTGGTGCCAACAGCTTAAATTAATCGAGAATCAAGCAAAAGGAACTTGGGTGTCTTGAAGAGCTCAGGGACCAAATTGTTTCCACTGTCTCCTTTTATAAGATACATTCCGCATCATTTGCATGAGCCCTCTGCTCTGTCTAGTTGGAGTGTCAATGGCTGGCATCCCCCTAGGGGATGTGCAGTGAAATTGACACAGACTGTGATAGCAGCACTTGGCAAAAAAAAAAAAAATTAATGTAAGACTTCAACAGTTTCAGCCAGTCTTAGTTCCCAAAGCAATTCTTACTGGCAACCCAATCCTCAAAAACCATCCGATGCCCAATACTAATGAGTGTCTTCAGATGGATTTTATAAATAAGATACTGCATTAATTCAGCATGTAAATAGAGAGAATACCTTTGATGGAGGAAGGAAAAAGTACACAACTACTCACATGACATTTAGGTTTCATGTATAAAACATAAATAGCATATGAACCCTCCCTCAGCAAGAGTTGCAGATTTTCCCCTTCCGAAGGGTGTTCTGAATATACATTTCAAGCATAATAGCCCATAAATAAAATACAGTGCTTGCCAAAGTTATTTTCCCCCCTTATATAGAGCCTTTAGTCACTGCCCCGAACTCTAATTTTCTCTTGAGATGCAATTTAAGAGCTTAAAAAATGTTTTTTAAAGACTTCCTATGAAATATGCAGGGTTGTGTGTGCATTTTTTTATTTGTGTTTCTATATGGCCAACTTGCTCTGTTGTTATAAATGCTGTATGTAAAATTACCAGATTGCCCTGCATTCCATTTTTACAGGGGATACTGCATCATTAAGCATTGAGAGGATATAATATAGCTATTCAAGCTGCTTAAAATATTTTGTAACCATAAATTATTATCCAAAAATATTTTTCAAATAGATAAAAAGAGTTGTCAATTCTGCATAGTGAATGCCTCATAAGGGGCTCGTTTGTGGTTGAAAACTGAATAAAAGCAGTAAATTAAGACCAGACTTAACCATAGAGAAGCTATAATCCAGTGCAGATTTCCTTGGTGAATGAAGCATTGTTGTATGGATTTATCCTTCTTGCTTGTACAGTTAACCAGCCACATCTGGGGCCGGAGTGCTGTCTGTGTACACAGACAACTCGAGTTCACCAACCCCAAGGAGGGAAGCACATGGCCTGTTCGCAACCAATGGAAAAATGCAAAATATTTGGGGGGGGTGCAGTCTCTTTGAGGAGTAGATATTATTTTGAAGTCAAATCTTTGTAAACAGAAAAAGAGGAGAGGGACTCAGAAATGAGAGGGCACTGAAGAAAGTTCCTTCAAGCCAGTTTGCAGTGGTCTCCATGTTGGCTCGGTAGGCCTCTATTTAGCAGCTGGGCAGGATGAGAGTGAAAAGGATGTGCTGTGAGGGTCTGGGCCTTTTCAAATATAATTCTGACTGAGAAGTGCCTGAGATACAGTATATGCTGAAGGAGCATAGCCTGTCATAAATATTCATCCTCAGGAATGTAAATAGTGAGCAGACATATCAACTGCTTCTAGCTGTGTTATCCAAGATTGTTGATTTTCCAGGGTTGTTTGTCAGCAGGGTAAGTCATTAATGAATGAGAAGGCCCAGGGAGGAATTGACACTGAATCAGTTTAGACTTCCAGGTTGTTTATTTATCTTTGTGATTATACACCAATCAAGTGACTGATTTGCCTTGTGAAAGGCCAACTTAAGGAACTCCAAGTAACTCTGGTTTCTGCTCCTCCTTTGTTTCTTTCAGAACCCCACTTTTCCGGAGGATATTGCTTTTCATTCAACTCCTGAAAGACTGTGTCTGCCCTGCAGGCTATGCACAATATTACTGATTCTGAACCTGGAGGGAAAACTGTAAGTTCATAGTTGTACTCAAACTGTTTTCAATCATGGGGCATGGTCCTCAAGCTACTTTCCAACTTACTTTAAGATGTTCAATCAGATGCTTTTGTTTAAACACACATATATACACAGAAGGAGAGGGAGAACAGAGAGGCCAAGGAAACACAGAGACAAGAGAGCAAAAGAGATAGGCGGAAAGAACTGGAGAAAGACAGAGAATAAAGTGATCAATACAGGGAGGGAAAGTTAGAAATGGAGACACAAAAAGATCAAGTAAGAAAGGAGTGACAGAAAGAGACAGAAACAGATCTGGATGAAGAGAGAGACAGACAAGCATTTATAGTATGCATACTGTGTGTCAGACGTGCTAGGCGCCAGAGGAAACAATCCTTGCTATGAAAGACAAAATGAGGGAGAGAAAGAAGAGAGAGAGAGACAGAGAGAAAGACAGAGAGAGACAGAGACAGAGAGAGAGAGAAAGAGAGAAAGAGAGAGAAAAAGAAAAAGAGAATAGAGGAAAAAATAGAGAAAACAAGAAAAGAGAGAAACAGAAAGAAACAGAAAGAGAACAGAGGTAAAAGAAACAGAAAAAGAGAGAGAGCAGAGGGAGAACAGAGGAAAAAGAGAAACACAGAGGAGAGAAGTGGTTGGGAGGGAGTTTGCTTTCAAGAAGATGAAATCTTTTTAAAATACTGAATTTATTTAACCAATTTGAAAATCAGTTTTCAAGAGGACTCAATTTCCTTTATGAAAGTATTAGCATTCATTAAGATTTTCCTGTACCGTTACAGTCAAATAATATGTAAATATGAGCATCCTCATATGTGTTATCTATATTCTACATGCATATATGTAGATATAGAGACATATTCTTCTGCCTCTCGGGACTTGGGGGTTGCGTCTCTTTAAAAGAGAAATTAACTTGTTCTAGAGGCACTTGTTTAAATGGGGGGCAGGCTACTAAGCTGTAAACCATTATCTTAGAGAAAAAAGTCATTACACCTAGAAAAAGCTCAGATCTCTTCACACCTGTAAAGGGATCCAGTAAAGCATCAGCCCTCCTAAAATACACAGTAGGTTAGATTCACTCTCTGAAATATCAGAATTCCAATGATCCTTTCCACTTAATTACGAGAAACATAGCCTCATTATCCAGATTGTTCCTTTCTGAAGTAACTGTTTCTGAGGCAACCACGTTCTTCAATTCCCTGACACCTCAGGTTAATGAATCTAATCAGTATTCTCTATCAAAAACTTTTGTCACTACCCATCTTTACCGGCTTAGGTAAAAGAGGGCACCATGTTAGTCATATATACATGTTTGGTTCAAGTGCAAACATTTTGTTAAGCCCAAGCTTTTCCCATTGGTTTCTGTCTTGCCGCACTGTGTCTGGAACACAGACTTTCCTTAATCAAGCACCCATATTTATGTGGTTCTTTGCTCTGTTAGGGGAGTTTGGGCCAAAGTTTGGCAGAGATCAGTCAGCAGCAGCCAGTGGGCATTTAGTGCATTGAAGAAATGGCTTTTTGTTTTGCTCTTTTTTGAATAAATTTACTGGTTGGTGAAAAGTTATCCCATGCAGATGAATGATAAGGTTTGTGGGCTTCTTTTCCCCATGTGCTCACCGTAACACGCTGCCGCCAGAAAAGAGGCAAGTGGGACTTCCTCTCTGAACAGGGTTCATTAGAGTTTGTGAGTAATTTTTGTGTTGTACAGCATGTTATATGTTGTGAAAAGGTCATGAAGCCACTTGCTGCAACGCATCAAAAAATGTGAGGGTGAGAGGTGAGATTCCCTTTGTTGCAAGTGCTGAGAAATAATCATTTAAAGGTCAGTTGCACTCAAAAAAAGGAACATTTGTTTAATAAGTAACTCGTTTTGGGATATGCTGCACTTTTAAAGGTTACATGGTAGTCCAATTTGCCAATGATATCAGCAAGAACCACTCCAAAAGGCAGGGGTCCTATTTAAAAAAAAATACTTAGGAAAATGCAAAGCTTCCATTTACCCCCCATATCCCTCAGCACATAGCAGGCAGAGTGTAAACCATTTATGGCACTTTTTTTGTGGAAACACTTCTTTCCCTTCACCTTGGTGTTCAGGCATCAGAAAAGCTACAACTAAGAACTAGTTAGGAACATGTACCCATATTTTTGGTTGGTCTGGATCCATGATTTCAATGACATGATGACCTCCATCCAGGAGGTTTACCCAGCATCACTGAAAAGCTAGGTGACTTCCATAGGCAGTATGTGTCATTAAGCGAACCTAGTCTGAACCTAGTTTGTCCAGACTCGTTGATCACTTCTTTTTCCCACACTTCCATGGTGCCTCTCAGTGTACCAGTTTAGGTCAGAGGAGGCAACAGATATATTTTAAAACTCTAAATTAAGCTAGCATCCTAATGTAGAAATGATGAATATGTATATACATATGCATATAGACATGCAAGAGGCAGTTTCCCACAAAGGGTAAAGGGGCAGCCTCAGAGAAACCTAGTTCCAGGTCTGATTTCTGACGCATACTAGCTTTGTGACCCTGGACAAGACATTTAACTGGAACACAAGGAAACTCCCAAACAGGGTATCTGTCCCAAAAGTCTTAGTGCCAAAACAGATTCTTTGAATGATTTGTATACAAGTTGATTTGCAATGGTTGAGTGAATTACCACACTGGAAGTTCCCTATAGCAACCCAAAAAGTGTTAAGTAATGAGTGAAAACAAAGATAGAAAAAGACAGAGACAGAGAATATTGACTTGTGATTTCATTTGTACAAAGAACTCCTGATGAATGAGTAAATTCTCCCTGCTGCCAATGTTGATGGGTAACAACTCAGTATATGGTTTTAGAGACTTGCCCAGGGTCCTGAGAGGTTAAGGGAGTTTTCTAGAGGGACCCAGCTGGTATGTGTCAAAGGCAGGAGCTGAATCCAGGCCCTCATTATTAACTGCAAAGTTCATTTTGCATGCTGCCATTCATGTATATCTAGAGATAATAATTCATATATGACTCATTCTGTTTTCCTTTCTATCAGTTTTAGAGAATGTGCCAAAGGACATAGCTTTTAAGATTTCTCACTGCGCACAATGCGCTGTTTTGTGTACAAACAACTAGGGTGATAGAAAATCCCACTCAGCTGTCTAAATGAAAAATTATCCCCTTCTTTCCTAAGCCCCTTTCCTCTCCTACAAAGCTCCCTCTCCTCATCCCCGCTCCTCACAGCTACAACCTAGACAGGATTATAGATCTGACATGTAAATAAAAGAGTGGTAATGATATTAGTGACACATGTGAAAGTCTATTAACACCCAAAGGATTTTTCCCCCAATTTCTTGGAGACAGGGAGGGGGAATGATAGTTTATTTAATAGAATCTTTGGATTATTAAAAGATTTTTGGCTGTAGGAGATCGATGTGCAACAAATCAGGCTTTGTCCATTTAATATTTTATTCTCCCCTCTCCAAATAGTGTTTCAAAGTGGCATTCATTTTCTCAGAAAGACTGTCTACTTGTTTAGAAAATACTGCAGAACAAGAGAAAGTAAATTTTTCAGGGCCTTTCGTCTCTTAATGAGGTGCCCTTTCCCACCAGCCACCTCAGCGGTGAAGCTCCCAAAGCTGATTTTGGTGGGATGCTTATATTTGTTTCTCAGGACCCAAGGCCTGGCAGTTGTCCAAGCCAGGCCTTCCAGGGAACATCTCTGCAGAGTTAAAACAGTCTCCTTCGTACAGACATGATGCTATTGACCATTCAGAAATTGGAAAGTGCATCTTCTCCTTTCTCAAATATGTCAGGGGGAAATGGGCAGTATTCGTATGTACATAATGCGTTTGCAATTAGGAAGGAGCTTCTCACATTTATTTCTAGGGAGTTTGTTGCAGAGTCCAGGCATCCCCTTCGTTTGCCTTGCTTTTCATTTGAGAGAGGGCAAAATCTATTTCCTGGACAATTTTGCACAGCAAAGATATTCATACTTTGGGGTTTAATTGTATCCTGTGTTTAAATACACTGTGGGTGAAACCCTAGACCTCTGCTTAATTGCTGTGAGAAAATAGCCTGATTTCTCCAAGATTAGGCACACGCTTATGTATACTCTGACCTAAGAGTGCCTCCTTCAGAATTAATCTTCTAAGGTAGAGGGATTTGCTTTTGTACAGGCAGCCTTACCATTCAGGACAAATGGGGCCGAAGAAACCCACCTCCCCCTCCATCCCTGGCTGGGATTCTCAGAGTCTTTTTCCCCTGTTCAACTATTCACTCCACACATCTCTTGTCCAGCTGCTTATTAGCAAATAAACCTTAAAAGTGGGCAGGAAGACCAGTTTTAATGGCCTCTTTTAATTAGCATGCTTTGAAATTTAAATAGGATGCCCTAGAACTGGAACTGTTACTTAAGGAAAAAAAAAACAAAACTTTTCATTTTTCCTAATGAAACAGAAAAGCATTGGACAACAATTCCATTTGAGCCTAAGGACACAAGCCCTGGCAAAAAGGCCAACACATTCATATTTATTTAAAATTTCTTTCTACAGCTGTATTTTGTTGGGTCCAGCTGATGCATGAAAGCCCCCCCTCCTCCTTTCTTCCCCCTTCCCGTCAGCAACATGAGGATTGTTTTGGTAAGATGTAACAGAGTGTTCTGGTTTTAAAATATTTATATTAATCAAAGCTAGTGCTGTTTATATTTTTTGGCAAGGGGCTTTTCTCACAAAGTAAGGCACTTCCATTTAACTAAACACAACGTGTTGAATGGCCTGTCGGCTAAACTTCGACATGGTGGGTATGGGTTGGTAAGAGAAATGTCAAAGATGAAGAAGGAAAAGAAGTCATTTCCCTAGGCACTGGGGTAAACGTGGATTAATAAGTAAGTACACACCATTTGCCAGAGCTGTGGTTTTCCTAAGAGGGACGTTCTTCTTGCCAAGTTCCCCCAAAGCCTGAGAGTTTGTTCCCTTACAACTCCCAGTAATCCTTACTCACATTTGTCTTTGAGGTTCCATACTCCATTTTCCACAGGGCATTGATAAATCGAAGCCTTAGTAAAAAAAATGGGAAAAAAAAGATAACACACCAGAGGCAGGAATGGACAATACCATTCAAAATTTTTTTTAGCCATTTGTATTCAAGATTTTCAAATTCAGTAATTGCAAGATAGTTTCCATGTCCTTTGCCCGTCTTCTTCCAAACATGTGAGCAAAAACAAACTACAATTAAGAGAAGGCTCTTTTTTTCTTTCTTTCCTTCTTTTTATTTCATTGGTCATAGGCAGTGGCAAAGCTTTTAGCTATTTTTCCGGCAATAAACTTCAGTTGGCTGATATGAGATTACATGACCTAGACTCTCAGGAGGGAAATGTAGTCTTCATTAACAACCTTTTTTTACAGCAAACCAAGCTTGGTTAAGATCATACACAGATGAAATCATTTCTTTGTATTTTTGGTGTCTTCCTGATAATTATATGACTGTAAGAAGACATGAGCTACATCTGGGGTATTAGTGGCTAGTCTATTCTTTTTTCTTTCTTTTGGTGATTTTCATGCAGGAGTTCCAATTAGACCTCTTTTTCGTATCTCCAGGAATAATCCAAAACACATTGGTATGTGGACAAGCCAGGGAGGGTGGGGCCCGAACATTGACACAGACTTTTCAACATGGGATCAGCTGCGGGAGGCCATGGCTCTTTTCTTGGGAAGGTGGAGGAGGGTGCGAACATCTTTGACAAACAGGAAGTCTTAGTCTGTGTTACACACACAAAGACTAGAGCAGGGCCGCCAGAGAGGCAGATCTGCCAGCATCCCAGCTCCTTGTCTGATTTTGGTTAAGCTTGGTGTCATTCTTGGCCGCTGGCTGGCTCTCACGAAAAATATTTCCTGCCAACATTTGCAACAGTGACATGTGGTGGCGTTTGCTTTGCCCCCCTGTTTAACTGAAGAATGACAAGTGGCATGATGGCTCTGGGTCCCTGTTTTTCCTATGGTTAATTCATGCCTGGGCCAAAATGATTCTTGCATTGGGCCCTTGTCAGGATGGCTTCATCAATCTCGAACTTTGCTAAATTTCTATTTAAGCCTGCCAACTTTTACTGAGGGGCCTTGGGAAAGACAGAGAGTCCCCTTGGGATGGCCTCAATCATATCACAAAGGCAGGGAGGAGGATGAGAATAGGTCACGGGAGGGTAAAGATAAATTTTAAATCTCTAAACTAATTTAGCGTCTTATTTTACTCACTAGAGCCAATGAAAATAGACATGAATTCTATTATGTTACGTGATTGCAGGGAATTATTAATATCTTATTTCCCATTTTACATAATTTTGGTTTAATCTCAATCTCAGCATTAGTCTGGGTAGGGGGTTGGGAGAAGTAATTGAGGTCATATAGTCCAAATCACAAAAAAAAGAAAGAAACTCATGCATCGATAATCTTTATTCATTTCTATATGGAAGGGGATAATCAGACCAATTCTTCCATTTTTCATTTCCCTCTAGATCCAGAGCTCTCTTAGAAGTCATTGGGAGCCTTAAGAGGAGAGGGGTGAAAATGTGATGGGAAAATCAGAGTGAATATTATTGGGTCACATACCCAAGTTTCATGCTACATTACCCTTTGGGTATTACAAAGGCAATGCCTTTTAATGATAGCTGAGTTGTGCTTTTTTCCCTTCTTTCTTCCCCTCATCATTAAACAATAACAGTTGAGAGAAATCCATTTTTCTTGAATATTTTGGAATCTTAAAATGGTGACTTCTTTTTCTCCCTCAAGAAATAGAGTCCAGTTCACTATATCCCAGAAAATACTGTGTATTTTCCTATAGATCCGTAAGAGACCGTATGAGCAGGGCCCCAGAGCAGCAGTCAAAAGTGTAGATGTTTATGTGGTCTAGTTTGGGGGGGTTGGGTCTTTTCCTACCTCTTCCTCATTCACACCCCAATAATGGGTAGGCTTACATTCACAGAATCTCAATGACTTTCAAATGACTGTGCAGACTCTTGGTACATGAGAGTTCATTTCTCAGCTATGACAAGGTCACAGAAATGTGAAAAGGGAACATAAAATAATAACAGAAATGTGAATGATCAAATGATATATTATATGGAAAGAACTTCACAAACCATAAGGCACTGGATCAGTGCTAGAAATGATGATGATGATGATAATGATATGACATTGCATAGATAAAAAGAAAGCTAGATGGTGTAGTAGATAAAGCGCCAGGCCTGGAATCAGGAAGACTCATCTTCCTGAATTCAAATATAGCCTCAGATACTTATTAGCTGTGTGACCTTGGCCAAGTCACTTAGCCCTGTTTGCCTCAGTTGCATTATCTGTAAAATGAGCGAGAGAACAAAATAGCAAACCACTCCAGTATTTTTTTTTTTTGCCAAGAAAACCCGAAATGGGTCCATGAAGAGTTGGACACAGATGAAAACAACTGAACAAGAAAAATTAGTAGAAATATGTATACAAACTGAAAAATCTTAGTATCTTCTTTCTTCCCCCTAGACCTTACATCTGACCAATGCTCAAGTCTTACCTATTCAGTTTTCTACATGATCTCTTTTGTCTGACCATCTGAAAAGTTGTTTGGTATAGCAAAAAGAGAGGTGGATGGGCAGAGGATCTGAGTTCAAATCCCCAGTTCTGCCATTTCCAATGAATATAACCTTAGGGAAGGGGAAAAAAAAGAAGGGAACATGCATTTATAAAGCGTCAACAATGTGCCCAGCACTGGATTAGGTACTTTGCAAACGTCTCATTTAATTCTCACAACAACCCTGTGAGGTAGGCGCTGTCATTATCCCCATGTTGTAGTTGAGGAACCTGAGGCAGACAGAGAGACCAAGGGACTTGCCCAGGCTCACACAGATTGTGAGTGTCTGAGGCTGGATTGAATCAAGACCCTCAGCTCTATCCACTGAACCTAGTCTGTTGCTCAATTTCTTCATCTGTAAGATAATGATGGTAGCCTACATTTACATAAGACTTTAAGTTGTGAAAAGTTCTTTCCATCTATTATCTTGAGCAAGTCACTGAAACTGTTTGCCTCAGTTTCCTTTTCTGTAAAATAGGGATAAAAATAGCCCTTGCCTCCCAGGGTGGTTGGGAAAGTCAATTGAGATACTAATTGTAAAGCATTTAGCGCAGTACCTGGCACTTAGTAATCACTATATACATGTTACCTATTATTATTGTTATTAAAATTTCATCAGCCTTGTAAGGGAGATAGGATTATTTCCATCTTACAGATGAGGAAACTGAGGCTCAAAGAAGTTAACTCCTGTGAGGTCATATGGCTACTTAATGTGCAAAGAAGTATTTGAATTCAAGTGTTCCTGAGGCCAAATCTTGCATTCTATCCATAATACGAAGGCACTTTCCACAACCCTAAATTTATGCCCCTATTATCCATTATGTCAGAATAGCCTGCTTCTGTCCCTCATCTAGACCTATTGATATCCTTCCCTGTTACTATATTTGAGCTTATTTGTTATTTACACCATAAAGGCTTTCATGAGTTGCTCTAAAAGTTGTTTCTCCCTTCCGTAATCATTCATCACACTTGGAACATCTCCAGTCTTAAATATGTCAAGTAGCCATACTTTTAGCGATGTGTGCAATCCATTCTTTGATGTGGATCACAATACCTCCAGACTTAGTAGATGGATTTTAAAAGGTGCTGTGACTCAGAAAAATAGGACTACAGCTACAATATCTTTAAAATTTGTTTCATAGCAATGTGTTCGAATCTTATTTCATCTACTAGACTGTAAGCTCCTTGAGGGAAGGTCTGAGGCAGGGGCTTGCAGTTCAGCTTTCATTCTCAAAGAAGACCAATGATATCATGAAGGCAATGTCTTGACTTTCTTGCAAATTAGATTTAAGTGTTAAATGAGTCTTGTAACCCCTTCACCTAATACCTTAAATACAGAGTAGGTGGTTAATCTGGTTAACCGAATAAGGGATAAGAATGTCTTCACATGGCAGAGTCTTAGCCAAAAAGAAGACGTGCCTGACTAGGGTGAAGTACAGCTTTTCCCAAAACCCTTCAAATGGTCTATTGGTCACCCAGAACTACAGCACCATAGGCTGTGTTATGCTGCGAGGACCACTAGATTTGAAGTTAGAAAACCTGAGTTCTGTTCACCTGTTGGGTCAGTTTCATCATTATTAAGGGAAACTTAACATCCAAGAAAAGGGAGATGATAAAAGCTGCAGTTGGATCTTAGTCTCATTATGAGGCAATGGTGTGATATGGTAACCACACGCACACACACGGGGTAACATGATCCTTGGCGAGGCATAACTCCCAAGAATAAGCTGTCCTCTGTCCTCTAGCACATCTAGATTATTGTGGTGTTTCTAAGTACCACATTTTAAGAAGACTATTGACTAGAAATGATCCAGAGGAGAGTATTCGAAATGGTAAAGGGTCTTTCATCCACATCACTGGAGGATTTAGTAAAAGAATTGAGTTATTTAGCCTGGAGCAAAGGAAGACTGAAAGGGAATGATAGCTGTGTTCAGGTATTTTAATGGCCACTATCTAAGAGGGATTAGTTGTTCCCAGATGTCAAGATTAGGAAGAATGGTCAGATGTTTTAAAGAAGCAAATATTGATTTGATATTGGGGAAAACTTCCTAATTATGAGATCTGTCCAGAAGTAAATATGGGCTGCCTGGGAAAGTAGCAGCTTCCTTCTTACATGATATCTTCAAGCAAAGTCTGGATGACACACACCACCACCACCACCACCACCACCACCACCAACACCAGCACCACCACCACCACCACCACCACCACCACCACCACCAACACCACCACCACCACCACCACCCTGTTAGGTGTTTTGTACTGAGGATCGGTTGGGGGGTTTCTGCGGGATTTTCAAGCACCACTTTCTATGTAAAGCCTTTCCTGATCCCTACACTACCCCCAGATGAGGGCTTCCCCATCATTTTGTATCTGTTTTTATAAACCTATATACACGTACTTGTCTCCTTATCTAGATTAGACTCTCATTGAGGATGAGGACTATTAACCCCAATGTGTAACCAAGTGTTTGGCATATAGTAGATGTTTAATAAATGCGTATGAGCTATTGATTAACTGATGGGCTAAATGGCTTCTAAAGTCCCTCCCATATCCATAATTCTCTGATTCCATTATACTTTGCCCTGATCAGATCACATCTGAGGTCTTACAGTCAGTTCTGGGTAAAACCTTTTAGGATAAGACAGAGAGTGACCAAAGGAAAGTATTCAGGACAGCAAAAGAATCCATGCCATAAAAGGAGCAATAAACAGAACTGTAGAATCTGGAGAGAAGACTTGGGCAACATGACTGCTGTTTTCAAGCATTTGAAGGACGGCTTCCTGGAAAAGGAAACTTGTTAGACTTGTTCCATCTGGCCACAAGGGACAGAACTTGGAGTGATACTTAGAAGTGGCAAAGAGTCCAATTTAGGCTTGATGTGGGAAAATATTTCCTAGGAATTAATACTATCCAACTGTGGAATGGGCTGCTCCAGAAAGGAGCAGGTTTCCTCTCCATGGAGGTCTTCAAGCAAAGGCTAGATTATTCCTTGCCAAGTATGTTGGAGAGGAAATGTTTCAGGTCCTTCAGGTAGAAAAGCTGCAGATTAGACCAGATGGCTTTTGAAATTGGCTTCTGACTTGGATCTTCTGTGATCTATATGATGAAGGACCGGGGTGGCTTGCTCTAAGGACACCTCAAAGTCTAACTTTTAAGATTCTTCTATCCCTGGATTCTAAAAATTATAGATGTCTTCACCTGAGACACAACTGGGACTACCTAGAGTAAGGAAGATGATGATTCAAAGGATGTGGGATTATTTAAGTTGGAGAACAGTTGACTGAGAAAGAACATAATCACAATCTTCAAAGGTTGTAGTCAACTAAAAAGACATATTTTCCTTTGCTATAGAGGGCAGAACTAGAAACAAAGGATGGAAATTATGGGAAATGGACTTGGGCTCAATGTAAGACAAAACTTCCCCCAAAAATAGAAGGAAAATGGAATGGGCTATTTTACTAAGAACAGACTTCTCCATCCCTGAATGTGTTCAGGCAAAGACTAGGTTTCTTGGGGATGTTGGAAAGTGGACTCATCCTTAATGTAAGAATTGGCCTACATAGCTCTAGGTTTCCATGATTCTTAGTTCCATTTAGCTCTCTCTCCTGAAACTCTTCACTAAGGAACTTCCTTAAGAGGTTGGGCAGCCACCACCTGAATTTCAGATGATGTGATACCTCTTGCAATCTAAGTTGGATCAACTGAGAGTGGAGGAGGGTCTCTGGAAATAGGTGAAAAGAAGGCCAGCGAGCAATCACAGGAGGCCCGCTCCTGTTTTAGCGAGACCAGAATTGCCTTGTTACTCCAGTCTCTGCCTGTTAGTGCCCAACCCAAACCCCAGGAATTGGTTTTAGGGTCATAAGTAGTGACTAAAAGGCAAATCATGTTAATGACAACACAGAGAATAAACATTTGTGACTGTCCTTTTTCTCTGTTCTGTGAGACCAAGATACTTCCATTTAATGCTATGACTTTTACATAGGAGACCCTAGCTAGGTAAAAAACACATATATCTAGCAAATGATTGCCACAGATTTGTGGCAAAAAAAAAAATGTTATACTTGTTCTTTTGTTGGGTGTTTGTTTCAGTATGCTGGGGATTATTGGTGTTCATTATAGATTGGAATTTCTTTTCTTTTTAAACTCAGTGGCAATCAGCAGCAGCAATCCCTCTAGTTGCATGAGATTTTAGACAAACACATAGCATTACTTAGTGATGTACTTGGGTCCAAATCCTAACTGTTATTGTGTGACTTTGGTGTGACCTCCTCTTGTCTCCATTTCTTCATCTGTAAAATAGGTGACTTCTAGTCACACCTACCTCAAAATCCATCCAATTTCTTTGAATCTCACATCTGTAATAATAAAGGGGTTAATCAAAATAAAGTCTAGTCCTATATAGGAAATAATGAGAAATCTCCCTTTGCCAAAGTAATCAGTATCTCATCCGTAACTTGAAAGCTAAGAGAGTTTCCTACAACTCTCTGAAAACTAAGAGTCAGAGTGTCGGTCCCAGGGTCACACAGCCAGGATGTGTCAGAGGCTTGATTGGAACTCAGTTAATTTTGGTTTTAACACCTGTACTGTGGTACTCTGCCTCTCTGGCATTAAACTAAATAATAATAGTCCATAGTGTATGGTGTATTCAGGGAGTTCTACCACCTATGGTGGGAGGGCTTGCTGAGTCCTTTTCAGAGCTGCTCACCTACCTCTGGTACCCACCTGCCACTCTCACCTATGGTTCCAAAATGGCCCTACCCCAGTAAACCGTTAGACTAAACCAGGTTGAGTAAAACCAACAGACTTCAAACATGTCAGTGAGTTAGAGGAATGACTGTCCCAACCATATTCCCCTAGTAGAATAGGAGATGCAGAACAATTTGTTCTAAAGACAATGAAGGCAGCTGATGAACACTTAGAGCTTGGTCAGACGTGGCAGATGCCAATGTCATCCAGTGTATCCTAGGCCATTGGCAATCATCTTGACTTCAGCAACTCAGGAAGAGAGAGTCAGGCTGATGACTTTGTACAACTTTGCCTCTCTTAAATCCGGTTCACGCCTGAGTCCGGGCTTCACCCTGTAATGTCCTCTTCAAAAAAGGAAGGACAAACGACCACAGTAGCCCACCCTTGTGCTGAATCTTACCTTTCATGAGTTACTCTAGACGTACAAATATTAACTTCCAGATCACCTCCCAAGAAACCAGAGCCCACCTTGGCATTTTGCCATCCGCACTCTAGTTAAATTTTCAGAGTGAGTATTAACACCTCAGAAATAGAATCTGCAAACTACACAACAGACTTAGTTTCTCATTTTGTTGATTGTCTAGACTTAAGAAAGTTATAGAGAAAATGCTAATGAAGGCAGATTCAACTGAAGAGTGTTTCTCTCTCTCTCACACACACACAAACACACACACATACACACACATCCTTTGTTTGTTTTTCTTTTGGATATCTTGCTATAATCTTCTCAGCTTTGGAATTCTACCCTATGGGTGAATGAGTGAGTTCAAACTCCTGCAACCCTCTATATCTAAATGGCCCTATCTTATCCATTGAAGGGATCCACCAGGAAATCTGGACCTCTAGCTCTAGAAGATCTGGTCTGCCTACATACTTCCCATCCACCAGCCCCCAACTTCATTTTCCACATTTTGTTCTGAGAACCATAATCAAATCAACACCGTGATTCTGGAAAGAGTATGGCAAAGGACTGCCCTAAGGTCCCACTCAGAACGCAGGACTTCCTAGATCTTAATTCCCTCCCGTGACCTTCACTGCTCTCTGTATGTTGTTTTCTCTAATAGAAGCTTCTGGAAGGAAGGGATTGTCTCATGCTTAAGTTTGTGTCTCCAGTACCTGGCATATAATAGACACTTAATGAATATTTTTTTCATTCATTCATTGATTCAAGGTGCCTCCCAGCTCTAATAATCTTTGGTTTCTTGAAGCTCTACACTTATCTCACCAAAGGAAAAAAAAGAAAAGAAAAGAAAAAATATCCCTGTACTGTCTAGCTAAACCTAAAATCAAACCAAATAAATAAAAATACCCACCAAACCCTTTGCATCTGCTGCTTAGCATTTTGTTTTCATCCCCAGAAAACCTGGCTGTAATACCAAGCACTATAAGCTGATATGGAGTATGCCTTATGTACATGCAGATCTCTACCAAATCCCTTTCGTCCCCAAACCTGACATGTTTTTGGAAAGCAGGAAATGAGGCTGAGAGCTTATTATTTGGACTTCTATCTGACTGCCTAAAGCACTCTGTTCTAGGGTCTATTTTTGTTGCTGGTAACATTAGGTTCTCTGGAGGCTAGCCTGAGCCACAATTTAATGTCAGAGTTGGTGATTTCATTCCCGTTTCAAGGAGTATTGTTCCCAAACATGGTAGAGCTGATTGTTTAGATTAAGAAACTGGAAAGTGTTCATCTTGATAGGGACAAAAAATGGAAAGTAAATGAGTAATCCCTCCAGAATTCCATATTAACCGCAAAGCTAGGGTGAGCTTTACCTTCAAAAGCATCTCAGTTTATAAATAGCCACCATCGATTGTTTTTTTCCTTTCGAATATTTTCAGTCTTTTTTTTAAGGTTGTAAAAAAAATAAGGCATCTTAAAAGGATTAGCAACTTAGATAATGAGACTTTGATTTGTGACCTTTGCTGAACACATCTCAGTGTGACTTTGAGTGAGTTATTTAAAGTCTCTCTGGGTTTTCACTTTCTCCAGCTTAGATAATAACTGCCCCATTGCCTTCCTCCTTGCAACATTACCTAGACATGAAAAGCCATTAGTTAATGATCCCGCTTCAATCCATTTAATAACAGTTCCCATTTATATAGCCCTTTATAGTTGACAAAGCATTTTCCATACATACTTTCATTTGAACCTCCCTATAATCCTGAGAGGAAAGTGCCATTATTATCCTCGTGTTATAGATGTGGAGACTGAGGCACAGAGAGGTTAAGTGCTTTGCTCAAAGCCACACACCTAGAAAATATCTGATGTAGGACTCAAACCCAGGTCTTCCTGACTCCACAGCCAACATTCTAAACCCTAAGCCCTACTGTCGCTATCCAAGTTGTGTGAGGTATGCATTTTCCACTTCCTTTACCAAATGCCAAACACTTTTGAGAAGTAGGAAATTTGTCCACCTTGAAATTCTTTGCCAATGGCCACATTTAGACAGTAGTTAAATTAGTCACTAAAAGGAAAGAAGGGAAGCTTATAGGATCATAGATTTTTATAAGGGAAGGGTCATTGGATATCATCTAATCCAACCTCTTATTTTATAGAAAAGCAAAAATTCAGTTTAAAAAAATTCAAGTGACTTGCCTCAGATCATACAGGCAATAAGCAGGAGACCTGGGATTCTAACTCAGAATCCGTGTCTTCAAATTCAATAGCCTTCTTGCTGTACCATACTGCCTCACTCCTTCCCTCCCTACGTTGCCAGTTCATCACCAGCGTTCTGGCCTGACTTGACTGCCACTGGGATCTCCACACCATAGTTAAGGGTTTAGATTTACACCATCCCCTACCTTCAACTCCTTTGAACCCTTAGGCTATCATCATTCATCCCATTCAAAACTCCTTCCCCATATTAGAGATAGGAATCTTGGGTTACCAAGCTCAGGGCAATATTTTTTCCATTCTATTGAACGATCCCATTATGACCCTTGCAGAAAAGCTAGACTGTGTACCATTTTTATTGCACCCAAGCTAAAGATAGTCTAGGAATATAAAGTGGTCTTGTCTTCCTCACATCAGTACTTCAAAAGATTGTTTCTCCTCCTGTTACTAACGCGAATCACAAGCTTTTGAGGGCCTAGTTCTACGAAAGCCTTCACATATTCTTTCAGCTAAAAAATGTACCAGAGAATGACTGCTGGATTTAGCGCCAAAGGACTCCAGTCCTTTCACCAACACCACTACTTATGGACCTGCCTGGCCTTGGGCAAGGCATTTAGCCTCAATGAACAATAGTTTCTTCATCTTTGAAATGAAGGGTGGCTTCAGTTTCCTCAGACTCTAAATCTACGTCTATGTCTATGTGGCCTGGCAGAAAGAATGCTGGATCTGTGACCAGACGACCAAAGTTTGACTTCTATTTCTACTTACTACCTGAGTCAGCAGTGTCAAACTCAGTGGAAACAAGGGCCACAAAACCATCCCAAAGGATCGCTCTCTTAAAATGTAATATTATCTGTGTTGATATTCTTATTTATTTTGTCATATATGTCTTTTAGAAATTAGATTTTAATCTGCTTCTGGACCACATTCAGGTGTATGTTTAACAACTCTCACCTGTATGACTTTGGACCAGGCATCTGCCCTCTCTGGTGCTCAATGTCCTCCAGTAGAACATAAGTTCCATGAGGGCAGGGACTGATTTATTTTTGTCTTTGCATCTTTAGGACCTAGTGTAGTGCTTGGTACATAGTAGGGACTTAATGGCAACTAGGTGGTACAATGGATAAAGTATCAAGCCTAGAGTCAGGAAGACTCCTTTTTATGGGTCCAAATCCAGACTCAGATACTCACTAGCTATATGACCCTGGGGCAAGTCACTTAACCTTCTTTGCTTCAGTTTCCCCATCTGTAAAATGAGCTGGAGAAGGCAATGGTAAACCACTCCAATATCTCTGCTAAGAAAATCTCAAATGGGGTCACAAAAAGTCATTTATGACTGAAAAACAAAGGGACTTAATAAATTCTTATTGACTGAGATGCACCAATTAAAATGAAGGACTTGGGATAGAGGACTGTAAGTTACCATGATACAGTGGAAAAGTTGGATGAATTTGGAAGCAGTGGATCTGGGTTCAAATTTTACAATTCTTATGATCTTGTGGAGGTCATTTACCCCTCTCAGCCTCGGTTTCCTGTTCTGCCAAATGAGGGGTGTAGGCTGGATAGCTTCTGAGGGCTCTTCCAGCTCTAATTCCAGGATCTTGTTATCTCATACTTTCCCCTCAATCCTCCTTTATGATCTAATAATGTTTTTTCTTACAAATCTTGAATAATTTCAACTGCTTCCTCGGGATTTCTCAACTTGTCTTCTTTCTTGTTAACGCTGCGCCACTGCTGACTAGAAATGTGACTCTCTCAGAGAACTAGAAGAGAGATGCTTCTCTATCTAACACCAGACAGGCAGGACCCAAGTAGAGCACATGGCTGACCTTGGTACACAGTGCCCATACTTTGCTTTAGGACCATCCTGCTCAAAATCTTTGAGCCCCAGAATGCTTGGGCACTTGAAAGATGATGATATAAACTAGTAATGCTGGCAGGCAGGTCTTAAAGACGTTGAAATCCCCTGAGGTCGAAGAATTATGGAAATGTGGGAAAGCAACAGAGGAAATTAAGCTTGTTATACTGAAAAATGAGCACGCATGATTTAACTTTCTCCATATATTTAGAGAGGCGGTATGCTGTGATGCATGGGGGGATGGCCTTGGAGTCATGAAGGCCTGGGTTCAGTTTCTCCTTCTGACCTATCCTGAGTGATCCTAGGAAAATTAATTAATTAATCTCTCAGTGTCCCCAAGCATTTCTCATCTAAGACTTCATGCTATGGAGGAGTTGCTTGGCTCTGTCAGTAGAAGGACTTTCTATGCTGATGACATCACAGTTCTAGACCAACTATTTATAATATATATATGTACATGCAGATATGTATGTCTATCCAGAGGGAACCATATATCTTAAGGCAGTTTTAAGCTATTACTACTAAAGACTAAACCAAGACTTTGGGGATGCCCTGTATGGAAATTGCATATATGTATGCTTGCATATGTGTATAGATGTGTATTATGTATTTGTAAGTATTGTACATGCATAAGTGTTTATATATGTGTGCATATAGGTATGTAGATAGTATGTAGTATGTCTTTTGTATTATTTATATTTGTATACATGATGTATATATGCGTATGAAGAATAGTGTATTTAACTATAGACACATGTGTGCATATGTATATGTATGTGTATGTATACACCCACATGTATCCTATACCTATGTATGTAATGTGTTGTGTGTTTATATTACATATGTGTGTTGCATGAATAAGTATATACATGCGTGTGTTGAATGTATATATGCATATAGATAATATGCCATATTATATAGAGTGTACATATGTATATAGATAATATACCATATTGTATGTTTATATATACAATGGTATAATATAATATAATGGTATAATATACCATTGTGTATATTTGTAGATATACTGCATATTACATGTATAACAGTAATGCACATTTCCATGCATGTGTCTATACAGATGTATATTTATACATGTATGGAGGAAGTATGGTACGTTAGTTCAAGTGCTACACCTGGGGTCAGGAAAATCTGAATTTGAATCTTACTGTAAACTAATTGAGTGACAGACTTCTCAAATCTGCGGAGAAAGAGGGGGTTTAAGTAGGTGACCTCAAGGGGTCTTTCTTTTGGAAGGGTGTATCAAAATGTTCTCCTGGGATCTGTTGTCCTCACAGAGGCCCTTGCATGCACCTGCCTGAATTGGGGAAATATTTTTCTTACTACAGATCATTTTGTCAATCTGGTCTACAGCTTTCTAGCCTCAATTTGATAGTCAGACTATAAGATTTTTGTTGCTTGGGCCCCAACGATAGATGTCTTCACAGCATTTTCTGTGTATAAGGTCCTTCTGCTTTTTCTCCTTGGGGTGTGTGTGTGTGTGTGTGTGTGTGTGTGTGTGTGTGTGTGTGTGTGTGTGTGTTAATTCATTGCTGGCTAAACCAGAAAACAAGAACCAAACCACTGGGGAGACTTGGGACAAAGATCTCGATTATTTGATGAGTGAAAAGGATCATGGCCTCATTATCTCTCAAAACTGGTTAATGAAAATCTCCTTTTCTGTTCACTAAAGAATGACAAGTGGCAATTCTTCATCAGACATGAACTAAGTAAAACGTATGCCAGGGCTTCCCATTAGTCAAGTTGTCACTCTGCCCCAGAAATATTTATTCTGCAGATGACTTTGGAACCTACCAGATTCCTCTTTTCAAGGAACATTTATGTCAGGGTAGTTATTTTCAATTTTATTATGGAAGTTTTCACTAGTTTTAATTTTTCCCAATGCTTTTTTTTCCCTATTTTGATTGCGGGGGGGTGGGGGAGGTTCTTTCTCTTTTCAGAGCCATAATCACAGTTGCATGTTAATTTCCCATTAGTGAATTAATGTAGACAGGAGTTCTACCCACTTAACAAATAAAGAATAGTTCCTATTGTTCAATCCCTTTCTTTAACAGAGTAAAAAAAAATCAGTCCTAAAATAATTTGGAGTCTTCAAAATTTCTGCATTCCAGGAAAAGGAATTAATTGGCGGAGTGAGAAAGGACCTTGCAACCTGGCGCAACCTCCTTATTTGACAGATGAGGAACTGAGGTCCAGATAGAGGAAGGGGCTTTTCCAAAATCACACAGCTAGTTAATGGCAGAGCTTGGAGTTGTCCTTAAAAGGCATTGAAAGCAAAGGGAAGTATTTTGCTTTCCATGAAAATGGCATTCTTTCCTATTCTAGGGAAGCATATTTCAGGCAATCAACTATTATATAATAAGCCAATACAATAATACCAAATGTATCAAATAAAAATGTGTTATCTTCTGTATTGCATTGGCTAAATGCTTCCTTAATTGTTTAAACTCAGTCTATTGTAGCTAAGTGCTTGAAGTCTTGCGTCTTTTTTTCCCTTAAACAATACTGAAATCAGAGAATCTGTAGCTAGCAAGGACTTTTGACACCATCTAATCTGACTTCCTTATTTCACAAATGAGGAAATTTGAAATTCACCAAGGTAAGATGTCCAAGGTCATACAACCAGCCACTGGCAGAGTCCAAAATGAGAACCTAACACCCTTCCTTGACTGCCTCAAGGATATCCCTTGATATCCCTTTCTTCTCCACACCTTTCTTACAGCTAGAGAGGTTAACTTCTTTGTCGTTAGTTCCTTTGCTACTGATATGTTTCCCCCTTGTTTGCTTTTATTTGGGAGGCATGAGTCTGTCCATCAGTTTAAAAGGCAGCAGAGCACAGGGGTTTGAAATAGCTAGTATTTTCTGCCTAGGGCCCCCTCCCCTTGGCTTCCAATGACAAAGTTCTGACAGCATCATGTAGTCAATACTTTCTTGAACTCATCACTCTTGGCCCCATCTACCATCTGTCTGCCTGTGGTCACCACAGTGGTTATGCCCTCTCTTTCAGAACATTTCAGGAATATAATTAACCTTCTAGACACTATATAAAATGCAGATTTCCACACAATCCATGCCCTGTGACTTTATAATCTAATAAGCAGACATCTCCCAAACAAAGGAAAGATGGAAATATATTCCAGAGAGAGAGGTAGGTGACAATAGACAGAAGCCAGTTTGCTTTTTTTTCCTAATCAGTTGTCTTTGACACCTGTCATTTTGGGGAGGAGGTAGGTGGGAGTGGGGTTGGTGTTAAGCCCAGTGGTTGAAAAGTACTCTTCATTTCCTTCCTGTTACTGTATTCACTCTCCTTGACACATAGTACATTCCTATCTTTAAATTTTTATTTCAGAATTTTCTTTTCTCTTTAATTTAAGACTAAATCAGTTTAAACTGTTTGCTTTAAAAAATGGTAGATCATAAGTTCTCTAAGGTCAAGAGCTCTTTTGACTTTTGTGTTTGTACAACCAAATGTCTATTACAGTGCCTAGACCATAGTATGTATTTAATAAATGGTCTTTGAATTAAATTATGTTGTCTAAATAGTAATTTATAGGGCTTTGCAGTTTTCTTATACAAAAAAATGAGAGTAAACAAGGAAGAATCCATCATACCCATTTTATAGAAACCTGAAACCAAGAGAGGTTAGATTGACCAGATCATATACCTAACAAATGGCAAAAATTGGAAAAATATTCCACTTTTCTCTTTCCTAGCCTAGTGTTCCAGTGTCTCCTGTTACAATCACACTCAAAAGGGAGAGGGAGTAAAACTCTTACCAGGTAGCTAGGTGGCACAGTAGATAGGTCACCAGGTCTGGAGTCAGAAAGACTCATCTTCCTGAGTTCAAATCTAGGCTCAGACAAATCTAGCTTTTTGCCTCACTTCCTCATCTATAAAATGAGCTAAAGAAGGAAATGGTGAACCACTCCAATATCTTTGCCAAATAAATCCCCAAATGAGGTTACAAAGAGTCAGACAGGACTGAAACAGTTCAACAACAGTAGCAAAATAGTTAAAACTCAAAATCTCTTCAATGTAAGTTGAAAATTTATTTACATAGTACGTTATAAAATACATCATTTAAAATTAACAGCTTTTATGACATACCAAGAAATATCAACAACTTTTTCTTTACCAAACTAACCTATATACATATAGACAGGCAAGTAGGCAGACAAGAGAGAGATGGAACATTTATTAAATGTTTAATTAATAAATTAAATTTATTAAATGTTTATTAAATATTAAAAGTACCTATGTGTCAGGTACAGTACTAAGTGCTGGAGATATGAAAACAAGGTGTTCTCTGAACACCTTATATTCTAATCAAAAACATAAAAAGGAAATTTTTTGTGAGGGAAATGGGAAGGGAGGGAAAGAGAACACCCATATGGGTCAAGGCAGCCAGGGTAGAGGTGGAGCATACTAGCGAGAGAATCATTATTGAAGTGAGCAGCCTGGCTATTCCTCCTCGTGATGTGACTGTTCCAGGCAGGGATTCACTAATCCCTGGTTTCTGGATAGTGTCATCCTTAGCAGGGAAGAGGTTGTTGCCAAAATTTTTGTCAAGCTGAAAAGATCTGGCCAGACACTTCCTTTGATACTTTCATCCATCTGCCAATTTAAGTATCCTTTCTAAAGGTGCATATTACCCCCCAATCCACATGTTCTCCTTGTGTGCAGCTCTTGTCCATTCTCTCCCATCAATCCTACAGAGAGGATTCCCCACTATGCAAGGTACTGAAGACCTTCCTAGAGTTCCTCTGACTCCCAAAAGATGCCAGTGAGGCATACAGGTTGTGTATACCCTTGATCACCTCAAGTGACCATTCCATCTTATTTTTTAATCACGAATTTCTTTGTCGACATCCTGGGCATCCCTTATAATTCCCTGATTTACAAGGTGTGGATTGCAGCCTGTTCATGCATACTATGCCATTCCCTCTTGTTCTTTGGGTAATCCTCAGCTTTAATTCTTTAGAAACTGTAGTGTCCCATGAATTGAAGCCATTGGTGTTAAATGTAGCATGCTTCTCAAGGGCTACTTCCCCAACTCACACTCATGTTGTTTGGGACTCCAGAAGTCAGTTGACTGCTATCCTCCCTCTGGGTTCTAGGAGCAATCCTGGGATTTTCTGGTATTATTGATCATGGACCCCCAACATTCGTCATTGATTATCAATCAGACTTAATAAATTTTAGAAAGGGTATTTACTAAGTAGATCTAGCAAGAACAGCGATTAGGAAAACATGCCACCACACCAAGAGCAAACTCTCCCTTTGATCACACAAGATCCTTAGAGAGAAGTGTCTAAAGCCTAAAGAGTGGCCAGAAGGTAAACTCAAAGCCCCTAGTAGTGGTAGAATTGTTTTTTGTCCCTTTGTGTTAAAAATCCCCTTAGGTATATCTTCTGATGGGCTCTGAAGGTTGATACCCTTGAAATGGTCCAGAGGCTCCTTTCCTTAATCAATTTAGCCTGTCTTATGCGTGCTTCTCCATTCCTAGTGCAAATGTTGCCAGCAAGACACTGCTACTGACACTGATGGTAACTTCAGATCTCCCAACTTTTGAAATTAACAAGGCCATCACCTGGTCACTAAGGGTTTGGGAAGGGGGGCAGAAAGGGAAAGAGAGAAAATTGCCCACTAGCCCCTGGGGTAATTCCTTTTCAGGAATCCTTCACTAGATTCATCCATCATTCAACTGACTGACTCTAAACTAGCTTACTTATCTTATAAAAGGTGCCCTAAAATTCTTAATGGATTTTTGAGCCATTTATGCTTTAATGGCTTTAAACCACACTTAGACTTTTGGGACACCTTGTATATTACCCCACAGGGCATAACTGATACTCTTCAGTCAATCAAAAGATATTTTTTGTGTTTCTTTCTATCTTGTATTCCAAATCCATTGTGATCTTTTCTCATTGATGAGGGATTTATGAATAGTTTTGACTGATTCAGAGTAGATATTTGAACCTTCCTGTAATTAATTAGAATGGGGGAAGTCTCTCTACCCTTGCAAACAAAGTGATAGACCTCTGTTTCAAGAAAAAGCTTATGAGCATTAAAAAGACTATCCTTTCCTAAAGGTAATCCAGTCCATCTTTGTCTTACTGTTCAATTCTGAGTCTCTCTCACAGCTCAACTCAGTAAACATTTATTAAATGCCTACTATGTTCCAGGTATTGGGCTAAGGGCAATTCATTTATATTATTTGTTCACGATATAGGTACTAATAATGAATGAGTTCTATAGATTGTCCATCCAACTGCATGTCATAATCTGGCTAATAGGCCCATAAACAAGCCCTTTATAAGTTTATGTTAGGATTCACTTTATTCTCTATTGCCTTCCTGTGAAGGGTAAAGCACAATGAGAAGACATTCCACAAGGAAATCCAAGTTTTGAGAAGCTAAAGGAAAAGTATTGGGGGTATTTGTTTATTTCTACAAAACAAATCAAAAAGTGTGGTCCATGCATTATTTATGGCTATCATTCAAATTCTTAAAAGCTATATGCTGGCATCAAATTACCTTTACTCAAGAAACTGTATTAGAACAATTTGTACTCCCAATGCTATTTAAATGACTACTTTGGGGGAATGTTCACTTTCCTGCTTATTGGGCATCTTCCAGGTGTCTCCTCTAGGTGTAGATCAATGAGTATAGGTTAATTAAGTAGCCCTAGCTATGCAGGAGATGTCTTTTTTAGTTCAAAAGCTACATATCCTCATACATTCTGAAAAAGCCCTGAAAGCCCCAGTACAGCTAGTACATGGTACCCTAGAAAGAGCCATAGTCTCTAAGTTCAAATCCCTCTCCCTTGTGAATTATTGCTTTTGTGACCTTGGCTAAGTCACTTATCTTCCTTGTCATCAGTTTACTCAACTATAAAATGAGAGAGTTGGGTAGATGAATGCTGAGGACTGTTTCAGAGCTAGTGCTATGATTTGAGTCCATTATTTTATATTCCATCCCCAGCCCCCACTCCCAAAACTACTTTGTAGACAGACAGAGAGAGAGAGAGAAAGAGAGAGAGAGAGAGATAGGTAGATAGATAATTTACTTAGAGAGGAGCAGAAATAAAGGAAGGAGAGGAAGGAAGGAAGGAAGGAAGGAAGGAAGGGAGGGAGGGAAAGGAGAGGACATAAGAGGATAGGAAGTACTTATTAAGTGCCTACTATATGCCAAGCTCTGTGCTTTACAAATATTACTATTTCATGTGACATTTACTACAACCCTGGGAAAGAGATGCTGGTATTTTCCTCATTTTATAGTTGAGGAAACTGAGCCAAACAAAAGTTAAGTGACTTGCACAGGGTCATAAAGCCAGGATGGGTCAGACACTAGACTTGAAATCAAGGGTCCATGACTGCAAAGGCATCACTCCATCACTGCATCAAGAAGGTTAAAAACATAAAACAAAATGAAGCTGGGTTAATGATGAGGCTAAAAATACCAGACGTCAGAGCAGAGTACCGAGTCAGAACACTGAAGCCTTTAGGAGAGGCAGGCAGTAAATCAGAACCATCAAATCCCTGACTAATATATGAAGTTCATATTTCTTTCTCTGAAAACATGGCTCTTTCCCATAAAGTCTTTGAATGTTGTTCATTTTAATGCCACCCTTTTAATCACAAGAACAATGGAGAAGATGAGACAGCCAATGGGAAACAGGGTGGGGGTGAAAGGTGCTAGAACAAGTGTTCCTCCTCGCCCCCACATACCCCAAGCTCAGGCAATCACTAGACAGAGTATCAAGGCCAGTGATGTGTGCGTGTACGTACGTGTGTGTGTGTGTGTGTGTGTGCGTGTGTGTGAAACAGAGAGAGAGAGAAGCTATTCAGGGTTTAGCAAGATAATTTATAAACCTCAACACATTGAACACCAAAAAATAAATCATTAAGTAGAACAGCTCATGATTCAGCTCATCCCTTTTTTTTCTCACATGGGATAATAAATTGTATGGGCTTTAATAATTTATGGGAGATGTTGTTATAATGTGAGAATATTAACTTTGGTGAGTCTTTTAATTTGCCTGCGATGTTGACAGCATGGAGAATTGGTTTTATTCCTGGAAATCTGGAAGGTAGGCCTGGTATCTCCTTGGGTCTTATTATCTTGGACAGAGGGAACTGGGGAACAGATGACAGAGGTCACATTGGCCAGGAGTTTCTCGCTGAAGTGATGTACCCTTTGACACACTGCATCATAGAGAGAATTAAACAGATGTATGGGAAACCACTTGGGGAGTGCATCGTCACATTCATAGCCAACCCTCTTGCCCCAGTGCTCTTGTGGAAGGGGAGTGTCCCAAGTTGGCTTGACTAAGGCTAATCATAGGATCATTGATATAGTCTTGGAAGGGACGTAGAGGTTATGTGGTCCATCCACTCATCTCACAGATGAGGAAACTAAAGTCCAGAGAGGTTAATTAACTTGCCCTAAGTCACACAGGCAAAGCCAGGATTTGAACCAAGCCTCCTTGATCTTAGATCTAGCACTCTTTCCTACTATGTCAGTCTGCCTCTCATGTGGCCTCATGTGGTCCAGAGTCAGAGAGCTAGCCTTGCTTCCAAGATGGCTTGGGTTTAAGGCCCACCATGGACAGTTCAAATCTGGACCGCTGATTAGCTGTGTGACCCAGGGCAAGTTACTTATCCCTGTTTGCCTCAGTTTCCTCATCTGTAAAATAATCTGGAGAAGGAAATAGCAAATCACTCCTGTGTCTTTGCCAAGAAAATCGAAAATAGAGTCACCAAGAGCTGGACACAACTGAAAACGACTCAACAAGAACAAAAACATGGACACTTACTGGCTCTATCATTTCATCTCTTAGTGAAGAGGCCAGCTTCCATTGGAAGAAAGAATTTCTTCACCCAGGACTTCCCTATAGCAATGATAGCAATCATAGATCTGGGTTTCTATGATTTCTTGCATCTAGGATGAAAGGGATAAGAATCCCAGTGGTATTTCTGGTTGAGTTCTGAGTTTCAGAAGCTCTCAGACAGCTTGAACACTGGTCCTGGCATCAGAGAGCCTGGGTTCAAATCCAGCCATGGACAATTTGTGTGACCTTGGCTAAGTCACTCTCTGAGGCTACTTGGGCCTCAGTTTCCTAGATGAAGACACCAAGGACCTGAATTTGGATCTTAACTCTGTCATTTTCTGCTTTTATGACTTTGGGCAAGTCATAAAATCTCATCTGTCAATGAGCAAGTTGGACAAAAATGACTTTTGAAGTCCCTTCCAGCTCTTATGCCATAATCCTTTGATATAGGATAAATTAGAGGACCTCTGAATTCCCTTGCAATATATATGATTCTAGAAAAATGGAAAATGTCCAAGAGAGAACAACTGGAATGGTAAAAAGCCCCAATATTGTGCCATATGAAGATTGTTTAAAAGGACTGGGGATATTAACCTGGAAAAGATTTAAAAGAAACATAATCGTGTTACAGCTTGAAAGGTTGTGTGGAAGATGGAATCAATTTTCTGTGTTCGGCACTAGAGGGCAAAATCTGGAGTAATGGATGGACTGATATCATAATTTTTCTCCTAAGATCCTCTCTGCTTCCTAATCATCAACTTACTTCTCACTATTCTCCCAGTAAGCCAAGCTCAAAACCTGAATGCCATCATCAACACTTCACTCCCTCTCATCACTACATGAAACCTGTTGCCAAGTAATTTTTAACATTTCTTGCATATACCCCCTTCTCTCCTCATAGAACCCCAGCATACCACCCCATCATGGGATTTCATCACTTTACACCTAGATTTTTGCAATAAATCAAAAACAGGGATTGCTTTTTACCTTTCTTAGAACACTGAGAACAGTACTCGTCAAACCTGGTAGGTGTTTGATAAATGTTTATTGACTGCATATTAAAAACTCATAAGTCTAGATTTGATGGAAAGAAAAATTTATCAATAATGGATGCTATCCAACAGTACAACAGGCTGCTTCAAGAGGTAATGAGATTCCCCTGCCTGCAGTTCTACAGTAAGACTGTATGCCCACTTCTTAGGTATGAAATAAAAGGGATTCTTCTTGCAGAGTGAGTTACAGGCTGGCAGGGTCTTTTCTGATTCTGACAAGGTATGTACAGGATGCATATTGTGATCTTATCAGAGGTCAGATAAAACTCAATACCTACCATGGTCTAGGTGTATTTCCATCCCCAAAGATCTGCTCCACAAAAATGAAGGTACCTTATTACAACTTTTTGATTTTTCCCATAAATATCAGAGACTGTTGTTGTTCAGTTGTTTCAGTCCTGTCTGACTTTTCATGACCCAACTTGGAATTTTCTTGACAAAGATACTGGAGTGATTTGCCATTTCCTTCTCCAGGTCATTTTACACATGAGAAACTGAGGCAAAAAGGGAAAATTGACTTGGCCAGGGTCGCACAGCTAGTAAGTATCTGAGGCCAGATTTGAACTTGGGCCTTCCTGACTATTGGCCCAGTGTTCTATTCACTCTGCCATCTAGCTGTCTAATATCAGAGGTAGCAATAGACATATATGGAGGAAAGAAATGAAAAGGGAAGAAAGTAAGAATCATCTGAGAGAAACTAAAGTGATGAAAGAGGTAAACAAAATGTAGTTCCTTCTCTTGTGAAAATAAAGAGAACTGAACAGCATCTTTGATGCATTTCTGTATATTAGCCAAAGCCTGACATTTCACCTCTAAGCCACAAATGGAGATAGGAATCTGTCCTGTTTAAAAACTCAATGGGTTTTTTAAAAAAGGGGAAGAAGAAAACCAAATTAGTAGAATCAAAAATGAAAGGAGTATATTCGCCACCAATGAGAAGGAAGTTAAGACAATAGCTAGGAGCTATTTCCCCCAATTATATGGCAATAAATTTAATAACCTAAATTAAATGGATGAATATCTACAAAAATATAAATGATCCAGATTAACAGAAGAAGAAATAAAATACTTAATCCAATCTTAGATAAAGAAATTCAACAAGCCATCAATGAACTTATTAAGAAAAAAATCCCAGGACCAGATGGCTTCAAAAGTGAATTCTACCAAGCATTTAAAGAACAATTAATCCCAACACTACATAAACTATTTGGAAAAATAGGCTGAGTACTGCAAATTCCTTTTACAACACAAATATGGTGCTGATACTCAAACCAGGAAGCACCAAAACAGAGAAAGAAAATTATAAACCAATTTCCCTAATGAATACTAATGCAAAAAAATTTAATAAAATACTAGCAAAGAGATTCCAGCAATATATCGTAAAGATCATACACTATGGTGAGGTAGGATTTATACCAGGAATGTCAGGCTGGTTCAATATTAGGAAAACTATCATCATAATTGACCGTATCAATAACAAAACCAAAAGAAATCATATGATTATCTCAACAGATGCAGAGAAAAAAGCCTTCTACAAATATAGCACCCATTCCTATTAATAACACTAGAGAGCACAGAAATAAATGGAGCTCACCTTAAAATGATAAGTAATATTTATCTAAAGTCATCAGTAAGCATTGATAAAAAACTTGGTAACTAGGAAAAACAGAAGAATTTGCAGCATAGACATAGAAACTTCTCTTTCCTTTTCAAAGCTACTCATGCTTTCTTGAACTTGCCACGGTAATATTCAACTTTTTCCTGAAAATATCCATCAGTCTTTTTGACTTGGTCAAGAAACTGACAGTTTCAGAGCCAGATGAATCCTTAAGAAAACAATCCTGGGAGGAAGGTGGTACAAATATGATAAAAATCTGTATTATAGTCAAAATTCAAACAATAAAAACTCAAAGAAATTAAAGTAATTGCCCCAGGGTCTCATAATTTTTAAGTGTTGGAACAAGGTTCACACCTCAAAACTCCTAACTCAAAGTGCACCACCCCCTTTCAATCAATAAGAAATTAGTAAGTACCTACTATATGCTATTGGAGAGAGAATAGCCTCAGTTAATAGAACCTGGGTTCAAATTGCACCTCTGGCATACATAAGCTGTCACCCTAAGTAAGTTGTTTTACCTCTTCATGCCCCAGATGACTGTCTTAAGCTCTAAATTGAAGAAAATGTGTCTCCTTTGCCTGGAGAGAAAATGCCTTGTGTAGAACTCCCTACACCAAATAAATCACAAGTCCTACTAAAATAAAATAAAAAGTACCAGTTAGTGTGCTAGGCACTGATGACACAAAGACAAACAGGGACCTGTCTTTTAGGAGCTTACACTCTGTGGGGAAATACTGTAGAGATACCATATTGCCTCTTCAAAGAAATTTACTATTTTTCTCTCTTGCCTTCTCAGGTATTTTCTTGCTTTATGACAATTCAGTTCCTCCTTTGAACAGTTTTTTTCTCCTTACCTCTGTTCCATAGACCAAAATAGTATCCAAGGGGGCAGTTCTGAACTTATCTTTAATACTGCTACTAACTTGGGCCAACTCTCCTGTCCAACTTGCTGAGCCATCCCACAGGTGCCCTTATCTTGCTTCCTTTGTGAGGTGCCATCCAGAATCAGAGACCTGTGGGATAGATAGAATTATTAAATTAGCAGATGAGAGGAATGTTATGAATATAGTTTACCTAGATTTTAGTGAAACATTTTTGATAAAGTATATCCTACTATTCTTGGGGAGGAGAGATATGGATTAGATCAGAAATATCAAACATACATCTCACAATACTCTCAAATGTATATAGCTGAAGTAGATTAAAATATAATTGGGAAATATTTAATAAAATGAAGAAAAATACAATAAAATATAGATAATGTTAAATATGTAGTTATCTAAGTCACAATGTGACTCAAGGATCCTTAGAGGATAACTAAATGATGAGACTCAAAGAGTAGACTGTTAATGGTTCAATGTCAACAAAGCAGGGTTGACATTGTGGTAGGGATATCACTAGGGATCAATTCTTTGCCCTTTGCTAGACAAGATTTTTTTATCAGTAACTTTAGTAAAGGTATAGATAGTATGCCTACCAAATCTGAAAGTGACCCAAAAGTGGGACACATTGCTAACACATTGCACAACAGAACCAGGATCCAAAAGAACCTGGACAAGTTAAAGCGCTGGGATAAATCTAATAGAATGAAATTCAATGGGATATATATAATATCTCATACTTGGGTACAAAAAAAAGACTCCAGAAGTACAAGCTAAGGAAAGTGTAAATAGACAGCAGTTGCTTTGCAAAACATCTGGGCAGGGGGTGCTGGTGGAATGAGGGGCGGAGTGGAATGGTACCAGATAGCAGGCTCAATATGAGTCAGCAGCATGCTTTGGCAGTCAAAAAAAAGAACACAAACTTGTGCAGCATTGATGGGCATCACTTCCAGGAATAGAAATATGATGGTCCCACTTTATTCTGTCTCTGTAAGACCTCTCAGCTGCAGCAGCATGTTCAATTCTGTGCCCAGTGGTTGAAGAAAAACACTGATAAGCGGAGAGTGTCCTAAGGGGGTCAACCAGGACAGTGAAGGACCTTGAGTCCTTGACATATGAGAACTGGTTGAAGGAACAGGGCTTGTTTGTAGCCTCGAGAAAAGAAGATATGGAAGGGACATAATAACTTTCTTTCAGCATTTGAAGGGATGTCATATGGAGGAGGCGTGTCTTGTTATATTAGCTCTCTAAGGATCAAACTAGGAGCAAGCGATGGCCAACTCAGACTCCAGGTCATAGAAAGTTTCCTAAAAAAAATGAGAACTGTGCAAGAGTATAATCAGCTGCCTCAAGAATTGGTGACTACCCCATCCTTGGAGGTCTCCCAGCATTGGCTGGACAACCACTTAACATATTGGGGGTTCTTATAGTTGTAAAAGGGGTTCTTAATCTGTGGTTCATGAATTTGTTTTAGACAGATCGATAGATTGAGAGATAGAAAGATAAATGATAGATAGATAGATGGATGGATGGATGGATGGATGGATGGATGGATGGATGGATGGATGGATGAGATAGACAAGACAGATAGATAGATAACTGTGTTTCAATATAATTGGTTTCTGTGGTAATCCTGTTTATTTTCTTTTCTACATTTAGCCCCATAGGCTTACCAGAGACTACCAAAGGGTCTATGATACAAACAAAGAAAAAAGGACTAGATTGTGGGTGTCTACAATTCCTTCTAACAAACTCTATGATTCTGCAGTTCTGTGAATTGTATGCCAAGGACCATGCAGTCAGGTACTGGCGAAGGGCAGCAGATCACCTCATGTCAACCCTACCTTTGGACAGAGGGTCTCCCGGTCATTGACAAGCTGGATTTTAAATGTATTTGAAACCTGTTGTGTCGGTCAGAGGGAAAATCACAATACCTGTGATTTATGGGTGCTCAGACAAGCTGCATTAATCAAGTGAGAATAGCACATGGTCTAAAATTGTAATAGCATTATAGAAACTTCCTAACAGTGCTCCCTTCCCCCCACATACACACACATGGAACAATATGGTGCCAGAGGATAAGCATGCTAGATTTAGAGGCAGAAGAGCTGGGTTCAAATTTGGCCTCCATCACCTCTTAGCTGTTTGACCTTGGTCAAGTGACAGTCTCTCTGGGACTCAGTTTTTTCATCTGTAAAACAAGAGGGTTAATATAGATAACCTCCTCAGATGCCCTCCAGCTATCTTCTCTGTCTGTGTTATGAAGACACTTAAAAGGAATGGAGCCCCTACTAGATTAGCAGGCAAAAGGAAGGGCTAAGGTCTTTATGCATTAAGAAGAAAATATATTATTCTTTTAAATAAAAGGTCAACCCTGATTGTCTTGCCAAAAAAAAAAAAAAAAAAATCTGGCCTCAAACACAAAAAGCTGTGTGGCCCTGGGCAAGTCACTTAACACCAATTGTCTTGGTAAAAAATAAAAATAGATAAGATAAATAAATACAAGATCATTAAGTCAATAAACATATATTAACTGCTTACTATTTTAGGGCATTGTGCTAAACCCAGCAATAGAAGAAAGACAGTCCCTCCCCTGAAGGACCTTACAATCTAAATAAGGAAAATAATGAATAAAAAGAAACTGAAATGGGAGGGGAGGGGAGCTACTTGTATCCCCAGTGCCCAGCACAATGCTTGGCCCATAATAGGTACTTAAATGCCTGTGGATTGGTCAATTTAATCTCTCCACCTTAGAAGCACAGACTCTCAGAATAGGGAAGAAACTGAGGGTTGCCTTGTCCAATCTGACCTCAAGTTAAGGGAAACATACCACCTCCGTCAATATATGCTCATTCCATTTTGATCTAGCTTAAGTTGTTAGGGAGGGGATTTTTGTTTGTTTGCCTTGTTTTATATTTTGTTTTTCCATCAAGGTTAAATTTACCTCTTTGCATTTTCTCACCTTGTTCCTAGATTTACCTTCTGTAACTAGCCAGAACAAACATATTCTTTTTTTTCCCCAAGTATCAGCCTTTCAATTACCGAAATACAGCTTTCACATTCCCCTTCCTCCCAAAATTTCTACGCTAAGCATTCTCAGTTCCTTAAACTGATTCTTGCCAGCGCTATCTCAAGGTCCCTTATTCCGGTCATCCTCCTTCGGACACTTTGCAGCTATCATTGTCCTTCCTAAAATGAAATGTCCCAAACTAAACACACCACTCCAGATGTAGTCTGAGCAACACAGAAGACAGCTGGATTATCACCTTATCGGCAATGGTCTCCATATACCTTTGAATTTGGCCCAAGATCAGATGAGCTCTTGGGGATCTCCATCAGTTCTTTTGGGAAAGCCATCACTGCTAGCCTCAACAGTGTGGGCCGGGGCACTGCACAAATGGAGATTATCTTCCCTGAAACTGAACTTCTAGATGACTGATTTGCATTGGTGGGTTTTGGTCCCTTATTTCCATCCCTGACAGTCTGCTTCCATTGTCTGTGATGATGAGATTTTGCAGTCTTGAAAATAGCCATGCAAATTAACAAAATGTTTTCCATTTGAGACTTTATCCATATTTGAATAAAATCAGCTCTCAGCTGTTAAATGGAATTAAATGAAATAGGTTTCATTTGACTGCTGAAATGGTAAAAACTTAAGCAAGTCACTCCCCATACCCCAACCCCTTCACTAATGGCCAATTGTAAATAACTTTAGCAAATGGGAACACCATTTGTCACCTTTAAAGAAAAGAAAGAAAGAAAAGTAAACCCTGAACAATCTGGATTCCCACCACTCAATTTAAGCACCAAGATTTATGGTTTGTCGTGAGTGCCTCTGTCTCTCTGTTCCTGCTTTATACCTCTCCAAATGCTCCGATGGCTTTTTTTAGAATGAAAGGCAAGACGGTTTTTACTGAACTCAGGCTAAGCATGCTGTAGGCTGACTTCCCAAACTCCCCTCAACCCTTTTCCTTGGATCCTGGACTCAGTGGAGCTGTTGGCCTCCAAGTTGTTTCCCAGTCGACTCAATTTCCAAACTCCCATCACAACTTCACTCATAGCATGCGTTCTATGATGCTTTGTTATTGGGAGACAAGCTGGATCACCTTACATTGTCCAGACTTGGTTTGGTTCGTTCACATAGCAGCCAAATTAGACAGAAGTCCTTTAGCGTGATGGGATCTTCCTACAATTTGCCACCCAACCTCAGGTCCTGGGTAAATGGTCTAGTGTTGGAGTTTATTTGTCTGTAGAGATGAGAGATTTAGTCGTGATTACAGACACCTGATCTGATTTATATACAGTACATTGAAAACAGCAGACAGCTCAGAAATGACCCCCACCGGCTGCAGTTTTAGCTTATCTCCATCAAACATCTGTTCCCTGTTTGCCTTCTTCTTCTGTTTACTTGTTTATTTGGATCAGGAACCCAAGAATTTGGCTGTGGGGCTCCATTTCTCTTCTGTCAGTCCCTCTTTTTTTTCCTTCTTCCCTTTCCCTCTGTCTCTCACTGTATGTCTGTCTCTGTCTGTCTCTCTTTGTGTCCCTCTCTCCTCCTCATTCTCCCTCTCCCTCCTTCTGTCGATTCCTTTCATCTCCCTTTCTCTCTCTCTTTGTATCTCTCCTCCTCCTCAATCCTCTCTCCATTTCCCTCATCTCTATCTCTTTATTTCTCTCTATCTCTGCCTGTGTGCGTGTACATCTTTCTGTCTCTTTCTGTCTCTCTCTGTCTTCCCTTCCCCTTACTTTTCCATCCATAACCCTCTCCTGGATATCAAGAAAGAACAAAAAAATGCCTTCTTAGTGGTATATGCACATGTGCTCATGCATGCGCGCGTGCGCACACACACACTATTAGAATGGGAGCTTCTTTATGGCAAGGGTTTTCTTCTTCCTTCTTCTCTTTCTTGTTTTCCTCTTCCTTTCAGTTGTACCTTTAGTGCTTAGCACTATGCCTAGTGCTAGACATCATGGCATAGAGAACGAAGCGTTGAACTTGCAGTCAAGATGTGGGTCCGAATCCTGCTACAGATGCTACTAGCTGTGTGACTCTGTGTAAGTCACTTAACCACCCTGTGACTTTTCTGTTATCTTGAAAATGAAGGGGTTTGGCTTGACTTGATGGTGTCTAAGCTCCCTTCCATTTTTAAATATTATGATCTATAGAGGTATTTGTTATAGTCTTGCTGAATGAATGCAAGAAACTATCAAATATGGACTCATGTTTCTGAAAAAATATGGAACTTATATTCAATGTGAGAAGGACCATTAGAGGTCATATAATTCAACCACCTTATTTTACAGAGAAGGAAACTGAGGCCCAGAGAAAGTAAGTGGCTTATCCAATGGCATCCCACTTATATTGCAGAGTCAGAATTCAAATCCTGATCCTCTAAAGTTCAAATAAATCAAGCACCTATTCCACTGCCTTTTTTTGGCTAACAAATTAGAATCCTAAATATTGTTTTAGGTTGTGTTTTTATCAGAGGCTTTCACCAGGCTACTTGACTTCCACAATGAGTTGTCATGTGACCAGGGAACCAACAAAGCCCACTTTTGTACTTTCTGATGCATTGGCCATCCTAGCCTGAACACTGAATGCCCTCTTTAGCATTGGCCTTTGTCTCAGGAACCAAAAGCATTGCGTCTTCGACGGGCAAAAATTCTGTGAGCTTAGAAATCTGAAGATCACTTAAGAACCCTCAGCTCCTGCCTCTTTGACTTGCTGCTTTCTCAGATTCTCAGGGCACCTCTTTGTCTGGCATTCCAGTCATTCTGAACCCAGGCACATGGGGCTGCCTCAGAGCACTTATAGCTGCCAGCCTCAGCATGAATGTTGCCCAGAAAATTCCAAACCAAGAATGCCATCTGTTGATGTGGTATTCCCAAAATCTACCTTTGGATATAAGACTACACATTTTCTTTAGTATAGTCAACTGTATGGCCTTGTGACCCCTGGGTTTAACTTATCCTCACTGTCATTTAAACACTAAATAAAGAAATGCTATAATTTTGAAGAATTCCTCCCAGTCAGTACTTGTCTTAATTCTCTTGATTCAGCTCAATTCAAGAAACATTTATTATCTTTGAAGTAACTCGACTCTTCCTAGGATGTCTTTAAAAACAAAATTCCTCCTTCCCTTAACCCTTCAGTGAATCAAGAATAAATGCTGGACAAGTAGACATTTCCCTTTGGCCCTGACTATGTTTAAAAAGTTTAACTAACTCAGATCTTTTTTCATGACAATCTTAAGGAAAGTAGATACAGAGAAGAACCATTGAAACTGTTTTCTCCATTCTGTCCTCTATCCCAGTCTCCATCATTTATTCTCAGAAGTTTTTGCAGGGCCGCAGCTTTGTGAAGCTCACTAAAGAGAACCGTTTTTTTAGTATCTCCCCAATGGCTAAGAAAAAGAAGCTTTGTGTGTGGGAGACCCTTAGGCTGAATCTTTCCAATGTTGTAAGAGGGTTTCACTGTATTAGGAAATCTCATGCTCAGGGTTGGTTTGTTTGTTTTTCTACTTCAGTAGATAGATTCTACCCAATTTTCAGTGCATGATTTCTCTTTCTTGTCTTTCTATTTATGCTCCCCAAGATCACTGTGTTCAACTCATCTTTCTTTTCATGAGCAGAATTATTTCACTCCAACCTGGGTTCTGAGGATCAAAATGTCATAGAATTGAGAGTTGAAAGAGACTTTTAGAGAATATTCAGGTTTTTTTTTTTAAAAAAGTCAATTTACAATTTAGAAAACTGAGGCCCAGAGATGTTAAGTTACTTGCCCAAGGTCATGTGGGTGGTCAGTAGCAGAGATAAGACTTTTCAGGTTCTCTATATTAAACTCCCCTTCCAGGAGGATGCCACCAAACCAGATGAGGCTGCTCCCCCATGTTAGAAAACTACAACTTTTAGAAATCTGCCTTTACAGACTTTGGAAATCACAGGCAATTTCTCCCTTAGAATGCCTTTTCTTACATTCATATTTTTCTGTTCCTTTCTTTATTTTCAGCTATACCACCTGCTTGCTTTGCTAGGTAGTCCATTCATAACTCTTTCCCTGCTCTTTCCTTTTCATTCTTGCTTCTTTCTTCTAGTGTCTTTTCTCATTCTTCTCCTATTCCCCACTTTGGCACAAGAATTGGAAGCATGGAGCCTTTTCTATTAGGCCTCCAAGCTAGCTTCTGCCACCACATCTCCCTCTCTTCAGTTATCCAAGGTTCGTACTTCAAGTGGAGTAGGAAGGAGTGGAGAGGAAAGGGTCAAGGAGGGGAACTCAAGTCAGGGGAGGGGACCTCAGGGACCTCGAGCCCTCCTTGTAGTGCTCTACCAGGGCCTTCATTGTCAGCAGTGCTCATTTTCTTCCATGTGTGGAACAGAAAACACTTTACTTCTTCTCTATAATTAGGATAAGTACTCCTATAAATACACCTCCTCTCTGTGCCTTAGTTTTCTTATTTGTAAAATGAGGGTGTTGGGTTATGGCCTGGTAGGTCCCTTCCAGCTTTCTTATAAGGCTTTAAGGAGAAGGTGATAACATATATATAACCTCTTCCTTTCCTCAAAGCTATGGGAAAGGAGCCACAGTCCCATGCCTGAAATGTACCCCATCCTTTCTTCCACCCCCTCAGACTCCTGACCTTATTCAAGGGTCAGCTCAGTATTAGCATCTCCTTAAAGCCTGATAGGATAGCTGGAAAGGACATTACAATTAATAAATCTCAACCTTCTTATTTTACAAATGATAAAATGAAGGCACAGAGAAAATAAGTGTATTTATCTCAATTGTAGAGAAGAGATAGATTGCTCCACACATGGAAGAAATTATTGGAAATATGACTGATGAGCTTAACAGCATTAAAATAAAATAATTTTACACATAAAAACAATATATAGGAAAAGACTGATTGGGAAAAAAAGACATCTATCACAGATAGGAACTTGACATTTAAAATAAACAAAGAACTATTTGCACTATCATAAATAGTCAAAGGATATAAATGGAAAATTTGCAAAATAAGAAACAGATTTTTAATAATCACTTGAAATTTTCTCATTTTCCTAATAATGCAAGTTTGGTGCCCAATACAAATTCAAATTCAAACTTAGATGTATCACTTCACACATAAAATAGATAAAAATAAAAGCAAAGAAATTCAATGTTAGCAGACTTGTGAAGAAACAGCCACCCTCATTCGTTGTTGGTGGAACTATAAACTTGCATCTTTTTTTGCAGAGCATTCTGGCTGTACTCAGTAAAACTCACAAGAATGATGACCCAATAATTCTTTTTTGGGAATGTAACTTTAGAGTGTTTTCAAAAACAAAGAACTAAGTATTCAAAAATTTTCATAGCAGTATTATATGTAATTGCAAAAAAAGCATATAAATGTTCAACACTAAAGAAATGTTTAAATTGTAGCACATTAATATAATGGTATATTTTGATGGAATTTAAAATGGAACAGTCAGAGGAATTCAGAAAAATCTGGAAAGCCTTTTTTGAAATAGGCTTTTTTTAAAACCAAGTGGAAGAATGGAGTGATCTACTGAATTTTACATATTCACCCTGAGTTTGAGCTGTCCTGATTGGTTAGTGAATAGAAACTAACCTAAGACATTCTAGCTTGCCAATGCCAACTTCACAAATATCCACCCCAGCACCCAAGACATTTTTCCATCTGCTCTGTTCTGTCTCCACATGCATAACCAATCCTCCATATGCACACACTTTCCAACTATTGCTCTGGAAGTAGTAATCAAATCAATACTACTATTGCTTTCGGAAAGAAACAATGGACTGCTCTGTGGAGCCAAGCACCATTCTTTTGACTCCCTAACTTAGCTGAATCTCCCTTTCCTTGCCACCACTCCTAGATTTCCCCCTCCCATTAAAATATAAATCCTTGAGTACAAAGGATAGTTCTTTTCTATAATTGTATCCCTGGTGTTTTTTTTTTTAATTCATTCATTCACTCTTTCATTCTGTCATCGGTAAACATCTGATGAAAAGTAAGAATGAACAAATAATATTGATAAGAGTACACATGGAGAAAAAAGTGGTATGATAATTCATTTGTTTAAATTAATTAAATATAAACAATTACTAAGAAAACATTTTGTTGGTATTGATATCTAAAGTCAAATTCCTTATAAAGTATTTTAAAGCCTTTGTAAACATATTTTTTATTATTTATTATTATATCATAAAATTCCATATGATCATGAAGAGTTAGCCTGGCAAACTAGAGTGACTATGAGATCTGGAATCATGGATCCTGAGTTAGAGCCCCATCTCTACCATGAAGTTAGCTCTTCATTTTTGACAATAGATAGCTATGATCAGAAAAGGGAATGAGAGGTAACAGATGAATGGATAGAATAAAGCTGCTTGGGTATCTCCAGAAATTCAAAGAACTAGAGGAAGGTGGCCAGAATAGTTGGTGGTTCCTCTATGGAGAGTTTGCAGAAAGGTCTGGATGAGAATCCCATAGGATGAGAGGGTTGGAGGGCTTCTAATCTGTACTTTGCAAAAGGAGTGCCTTGGCTAATAAGATAGTGCAATTCGATCCAGTAAGCATTTATGAAATATGTACTAGGCTCAGACACACAAACACACACACACACACACACACACACACACACAAATTGGAAGCAGTTCCTTCCTTCCAGGAGTTTCCACATCCACTTCAGTTATAATAAATATCACCTGCCCTTTCAAAAAACTCTTTCAGCTCTTAGAATCATAAAAACATAAGATTGTAGAATTAGGCTTGGAAGGGATTTCAAAGGTCATCTAGTCCAAATACTTTTTCTTACATATAAGGAAATTACAGCCCCAGAAATGCACCATTCAGGAAACAGAGGGAAGAATCAGAATTTTCCTCATCATAATCCTTCATTTGCTGTCTATTGTAGCTCCATTGCCCTCAGAGTGAGACCCCCTTTGAATTCTTTGGAGTTCAAGTCAATTCAATTCAATAAACATTTATTAAGTACCTACTTACTACATACCAGGCACCATACCAATTGCTGCCTATAGAATTCCATGACTTACGGTCATATGATAGCACTAGTAGAACATTAGTATTTTTTTAATAAGACTTTTTTTCTAAGAGAAGGTTAAGGCCATTAAACAAGCTTTGCAACTCCCTGAAGGCAAGCCAAACTACTCTTCTCCTTCTGGCTAATTCTAGGCCCAACTCAAAGGCTATCTTCACTGGTTACCCAAGTTTTCTATAGTGATGGACAAGCTCTATAGATTTGCTCTTGAACTTCATCTGAACAATAGGTTTTCTTCTTTGACTTGTTTTATTTTTTCCCTTAGGCAAATACTTAAAGCATACTTCTATAAGTGGTTATGGATCTCTTCTAGTAGGCTCAACAATGATCTAGATCTTGAAACAAACAATATGATATCATATATCATTTCCTACCTAAGTTCTTTTGTGATCCACACCCCTCCCCACCCCAAGTCTATTGCCTTCCTCCTGAAAATGCCTTTTATTCACTGTGCATATATTCTGTAAATATATGTGAATGATGAACAAGGACTAGTTCATTTTTGTCTTGGTAACCCTAGCGCTTAGTATACTGTCTGGGACATTTTACTCTCTTAGTCAATGCTTTATTGATAACAAAGGGATGCGTCTGGAGAATTTCCCCATCCCTAAGGAATCCCTCTTCAACTTTAACTTTGCTATGGAAATCCTCTATAATAATGGCAGATATCTTTAGTGACCCATCATCTTTGAATTTGGTGTTATATCCTACTTGAATGATCAGAGCTTCATCAAATAAAATCTCAATTGTTTCATCTTTCATGGAATGTTGAATAAATTTGATGTCTGGTTGAGCAATATGTTATTGGAAGAGAGCCTATAAGGTGGCATTTTACTCTCCCAAATCAAGTGATTTAAAATTATCACCAAACAATAAACACAGTAGGGTCTTCTGCCTGTTCAGCTATAGGACTAAAATAAACAAACTCAATGTAAATCAGTTAATGGACCTAATTTAATTAAATATCTATTAAGCACCTACTGGATGTTGGGTACTGTGAGAACTGCAAAGATGAATTAGTCATAGCCCTTGATACCACCTACTCTGGAAATGACATATACACATAGAAGATGCAAAATAGAAATTCAAAAACCTAGGCTACTTAATTACTAGTCAAGGATATGATAGAGAAAATTGTTCCTTAGCTATGAGTTAAACTCACTGCCACTGAAGTCCTTTATACTCCAAGATTCTATGAAGCTCATGAAAGCTCTAAAATAATAATTGTTTTGGGAGATCCAGGGATGAAAGATTGTTTCTGACTGAAAGATCAAAGAAAACCACGGGAGCCTACATCTCTAACCTATAATACAGTATAGTGTACATCAAAGTAAATTTGTGTGTATGTATGCATGTACATGTATATCTGTGTATATGTTTTATGGGTGTGCATATGTATGTGTACATATATGTATATATGTGTGTATGTCAAGGGTGAGATTTGAACCCGGGATCCTCTGATTGCAAAGCCAGAGCTCTTTCGATTGTGGTACTGTTTTACAAAAGGGAAAGAAAGAAGCATTTATTAAGTGCCTACTATATGCCAGGCACAATGCTAAGCACTTTACAAATATTATCTTATTTGATTTCCAGAGGAGGGGACCCTTAAATTGGGTCTTGAAAAATAAATATTTCAATAGATTGAGATTAGGATGAGAGGATTCCCTAGAAGCAGTATGATAAAAATTGTAGAGAGCCTAAAAGAAATTCACCATATTGGATCATTCCTCTTTATTTTGGTTTCATTTTCCAGTGAACCTTTTTGTAAAAAAAAAAAAAAATCAAATCAAATCAAATGCTAGTGATATTGGCTACCTGTATTCATTTTACCTAAGGCTATGAGGAGTGATCAGAAAGTGTGGCAGTAGTTCTTCTATGGGAGGGGTTAGCCCTGATAAATGAGAACAGTGCCAGTGCATGTTTTGTGAACTAAATGGCCTTTTAAAAACAATTTTCATTGCTGATTTAAGAGACTTTGCACAGATGTGAGATGGCATTTTTTTTTTGGAGTGAATCTCATTTCTGCTCTAAATTCTTTATATCTTTTGTATGCCCTCATTTGTGTTTACACCACCTGTCAATTTAGTATAATCTGTGATTTTAATGTGCTGTTTTTCCCCTCTTCCAGATCATTAATAAACGAGCTAAATAAAACCAGGCCCATCGCTGCCTGGGGCACTTCGCTGCACATTTCTACCTAGTTCAGTATGTTGATTGTTAATGACGTAAGGCCTTGAAATTTCCTGAAATTCCCTTTGTAGACTCTAGTTTACAGCTCTGAGCTAGAAATAGAAGAAAATTAGATATTATATCTGAATTAAAGTGAGACCAGGGCCCTTCTATTGTTTTTTTTTTCTTTATTCCATATTTCTGGATATTTCCAAACTATACCGCCTGTCCTCTGGATGTCTTCCCCATCTAAATCCCCTCAAAACTTGGAGTCTGCTACTGGGAACCCAACAGAGATAAGTGAGGTTTCATCTTATCTTTCCTGGAATTAGGCCAGAACATTCCTTCTCAGATATTTGTGAAATATTGCAAGTTTACATAGCTATCATCATCATCATCTACTAAGTATATGGACCATAAGGAAAATCTTGGCTCAAAAATTTATACATAAACTCAGTGTAAGTAAATGCCTGACAACTCATGAATACCAGGGAAAATTTCTAACTGAGGATAAATTTGAAAACCTATCAAAAATCACTCTCCCTATATGTTGAAAACATTCTTAACCATAATCCTAAATATGTAAGAAAACCAAAAACATTCCTAGAAAAAAATGTCAATGATTAATAATCAAAAACCATCAAAAGTACAGCAGTTTGCCATGCATTGAAAAGTGTTGGAGAGCCAATGAGTTCATGTTGGACCACCAGGAAAAGAGGAGAATCAGGATCTAAAGAGAGTTATGCTTTCCTGCTTTGCCAGAAGAGAAAAGAGAAAGAACACACACAGAGGGAAAACCAAAAAGCATCTGTTCTCCCGGCCAGCTAGCAAGAGAGCCAAGAGAGCTACTCTAATCACTGACCAAGACCAAGGCCAATACAAAACCCCAAAAGACTTCTATATTGAAATCCAGCCTATGACTAATGCTCAAATTAAGTCATGTGTTCCTACTTGTGTCTCATCTTACTTGGATACAAGGCTGTTCTTCAGCTCTTCCCCCTAAGGGGAAGCAACACCTCGTTAACATGATATCCCCGGAAGTGGCGTCCCTTTTTCAAGAAAGGAGTTTAGTTTTGAATCAAGAGAGCCCTGCTTCATTAGTGAATGGAAAGACCATCTCTAATAAAGGCAGTGTAACTCATTAGGCACCCCAATTTTGAATCAAATGAGTCCTGTCCTATTAATGAATAAAAAGCCACTCCCTCAGTCTATGACCCATTGAGGAAAACTACTCCTTTAGTGGCTGAAGCCAAATGAGGAAGGGATGAGCTATAGTACATCACTCTCCTCACCCCCATCCCACAGCTCAATAGTGTCAGCTGTTAACCACAATACGGCCAAGGATGACTGGGCTGAGGAACCTTTTCAACATTTGAGACCCCTATTTTAAGAGGATATTGATTCAGTGTCTCCAGAACCTCATGTCTCTTTCATCTTTTGTCTGGCAATTTAACAGCCTTTGTCTCCAAGACGTTCTGTCACAGTGTAGCTCAGGGGTTCCCATCCAGCTAGTCAAAGACCCTTGTGGGGTTGTGTAGTTATTGTAAGGAGTCTGAGAAGCTGAATCCATCAGTTAGCAAACATTCTTTCTGTAGACAAAATAGATACTGTGTCTCTAATATAGATATTATGGTTTTTCAAATATATGTAGGTGCTTTAGTACCATTGTCATTATCCAAATACAGATTCATTTTGAAGTGATACTGAATCTATGACATCTTTTTTTGCTGTTGTGTATTTTCTCAATTAATGGAAAACTCGTAACTACTAAGAAATAGTATATGGAATTAATAGCATGGCTAGCTATTATTATTATACTAGCAACATGATGTTCAGACTTGAAGCAATAATACAAGGGGATGAGGGACATTTTCCCCTGAGCAAGCAAGATAATTGAAGGGAATAGGTTTTCACTTGGAGTTATCTATATCATTGCCCAATTTCATTTAATTTTAATGAGCAGTGCCTGTGACTTGGTGTAAAGGGAGGAGCATTAGATTGAGAGTCAGGAGACCTACTCTGCAATTCCAGCTGTGCTATTTGCTGTTAGATGATGTTGAACAAGTTATTTAACCTCTCTGAATCTCAGTTTCCTTATCTATAAAATGAGGGGCTTGGGCTAGATCACCTAGGAGGATTTGTTGAAGCAACTGGGCATATTTAGCCTGAAGAAAAGGAGACTAGGGGCTGGGGGAGGGGGGGGCATGATAGCTGTCATCAATTATTTGGACGGATGTCATTTGGAGGAGGGACTAGTCTTGGTTTGTTTGGTCCTAGAAGGCAGAGCTCGGAGCAATTGCAAGGAGCCAGATTTAGGCTGATGTCAGGAAAAGATTTCCTCACAATTAGAACTGTCCAAAAGTGGAATGGTCTGCCAGGAGACCTTGCGGGTCTTACTTATTTCCAAGTCTTCAAATAAAGGCTGGTCAACCCCTGGCCGGCTAGGTTATAATGGGAATTCCTTGGTGTATATGTTGGTGCCTGAGGCCCCTTCTCACTCTCAAATTCTGAAACTCTGTGATTCTGTGACCTTGTAAGTTTCCTTCCACCTCAAAATCGATGACCCTATGAGCCTAAGATGCTATCATGCCGGAGAAAAGCAATATTTTTTGACATTAAAAAAAAAGATTCTCATACTTGAAAAGCTTGAGAAATAGCTGCCTAGTTTCTCATTCTAGTTTCCAGCAGAATGTAAGTCCCTTGGGAACAGATACTTTTTTCCCCTTTTTATCTTTGTATGCCCAGAACCCAGAGCAGTGCCTGGCTCATATCTAGAACCAAATAAACGAATTAATGAAACTAAGTGAATTAATATACGTATTAAGTGAATTATGGCACGAACACTACAACCCACACCCCAGGAGAGAACCATTAATATGAAAATAGCACAAATTCAAAGCTATCAGATACCCCTTTCCACAGCCTGGAGTGTCTATACTCTGTTTCCTCCACTATAAATATGGAGACTGGACTAGGGGACGTTTAAATGTCCTTCACTCTGAGTCCATGATCCTCTTAATGGCAACTTGTTCCTTCCCACCCCTCATAATGGCCACCATTATTCTGTTCCCATTGTGCCCTGCCCAATTTGAGTGCCATGCAATCAAGCATGTGCCAAGACTTCCTGGACACATGGAAAAAACCATACCTCTATTGCCTTTGGGAAGCAGTTTTGTCTCTTACTTTAGTCATGGAGTCAAAAGGCGAGCTCTAACACCACCAGGATGTTTCTTTAAATACTGCTTTTCCATCGCAGGCACAATTCTGCAGCATAAACTAAGACATTTCCCCCTGGATCTGCCTCCACATACAAATACACTTCAGTAAGTAGCCCTCTGCCAGGGTCAGTGAAGCCGAAATGCACAGCAGCAAAAAATCCTCCCACTCTCATTTCTGTTTGTGACCCAACCTTCCCCTTCAAGTGTAGCAGGATCAACACCTTCTCAATGGTTTCATTTGACTTTCCTTTTCAGACAGTAAGTTTTTAAAATAGCATAGCAATAAGGCATGTTGTTTAAAGGCTACAAATTCCCCCCTACACACACACACACACACACACACACACACACATCTTTCAATTATACATTTTAGAGCAGAAGAAAGGTCTACAACATAGGGCAGACAGATGGATTAACTAGGTTCATTTATTCATTCAACTAGCATTTATTAGCTTTGATGATTACTGAGTGACCTTAGACAAGTCACTTAACCTCTAGGGACATGATGGGGTTGAAGGATGTGATCTCTGAGGATCCTTCTAGTTCTAGACTTGTATCATCTTATCGCATGCTATGTTCCAGGAAATGGGCTTGTTGTTAGAGATACAAAGATAAAAGCCCTGCCTTTAGAGTGCTTACATTCTATTGTTCAATGATGGAGTTTTAGTAGTTTGGGACTGCAGCATGTAACACTGACTATCTCGAAGCCACAGGGAGAGAAAAACTGAAACGAACTCCCGAGCAGGCCCCAGCATGTCTTGGTCACTGTGTAAGAGTTCTGTGGGGTGCTGGGTATTTTTCGTTTGTTTTTTTATTTTATTTTCTTCTCAGAGTCCCTTGCCATCATTTATAATACACTGTTCCCAATCCACTCAGAGGCTACTGTCTAAACAAGATTGACTATTACAAGAAGAACAGAAAGTTTCCCATGTAATGTCACCAATTCTTTCACATTCTGAGAATCCTTCCCCAGGCACCAGCCCAGTTTTCAAGGCAGAAAGGTGACCATATTTTTATGACAGTTTTTTTTCCCCTCCCTCCTGGTCTGAGAGTTGGAGCACAGGAACAAAATAGCTCTTTTTGTTCATTGTACCAAGAAATTCCCTCCTGGATCTATCAAGTGTGACTGTTCACCTAGCAAATAGCTCGGACAGATCCAGACATAAACACCATATGAATAAAACATGGCCCAATTGTTGGATATAGTTATGTTTCTACAAAGACAAGGTGTTCTCTCCGAGTTTACCTTCCGAGGTCCCCTGGCAAGGGTCCTCAACTGTGACATTCTCACTTCATTTAGTGAAGAAAAACTACTTTTAATTATACCAGAAAATAATGTTTATTGTGACAAAATGGGCATCGTTCATTTGGGTCTCATTCTTGCTATGACTAACAGAAAACAGTACAACTAGGAAGTTTGAGTTTGCAATTGATAATGACACAGCTGAGCTTTTGGCTTTCTTAATTCTACTGGGACACATGTTTGTGAGCTGTTAATGTCACTTTAGAAGGCTGTCAGTCCATGAGAAAGCTAGGTGTTGTAATGGATAGCTCTCTGGACTTGGACTAGTCTACCTGACCTGAAAGCAAATCCTGTGTCAGATATTTACTAGCTGGATGACCCTGGACAAGTCCCAACCTCTTAGGCTGAATTTCCTCATCTGTAAAATGAGAATGGGTAGGTAATGGTATCATAGTATGGTTGTATGGATACAAGGAAATTACACATATGAATGGCTTTGCAAATCTTAGGTGGCTATATAAACCTAGAATTCTTATAAACTAGAATATATTAATTCTTTAAAGGAAAGGATGGGTATAGAGGGAAGGGAAGGATCATTCAAAATAAGCATTTCTTCTGCGGTTGAATGCATAAAATTCTACTCAAAATCAGAAGTTGCTCAAAATAAGTTACTTTGGATGATCTTATTTACTCTGCCCATATGCAAGGAACAAGGCAGTCTCTCTAATCAGGGTGGGGCAATAATACAGGAAAAAGTGCTGACCTGAGAAACTGAAGGTTGAAGGTTCAGTCCTGGCTCTGATCCTGTGAGATGCTGGGCAAGTCACGTGACTTTTCTAGCCTCAGTTTCTTCATCTGTAAAAATGTGGGACTTTACCACTCTAAATCTCTGAAACAACTAAGTAATGAGAACTCTCGTTCTGGCCATGTTCATCACTTACATCCTCAAACAGAACTGCCAAAGAGAATTATAGATTTTCAGAGGAATTATGATGGAATGAATAAAACCCTGGGCTTACAGGTAGAATGACCTGAGTTCAAATCTTTCTTCAATTCCCCTACACCCTAAGTACGTGACCAAGGGTGAACCACTTAGCAGTTCTGAACCTTAGTTTCCCCACCTATAAAATGTGCATAATAAAACCTGCTTATAATAGAGCTAGCATTGAAAGAAATTTTAGAAATCACTGAGTCCAGTGCTCTACAGATGAGAAAAATAAGTCCCCAAGAAGCTAAGTGATTCGCCTAAGGTTACAAAACAAGCAAGTGGCAGAACCAGGATTTGAACTTGGGTTCTAAGACTCAAAATGCCATCTTCTTTCTACTATATTCCACTACCTCCTGAGTACCACATATCCCTAGGCAGTTTTAAAAATCATGAGCTAATGGATGTTAAGAACTTGGCGAACATTAAAGCATTATACAGATATCAATTATTGTTACAGTTTTTAAAAATATAAAACAATGTGAAAGATTGTTTTGAATTGTCTCTCCTGTCCTCTGTACGGTATATATGAATTGATTGATTGATTGATTAAGACCCATATTTCTAAACATTGATCATGTGCTAAGCACGGAGCCAAATGTTAGGGATGTGAAGAGAAAAAGTGAAATTGCTTTCATGGAAGTCATGTTGTATTTGGGAGAGACAAGATATTTAAAAATTCCTGATGCCTTCTCCCTCTTCTGATCCAATTACTGAACTCCCTAAATTCCTTTAAGTCCCAACTAAAATCCCACCTGCTTCAGAAAGCCTTCCCTAACACCTCTGATTCCTGTACTTTCCCTAATTATTTCCCATTTATTCTTTATATATTTTGCTTTGTATAAATTTGTTTGCATGCTGTCTCCTCCCCCCCCACCCCCGATTTGATTATAAGCTCCTTGGAGGCAGGCACTGACTTTTGCCGCTTTTTGTATCTCTAGTACTTAGTACAATGCCTGGCACATAGTACACACTTAATAAAAGTTTTTTGAATGAATGAATGAGTTTAACTACGGGGCGTAGAGAAAGGAACAGTAGTCTTAAGAGTGGAGAGGAGAGGTAGACAACAGGACGCAGAGATGTATCATTAAGTCAGGCATCCAGAGTGTGCAGGTATAGAAGGAGGGCAGATAGAAAAGCGCAGAAAATCTTGGGACGCAATGACCATCTACTTTTCTACTAGATTGTCTAGTAGACAGTGAAAAGAGTAGTATATTTTTCCTTCATTGCCGAAGAAAGACTATGCCATCAGAGAAGTAATGACATGACGTGCACTTGACTTTTGTTTTGAGTGAGAGAGGGCTGTGCAGGTCATCAGCCTCACTTCTCCTCCAGAACCATCTGAATCCAGTGACCTGATATTCATCAGGATGACTGGAGGTGACCCAGGATGTGCTTCATTGGGTTTAAGTGACTTGCCCAAGGTCACACAGCTAGTGAGTGTCAAGTGTCTGAGGTGAGATTTGAACTCAGGTCCTCCTGACTCTTACACTGGTGCTCTATCCACTGTACCATCTAGCTGCCCCCCAAAAAAGAGTAGTGCCTTGGGAATCAAAGGTTCAATTGTGTTCAAACCCTATCCATGTGTCCTTGGACAAGTCATTCAATCTCTCTTTCCTCATTAATGAAATAAAAGAGACAGACTAGATGTTCTCTGAGGTCCCTTCAAGATACATGATCTTATGTCTAAATCAGAACTGATTGTATTTTCCCCAAAACCCCATTCCTCCTCTAAAATTCTCTATTTCTGTAGAGGAACTCACCATTCTTAAAGTCATAACATAGTAAATATTTAGTAAGTACTTATCAATTGATTGATTAGATGACATGGTCCCTGCCCTCAAGAAGCAAATAATCTAGCTGGGGGAAAAAAATTAACCCTATTCGTGACTTGTAAGAAAAGACTGGGATGGGGGAAATAAGGTGGGGGATGGGCAAGAGAAGAAAGGGGAGGAATGTTACGATGTCAAATTCTGCTCAGAAGTTCAGGAAAAGAGCCTTTGAATTGTTCAAGGAAAGAAATTTTAATCAATTGGGGATGGGGGCCAGACTATAGGAGATTAGGAAGGGAAAGATCAATAAAAAAAAATAGAGACCTTTGAGAATTTTGCCAGTGAAAGGGAAGAAAAAGAAATATACATGGTCTGAGACCTATTCATATTTACACAGGGTGACTGAAAGGAGCCCAAATCCCATTGCAACTAGAATTTCAATTTAGTAGTCCACTCCTATCTATATTGGAGCCAACTTGAAAAAATAATCAACTTTCACCCTATGGTTTGACTTTGTTCTGTCATGTAGACAAGGGCCTGCCCTCACTTTTGAATTGCCTAGACCTTTTCTTCCCAAACAATAACCACTCACACTATTCTAAAAAGAGAGACCTGGGGAACATATGAGCAAAATTTAGCCATGGATTCCACTCTCCAAACTAGGCATGGGAGGATGTAGCGAAATAATGTGGATAGAACATTGAGTTGGGAATGAGAAAGCCTTGTTTCCAGTTTCAGCTGTCACCAACTAAGTACTTAGGTTACATGACCTCTTGGGCTTTCAGTGTCCTTATCCATAAAACGATAGTGATGAGCTGAATTCTCTCTGTAGTCTCTTCGGGGGCTAACATGCTATAAATCTATAACTAAGCCACTGCCTTGGTTGGGTGTTAAGATGTTGGGAAAGAGTTTTAGAACACCTTAGAAAAAAATTAGATATTATGCCATGGGCAGTATATATTGATAAGACCATGAAATCAATAGTAATATTTTATATTGTATTTATTCCTATGAGATTGAAGCATGTTGTCTCTACTAGGCCATTAATCTTAATATAATTGTAATAAAATGGGCCATGTGTATAACTTCTAAGATCGAGGTAATAACCCCTCTGATTGCTACTGCTGTCCATATATCACATCTAAGATATTGTGTTCAATTCTAGGTGCCATGGCTTAGAATGGCAGTCAATAGGCAAGAGCATCCAATACAGAAGAACTAAGAACTGAGGAAGGTCTAGGACTGGAGAAGCAATAGTCCCACTACCTTCTGCCCTGATAAGATCACACATAGAGTCTTCAGTTCTAGATGTGACATTTTAGGAAGGATTTGATAAGCTGTAGAGCACCCATTGGGGGATAATGAGGATGGTAAAGAAGTGCAGGTTCAATCAATATGAACATCAGTTGCAGGAAGTAGAAATGTTCAGTGTTGGGAAGAGAGAACCATGTTAGCTGTTTCCTAGTACTTACAAGGCTGACTTGGGAATAATGATTTGACTTGTTCTATTTGGGCCCAGAGTGCAGAATAAGACACTGAGTATAAGTAGCGAAGAGATAAATTTAGGCCTTATATCAGGACAGTTTCCCAGCAATGAGAGCTATCTAAAGTAGAACGAACTGCCTCATGAGATTGTGGGTTCCTAATCAATGGAGATGACCAAGTATAGGCTGGAGATCCACCTGTCAGGGAGGCTACAGTGAAGATACTTTTTCAAGTATGGTTTGGACTAGGAAGCCACTGAGATCTCTTTTGACTTTGAAATTCTTTGTTCTATGATATACTTTCATCATTTAAAAGTTATGGAAACTGAGACATGTGCGAGTTGCATGAAAAGATTCTTTAGTATAATAAATTGCTTGTATGAAACAGCGTGCTTATCATGAGAGGAAAATGATAACATAGAGAGTATATGTTTAATTCCATCCTTCCATGTGTCCGTCTGTCTGTCTGTCTCTCACTCCCTGTCTCCTTCCTCCTCTCTCCCCTTTCCTCACCCCAACCTTATTCCCTCCCCCCTTTCTTCCTTTCCTCTATCCTCCCTCCTTTCCTCAATTTCCTTCTCCCCATTTTGCAAAAATAGATTGGGGTATGGAATGTTTTGACACATGGTATAAGAGAAGTAATTGGCAGGTTGGGTGATCAGCAAAATAGATATTTTTCTCCCGAGGTATTTCTAGTGTTTTTCTTCTTAGGGTTAATGAATAAAGAAGAGTTATGTTAGATACTCTATCATTTCTGTAAAGCTGTCAGTTTTCTTCTGGCTTTAAGGACTACCCTAGTTATCGATAGTGTTTTACCTTACAGGAGGAAACTGCCAGATCTGCGTCTTTAGAATGCAGCTTCATTTTGTGCTTCAGAAAAAGAAAATTCTTAAACAGTCTTACCCCTTCAAAAAAAAAAAAAAAAGACATTCCCAGTGTGATTCACGAGAGTATTAAAATTGCATCCTTTCTCTTTGTTAAAGTTTCCTTCTTTGGGGCACTGTGACTAGGACAGTTTTTTAAAAAATCAAATAATCTAAAACAAGGCCAACTCTTATTGACTAGAATTATCTGGGGAGACTTATATGCTTAAAACTAACAGCATATCTTGCAAGGGACCTGTGGCGTCTGTGATTAAAGTTAATTGTTTAAAGAGAAGCTAAGGATAAATTTCCAGAAGCATCTGTGTTTTCTTTAATGATCACGGTCGAAGGCAAGTCTCTTCTCTATGTAACACACTTTGGCATTTTTTACATGATTAGTTTCAATTCAAAAAGTATTTACCAAGTATCCGCTATGCGTCAAGACTTTAAATGCCAATCAGATGAGTGTGCCTTTTATCTTGGCTGCTATAGCTCCTAACTTACCTCCAGATTTAGCACCTTGGGCAGAATAATGACCCTGTTGGATTTGTGTTTTAGGCATATAAATTTGGCAGCTATATTGAGGATGGAGAAGAAAAGGGAGAGTCAAGATTCAGGGAGAGCAATATACACACACATGTATATACATGTATATATACATGTATATGTACATGCACACGCACCGATGTGCATGTGCACATGCTTCCAGAAAGTTCATATCTTCTCTTTAAATAATTAACTTTAATTAGAGACACTGTAGGTCCTTTGGAAGACAGATCATTTGTTTTAGATAGTACAAGTCTCCCCATAAGATTCTAGTAGATAAGAATTCATCTTGTGTTGAATTACTTGATTTTTTTAAAGCTTTAGTAACAGTATTCCAATGAAGGAAGCTGGAACAAAGAAAAACTATGAAATTTTAATATATACATGTGTAAATACATGTTGATATACATGTGTATATCTACATGGTATACATATATGTTTGTGTGAGTATATATAGATATAAATATCCATACACACATATTTGACCTGATTTGTTTTTCTTGGGTGGAGGAGCTAAGCACTCATATGGTTGAAGCAGTAACGAACCAATTGTACCTAAACGACATGATGGTTTAGGGGAGAAAGATAAGCCTGCTCTCCATAGACAGGTTAGCTACTTTCTTGCTTAGTTAAATAAAACAGTCCAGGAAAGTTAAACAACCTCAAGTCAATAGACATTGGCTGAATCACAGTCAGAAATGGAAGGCTCTCAGAGTTGGCAGAAACCTCCATCATCACCTAATCTAACTTGTATCTTTAAAAAAAGGATCTCCTCTACGACCTGATCCATAAGTGGTCTTCCAACCTTGGCTTAGCCTGACCATAAAGTTATATAAATGATTTTTTAACAAATACAGCATGTCAAAACTTGTGTAGCCCAATGAAATTTTCCATCTTTAGTTGAATGGTAGATTAGAATGATCTAACTGGGAGCTCTCGTTGAAAATACCTTCAGATCTCTGATTTTAGAGAGTATTCTGTTCATTCTTCTGAATATATTTAGGGTTGTCACATCTTTCCTTCTTCAATCAAATCTGGTGAAAAGATTAGAGGTCCAAATGAGTCTGTCAGGTGACCAGTGAGGCATGATTCTAAGATCAGTTACCTCCTGGGGTTTATAAACTGACTCTGAAGGCAATTTCCAAATCAGAAGACTGAGAGTTTTATAAGTGAAGTCATTGTTAGAAGATGAACATAACAAGAGTTAAGAAAAGCATTTGGAATTTACTGGAAAAGTGACTGAAATGTCTATACCCTTTCATCCAGAAATCCCATTATTGGGCAAAAACACAGAAAGTTCTCATATATAATGGAATCTGCATAGAAGTAATTTTTTCTGCTAGACAAGGGACTGAAAAAAAATAGGCACCTATTCAAGAAAGAATGGCTAAGCAAATTGTGATATATATATAGATATATACATATATATCACATATCTATCTGCTATATATATGTATGTGTGATTAAAGTGTATGACTAGATAAACAAGCACATGTACATATATACATATGTGTATATATGCATATATATGAAATGCAATATTATTCTACAGTAAGAAATATAAAATATGAAGAATTGAAAGAAACATGGGGCAATCCATCTAAAATCATGCAGAGTAAAGTAACAAAACCAGGAGACCAATGGGGAAGCAGCATAATAGAAGTGGAAAAGAAACTGGATTTTAAAATAGAAGGATTTGGATTCAAAACCCAGCTCAATCTAGCTCTTAATCTATAATCCTCTGATCCTGTGGTATCTTCAATGACCCCCAACAATGTCAATGAAAAGAACGCTATGCTATAAGAAATGATGAACAGGAAGACTTCAGAGAGGACTGAAAAGACTTATATGATCTGATGCTGAGAGAAAGGAGCAGAACCAGGAGAACTTTGTACACAGCAACAACCACAGTGTGCAAGGACTTTTTCTGGTAGACTTAGAACTTCATTGCAATGCAAGGACTTAAAAAATTCCAAATGATCTTTTAAGGCATAATGCCTTCCACATCCAGAGAAAGAACTATGGAATTCAATCACATATTGTAGCAGATCATTTTCTTTTGTATTACATTTTGGTTTGTTATATGACTTCTCCCACTCATTTTGATTCTTCTATATAACATGACTATGGTGAAAATGTATTTAATAAGAATATATGTGTAGAACCTATATAAAATTATATGCCATCTTGGGAAGGGAGGGTGAAGGAGGGGGAGGGAGGGAGAGAAAAAATCTAGATTGTATGGTAGTGATTGTAGAACACTGAAAATAAATAAATAAATAGAATTTGATAAAAAAGAGAAAAAGAATGGTAAAGATAGGCCAGACTCAGAATAATTAGAATGACCAATATGGACCCCAAGAATAAATAATTAGGTAGATTTCTCATCTTCAATAGAGAAGTCAGATGTTATAGAGTTATCCCTTCCCCATTGTGATTTTCCCCATCATAAGTTGGCATGAGAAATTAAATGGGATTTTGGGGGAAGTTTTGTAGAAGCTGCACATAATACGCAAAGGCTAGCAGGTGACACAGAGTTTATGACCAAATACTTCACCCCACTTTTACAAATAAGGTACTGTAAACACCATAAAAGAAAAAGAAAAAATTGAGATTACTTCCCCGGTACAAAGGTAGGGCCAAAAAAATCTTACACGGATTTTCCAGATCACAGGTCACCACACCCCTTACCCCCATGATGTGGAGGAGATAACTGTACATGGTCTTTACTGTTTTGTTTTGGTTTTTTTTGTGTTAAAAGAGAAGAATAAATTCCTAGGTGTAAGGGGAACATATCCAAAAATAATTGTGATATAAAAAAAAAGATAACAATGAAATTTATTTTAAAGGATAATTATGATGATGACGATAAAAATAAAATAACATTGGGCAATCTCCCAATGGAACTGGTTTGAGGGACATGCTCAACAGAATGTGGTACAGAAGACAAAAAACTGACTGCAGCTTTTAACATAAAGCCTTCCCTTATCTCCACAACTAAAAGGGTTCTTTCCCAATTCAGTTCATCCTAACTTATCGACTATGAATCTTTCCTTTACCCCCATCATTCTTTACCTTGTATTATGTTTGTTATCTTGGTACTTATCATATCCTCCTTCCTCCTGCTTCCCCATCCTACCACCACCCCTCAGATGCTAGGTAGTGAGGTCCTGGGTTCAAATCCTGCCTCTGTCATTTACTACTTGTATGACCTTAGGCAAGTCATGATGACTTCTCTAGGTCACCTATAAAATGAAGCCATTGGATTCAATGGTCTGTGAAGTTCCTTCCAGGTCTGAATGTATGATCCTATATTGAAATCCCAATACGTATGAATGCCCCACTGCTTTGTATTCTCACCTCGTAGTCCTGTGTCTCCGATCAGGACAAAGAAATACTCACTCAAGGTGAGTAAATACCCTCCCTGGATTCTAGCTTACACAGAGTACAAAAGCTGCCACAGACGTTTCTCTCCTGGACCAGGCAGAATCTTTGGGAAGGTCACTAAAGGCTGAACTTAGTCAAACCACCTGGCATGCCTGCTAGTGTCTCCTTGTCCCAAAGGAGTGATGAGCCCAACGCAACCTTTTTAACAGCATCAAAAACTAACGGCATTTTAACTTCCCCCATACACTTCTACAACATGGCCTGTACTCGTTTCCCTACGTCACAACAAAAGAGAATGTGATATGTTGTAGTTAAGGTTATATATGATTGTTTGAAAGCTTTCACATTTGTAGTGGAGGACCTGAATCACACATTGTACATTATTCCCTAGTCTCATTAGAGTTTTCAAGGAGAAAGCCATCCTTATACCTACCAGCTACCAGAGTATCTGCCAATAGAATTTATGGGGCAGGAGTGACCATTAACTCCTACTTCTTTAAAATGTATTTTCTCTTAGAGACCTTGACAGGTTAGACATAGGGCAAAAGCTTATTTTATTGACTTCTGATTGAAAAAGATGAAAAAGGTATTTTGCAAAGAAACAGTAAGGAAAATAAAGCCTGCATCATGCAAGTCAACAAAAAGAAGAATTGCAATATTATACATATTTCAGGTATACACACTTCTCTGCTAGATTAAATGTGGTGTCATGTTGAATTTCTGAAGTTATATTAGCAAAGATATAATAATTACAAGAGATAGTACTTCTATAGTACTCTTAGAAGTTTATAAAGCACTTTATAAATATCTCATTTCATCCTCATAAAAACCATGGGAGGTAGGCATTATTGTTATTATCCCCATTTTATAAGTGGGAAAACCGAGGCAGGCAGCAGCAGTGACTTGTGTTGGGTTATCCAGCCAGTATCTGAGGTAGTTCAGTCTTCTGTCTACCTAGCTCTCTCTAGATATATTATTCACAGCATCATATCTGTCAAGTTTAGGATCGATAAATTTAAATGTTAAAGCAAACTTACCTTTAAGTACATAACTTTGCTGATTTCTATAAAAAGTTAATTCAGAAACAAACGTATCTCTATCTCATAACCATAAACCTGAAAAAGCTATATTATGTTTGCTTATTATTGTTTCTGATAAGGAAATTATAATAAATCATTATCTCATATAGTGAAGCATTAAAGTATTATATGTTATGTATGAGGAAACTGAGGTCCAGAGATGTTGGGGGATCACAGAAATTGTAAGAATCAGAATTGAACATTACACATACTACTTGTATATATATGTGCACCAGGTACAATTCTGAATCCTATGATGCATAGCACAAAGAAAATAGCGTTGGATTTGAAGTCAAAGAAGCTCCATTCAATTTCTGGCACCATTGCTGGACACAAATGGAAGGCAAGTTGCTTAATTTCTCTGGGCTTCAGCTCCTCATCTGCAAAATGAAAGGATGGTACTAAACAGATTCTAAGATCTCTTCCAGCTCTTGACTTACGAACTGGTGTATAATGAACTATGGCTGACCCATCATAAATTCATACTAAATGTTGGTCAACTGATACACCTACAACATGTTATACATAGATATGATATATAACATGTAGAGTATACATATGTTACATATACTTTATTATAAGTATATATTTTTGTGTTTAGTCATTTCAGTTATGTCTGACTGCATAACCCATTTGGGGTTTTCTTGGGAAAGATACTAGAGTGGTTTGCCATTTCCTTCTCTTGCTCATTTTACAGGTGAGAAAACTAAGGTAAGCAGCGTTAAGGGACTTTCTTGGGGTCACAAAGCTAGTCTGAGGTCAGATGTGAACTCAGGAAAATGAGTCTTCCCAACACCAGTCCCAAAGCTCTGTCTACTGCACCATCCACAAGCCAGAAGGAAATACTTCTAAAAATATTCCTCTGTTATAAAGCTTAATAGGATAGCAATTTAATCGATAACAGAATCATATTTTTTAAAGATCTTAATGGACTGAATCTGATAAGTTGAAATTTAATTAGCATAAATGTAAAGTCACATACGGATTCAAAAAACAGCTGCATAAGTGAAGAATATATGAATCTTGGTCAAGTATCAGTTCATGTGTCTGTCTTTTTTTAATTTACTGTTTTAATGATTCCTTTTGTTTTTTACATAATGGTCATTTCCCCACAGAATACAAGATCGTTGAGGACAGGGAATGTTTGAATTGTGTCTTACCTAGCAGTAAGTGTTTGAGAAGAGTTTCTTGAATTTGTTTTATTAACTAAAATTTTTAATAAGAACTGAGAATGCTTAGCTTGGAGAAAAAAATATGTCTGAGTGATACCCTTGCTGTCTTCAGATATTTGAATGGCTATCATATAGAAGAGGATTAGATTTATTTTGCTTGGCTTTCCAAAGCAGAATTGGAGATGATTGGTGGAAGTCAAAAGAAGGATATTTTGGCTCCAAATAAGGACAAAACTTCTTACCAATTAGAGTTCTCCAAAATTAGGATGACTACTTTCATAGATGATGTAACTGTCCATCCCTAGAGGTCTCCAAGAAGATATCTCATCAGGTTTGGTATAGGAGGGATTCAGTTCTTTCAGATGAGAGTTGATATCTATAACTTCTGGGTATCCTTGCAAATCTTAAGGGTTTAGCAATGACTGAATTTACAATAATTCTGCAACTAACTATATTTTTTTTTAAATAAAACTGCTTTTGTAGGTTAATATCATTTTGTACATGTCCCTAATTGACACCCTCAAAATAAGTATGCTGCTCACCAAAACAAAAACACTTGAAAACCTTTAAATGAATTGGAGACCTAGAACTGAAAGGGACTTCAGAGGTCACGTAATTCAATCTTGCTGTTTTACCATTGAAGAAATAGAAATTTAGGAAAGATGAGTGACTTGCCTAAGATCATATACAGACTATGTGTCAGAGATAGGATTTGAACACAGTCCTTGGTACCAGAGCTCCTTCATCTACAGTACCACTTCTACAGTACAGTACCTCCAAAAATAGCTGATGATTATTTAGGCATTTAATCCAGATAAAACATAACACATTATCTCATTTGAATCTCACCATAGCCCTTTGGGGCAGCTAGGTGGCTCAGTGGATAAAGCGCTGGGCCTAGAGTCAGGAAGATTCATCTTTCTGAGTTGAAATCCGGCCTCAAACATTTACTACCTGTCAGATCCTGGGTAAATCTCAATTTCTTCATCTGTCAGATGAGCTGGAGAAGGAAATGTCAAACCACTCCAGTTACCCAGAAAACCCCAAATGGGGTCACAAAGACTTAGACTCAAGTGAAAAAAGACTGAACTACATAGACCTTTGAGTCAAGTGCTACTGATATTAGCATTCTCATTTCAAAGACTAGGGAACCAAGGCTAAAAAAGCAGAAGTGAGCTCTCCATAATCACATAGTGCAAACCAAGGGCAGGATTCCAATCCAAATCTCATCCTCCTCCAAATCTAATATTGTTTTCCACTATTCCACGGGCTTACATAGTGGTTCTTTAATTTTCACTTGCCACATTCTGTTGAAATTGTCTATTCCATTATTAGACTACTTTTCCCTGTTCCCCATGCCTCTTACCTGCCTTAATGCTACCTTCTCCTTCCTCTTGGGAAGTATCAGGAAGCACTAGAGGATCATTGTTGGTTCCTGGCTCACAATCTGAAAACCATTGTACTAGCCCCGGTACAACAACATACACAAAATGACCAAGAATTGTATTATACTGAATGTTAGTAATGGGAGAAGAAGCCATTTCTGTCACAAATCAGTTATCTCAGATGGCTCTCAACTCTCCCCCCAACTCGTAGTTATCTTGTGTTTTCTTCACTCATAAAAGCAGACTTGTGCTCATGCTTTGAACGAGGAGAAAGGAGAATCAAGAAATGTCTCAGGAGTCTGCCATCGATACAGAGAACCATAGTTCAATATTCCGGTGGGTTGGATGGTGGTATTTTTTTTTTTTAATATATGCAAAATGTATTACAATTTTAAAAGTCTGCCACCGTAAGAATAACTGTGAGGTGGCATGAAACTATGTCAACCGTGTTATTATTGTAGAAATAAAAAGTTATGTTTCTAAAGAACAGGATTTCTCTGAACCTTCAGAAAACTAACCAAGCACGACAATTTCTCATCTGCTCTTGCTGTCGTCTGTAAGACCAACTTTTTAATGTTTAAGTAACAAGAAAACAGTCAAAGCACAACTGGATATCAGATTATTAGATCTATGAGAACACTGATGCATATTGCCCTGGAAATTACAGTAAATTCCTTTCCTGACTTGGGGGTTTACAAACTTAATTTGGAAGAGACCAGTTTTGTCATGGGTCCCTGGCTCAGTGCTGTTTTACCAATTTTGTGCCTTTCAATTAGCATTTTTAAAGTACCTATTATGTGCAAGGTCCCCACCTCATTGGATGGAGACCTTGTGGCAAACATGTAGGAAAAACATGAGAAAGAATTACATGGGATTAGGAAGTACAAACAGGTTACTGTCTTTATAATTAAAGGTAATATCCACATTTCTATGTTATCAGATCCATTTGAATATATGAATCAATCTATGCAGCAATGCTAGGTGGCACACTGCATGAAATGTTAAACCTAGAGTTAAGAAGAGTTGAGTTCAAATGTGACCAATGACATTTATTAGATGTGTGACCCTAAGCAAGTCATTTTAGTTCTGTGTGCAGTAGAGGATGGCAATAGCACCTACCTCCCAGGATTGTTGTAAGGATCGAATGAGATAATATTTATATAGTATTTTGCAAGCCTGGAGACACTGTTGAAATGTCAGCTATTATTATAACTCATTTCATCAAGTATTTAGTAGGCATCGATAGTATGCCAGGTACATTACTCCATGCTGGCAAACCAAAGACAAACATGGAATAATCCCTGCCCTCGAGGAGCTTAGACTCTGCTGAGGCTTATAATTCTACCCTGTTGGGCTAGAAAAAAAAATATGCAGGGACAAACCTCCATGAATCTCAAATGGATTATTACCAGTGTTTCCCTACCTTTTTTCAATCTGTGACCTAACATAGGGGATTCCTAGAAAGTGACAAAGAGGAAGGGTTCTCAGAGCCTTTCAGTGGTTGTCTCTTATCCACCAGTGCATTCCCTGATCCATCCCTCTCCCTGCCAAACCACACCGATAAGTCCCACTTAATAGAGAAATGTAGCCCTTACCTAAGCCATCATAGAGTCATAGGGTCACAGAGAAACTTAAAAAGGGTCTTAGAAGTCCTCGAGTTCAGAGGTACTTACCCTGGGATCTTTGAACTTGTTTTTATTTTTTAAATATTTTAATAACTTTCCACTATAATTGATTTTCTTTGTAATCCCATGAATTTTATTTTATACATTTTAATACATTCTTGTGAGAAGGGGTTCATAGATTTCTCAAGATGGTCAAAGGAGCCCATGACTCAGAAAAGGTTCCTAGTCACTGACAAGAACTCAGATGTAGCACTAGAAGGTACTTGGGAGATCATCTAATCCTACCCCTCATTTTATAGGTAAAGAAACTGAGGCTCCAGGAGATTAAATCAGAAATCAAACCCAATGACTCAATATAGCGGGCTCACACCACTGCACCGTACTGCTCCTCTTGTGATTTTTTTTCACTTTTTAGCTTTAATACCTCACATTGTAGGTGATATGATAATAGTAATATTAATAACAGAAGGTAATAATAATAAATGCATCCCTGTAACTTCTTCTACATGTTCATTTACTCCTCAGGAACAAACTTGTAGAGAGTTACAGCAGCTACTGTTTCTCCCATTTTACACATGGGGAAACTGAAGCTCAAGTAGGATAAGTCAGACTTGTCCAAGGTTATACAACGAGCTGATCTTCCTGACTCCAAGCCCAACATTCAGTTGTTCTTGCTCAGTCATGCCTGACTCTTGGTGACTCCATTTGGGGTTTTCTTGGCAAAGATACTGGAGTGGTTTGCAATTTCCTTTTCCAGCTCATTTTACAGATGAGGGAACTGAGGCAGACAGATTAAGTGACTTGCCTACAGTCACACAGCTAATAAGTATCTGAGTCCAGATTTGAACTCAGGAAAATGACTCCTCATGACTCCATATACTCTACTGCTCCATGCAACATAGCTACCCTCAGTATTCAGCATACTGGGCCTTATTCAAATCTGCAAGAAATAATTTGTAATAATCCTTGTCAGTCTTCGTGCCCAGTAACATAGCATCAGACCCCAGAGAGCTATCCTCCTAATCACTGGATCATGCTATGGAATTGTTCTGAAGAAATCAATTCTAAGAAATGTCCAAACACCACCGCCAGGAAGTTACTCCTTCGTGCACTTCTCCCAGGAGGGTCCAACTTACATTGTGGGGAGGTGTGATTACACTGAGTTTTATATTTTTCATGTGCTGAGACTAATAAATCTGATTTCCTCTCAAAGCCCAGCCCTGCCTGGAGGGTCAGGATAGAGGACAAAACTGCTACCATTGATCCATCCGCAAATGCTGCTTTTAGTTGCACTTTGGGCATTTTCTTTCTGTTCAATCTTTGTCCTATTTGGATGTGGGTCTCTGGGTAGCAAATTATACAGCAAACCCAAAGCAGGAGGGCTTCCGGGAAGCAGCAGACAAGACATCTATGCAGAATCTTGTCTTTCCTAAATGGGAGGTAAGAGAATAAGAATTCATTGAAAGTACTTGTTATCATCTTCGGCAGGCAGTGGGGTCAGAACTTGAGGTCTATATGGGTCTAAAATTGAAAATGAAAGTCCACAGGCTTTGCAAACTATATTAGCTACTCCTGTAGCAGCTAAATGAATTGATTGCTATCTGAAGTGGTCAGAACAACCCACAAGCAGTGGTTTGCTTATCCTGTATGGTCATACAAATATTTTGAAGTTGGAACAGTTTGTACACATGAAAACAAAACAAAGTCAGGAACTGAGGCAGCTTCCTTGTCCCAGAACATGGTCATGACAAGTACTCTGATGCCAAGGTTCATCATGGTTAATTGGATGGTCAAGATGATGGATGACAAGAAGGATCAGGCATGGAGAATTCAGAAGGCAAATGTGATATCAGAGAGGGCCAGGTGACTGGCCCATTAGCAATGACATGACGTCAGAGGTTTGGCTACAGCTCTTAAAAACACATGCCACAAACAGAAAACCCTTCCATGCCTGAGGTTTCCTTCCCTCTAATACCCTTTAATACTTCAAAATAGGGATCTCTGGGCTGTAATTTTGTTTGTCTGAAACCTTTCAAGAGAGCCCCAGGGAAATTTCAGTGTGTATGTTAGGAGAATTTTCTTACCAGGGCCACAGAGATTGTGTTTGCTGAGAAATAGCAGAAAAGCATATGCTAGGCATTAAAATAGATCTTTGCTCATTCTGTTGGGTAAAACGTTGGTCTGTGTGCATGATCTCCAGAATACGCAGAAACCTGTAGTGCTTCGATGCGATCACATATTATATAGCACATTTTCAGTGGTAACTGCGGGACTGCTGATTGAATCTCAGTAAAATTGCAAAGTTGGTAAAGTTTATATTGGGAGACCTTCCCCTTCCCTTTCATGGCCTCTGTCTCACCAGCTGCCACCTGCTGTCCCTCAAAGCCCCCCACTGTAGAACAGGCTCATCTTCCCCTGAAATGTCTCAGATTTCTGAACTGTCTTCTCTGCCCTCCTACTAACGTCCCATTCCTATAGTATCCCTGATTTCTTCTGGTTACCATAAGGTTATCTGATTAAAATAATTTATAATAAAGTGTGAATGACTTATTGACTTAATCCTCTCCTAAGTGTCTTTATAATTTTAATTGAGAAATTGTCTGACTCGAGTGAATCTCTCATTTTTAGATTATGCGCAGGAGATATTTTTAAGCTGTAGAGTCATGCAAAAAGTCATTTCAGTCATGACCAACTCATTGTGACCCCATTTGAGGTTTTCTCGGTAAAGATACTGGAGTGACTGGCAATTTCCTTCTCCAGCCCATTTTGTAGATAAGGAAACTGAGGCAAACAGGGATAAGTGATTTGCCCAGGGTCACACATCTAATAAGTACCTGAGACCAGATCTGAACTCAGATCTTCCTGACTCCAGAACTAGGGCTCTATCTACTTGTGCCACACAACTGCCCCTAAAAAAGGGATTCAGGAAGATTCATCTCCCCGAGTTCAAATCTGGCTTCTGACACTAGTTATATGACCCAGGGAAAGTCACTTAACCCTATTTGCCTCAGTTTCCTCACTTGTAAAATGGAGGTAATAATAGAACCTTCCTGTCTGAGTTGTTGCTGAGGATAAAATGAGATAATATATTTTTAAAATCCTTATTCCCTTTCATTTTCTTCATAGAGATATATATTTCAAGTTGGAAGGGACTTTATAGACCAGTTTAACTTCCTCATTTTATATGTACAGAAACTGAGGCCCAAAGAGGTCCTACAGGTCACCCTGGCAGTAAGTTACAGTGTCATAGAATCCTATTATCTAGAGGTTAAGAGAACCTTACGGGTCATCCTGTTCAACCTCCTCATTTCACAGATGAAAAGACAGAGGTCCAAAAGGTCAAGTGACTTATTCAAAGGCACATGGGTAGTAAGTGGTGGAGGAGAGACTTGAAGCCTAGTTCCTTCAAGCCAAATCCAATGTTGGTTCCAGTGTACTGCTCCTCTCGATTTTTGTAAAATCACTCCAAGAATGTTAACCCAACAATATTATTCTTGCTCTGCTCTTTCCCAGTCATAACATATTTGGTGCCTTCCCTGCATCTGCTCCTCTCTCTTCTCTGGGTTTTGTTCTTTGTCTGTATAGGAATGGGTCAGAAAGATGAACTCGTGGATGAGTTGATAGCTTCTGATCCCGGAGTCAGGGGAAATAAGACACAAGAGGACTTGACATCTTGGGACCAAACCCTCCTGGCATGTGTGTGCACCCAGACCATGGCCAAACTCCAGAGTGGGACCAGTATGATCTTCATAGCAGTTGAAAGGAATGTGCTTTTCTATCAGTGTTGAACCAACGCATAGAACTCAACTAATAGTTTCCTGATAGACGTATAGTGACCTGGTGGGTGGTCCCATTTGAGCTTGTTCAAATTGCCTGGAAGCAACTTGAACTGGTCCACCCCACTCCCAAAGATGTGTGGGACTTTAAGGATGGGGAAGGCTGTTCAGACAGTCTGTTTCTTTGGTCCAGTCCCTCCCCCATCTCCATTTTCTGTTTGTTGCCTTTCACCCACCCCTTACATACCTGGCATGTTTCCCAAAATGTGCTTCAGTTGCAAAGGGGGAAAATACTGACAGTGCATAATTTAAATGAGAGAGACGTGCCATACCACATTTTCATTAAAATTACAGAAAAATCCAAGCTGTGTGGAGTTTAAGTGAGATCAGAATCGAGTCCAAAGTGCTATCATTACATCTTGTAGTGTTTTTTTAGCTCAATAAAGCAGATGTCCTATATTTGCAAAATAGCTTTGAAATTGTTGGTCGTGGAGAAGGAAAGACACTCAATGAGTTTCTCTTTCTTCATTTCAGTTGAGATTCCTCTCCCAATTGTAGAAATTAGGGGTGGGGGTGGAAGAGAAGAGGGACAGGAATAAAAGTATTCACTTCCTATGATCTTTTAACATCTAAGTCAGATCCCTGGAATGTGTTGGAAAATAGCCATTGCAGAGATGGATTAGGACCCAGTTGGGATAACAGATCAACAAATTCTGGCCAACAGACCAAATATTCTGCTGTTTGATAAACTTAATAAAACAGTGGTGCTTATTTACATCGGCGTTCCACTAAGCAGAGATACTTGAGAACATATGTGGAGAAAACAAATAAATATGTGCCGCTGGAAAAAGAACTGAGACCAATGTGGAGATCGAGGGACATCAAAGCAGAGTCAGTTATCTCAGCAACTGTTTGGGTTCCACTGGCTAAAACATCTGAGGGCTCTGGGAATTCAGTTCATGATACAGAGCCGCTGAAGCTCTGTCACATGGCCAGGAGATAGTCATCTCAAAATTTAATGATTTTAATGACCTTGACTCTTGTGGACGTTGCTGTGATATCCTAAAACCAACCTAATAAGGACAATGAAATAATAATGCTTTCTTTCTAGTTAGCATAGCTATCCAAAGACTGTCCTTGGAGTCAGAAAGACCTATGGTCAACTTCTGTCTCTGACACATACTAATGGCATGGCCCTGGAAAATCTACTTAAGCTCTCAACACTCCCAGGAAACTCTCAAATACTCTGAGATAAAGAGAAGTTGACAATCTCTATAGGTGAAGGGAATTTCCACACTGGGGATTTTCGACACAAAGAAACTCACTGGTCCAGATAAATCTTTGGCTATTAATTGTATCACAGAAAATTAAGAGGAATATTTTGTCACTCATTACAGGAAGGTCTGCCAGAATACAGACTCTCCTGCTTTCACCAGTTCTCCAATGACATTACATTTTCCAGCATTTTTGACACAAAATCGGCAATTCTGTACCCCTAACTTTTTGGCAGTCTCTACATTCTTAGAATTCTAACTCTGTATTTCAGTTCTTTCCATGCACTTGGATCCTTGTTAAAATAGTCCTGAGAACCCATGCTATCAGTCCCTGGTTTAGATGAAGCTGTGCTATCTTTAGGCTTATTCCATGTGATGATGTCAGACCTTTTCTCTCTTGCAAGCCAACTGGGAAAATGGCATTTTGTAACCCTGGAGAGGGGGTTGCAGTGATGGGGGGAGGCAAGGAGGAAGAAAAGGGAAGTTGTATCAGTCCTCCTGGTTATCAAAATGTCAGCATCTTTCACAACTCCGAGGAAGAATTTCAAGATAGGCCCTGTAACCTGATCCTTGTACCATCCAGAAGGGGATACATGGTGTGAGGAAATGGAAAGTGTCTTTGATTCAAAATCAGGCTAGGATTCAAATCTTGCCTCTACTCTTAATAGCTTTGGCCTTTTATTTCACCTCTTGTCCTCAACTGCAAAGAAGGGGATTGGGCCAGACAGCTTCCAAGGTCCCTTTCGATTCTAAATCTGTTTCTGGATTCCATGTTCTCTCCACCCAAGAAATAAAATAGCCAATATGGGAACGTACTCTGTCCATTTTCAGAGATCAGTGTGAATTTTGTACTATGGCCTAGGGAGGTCTCATTATACTCAAACACTAATTTCATCATATATAACTCATTTCCATGAGCTCCCTGTAACTTTACCATACGGGTCCACCCAACATACTGAGGGCCTTCCTGTCTTTCTTCTGACATCTCAAGGATACCAACGGAGTACACAAAGAACTCTCCAACTGTGATTTCTTGCTCTATGACCAGGTCATTTATTATTTTTTTTTTGCATTTATACTTTTCTTTCATTGCATTCTCGGTGTTACTCATCCATAATTCCTCATTTGTAATGTATTGTACCCTGCTCATGCCCTCAATTTACCTCTCCATTACCCTTTGGGCAATGGTGAAATTCAATTCTTTGGAGACTAAGGTATCCCAATGACTTGTAGTCATAAAATATGAGGTATCTATCCCTCTGTCTATGTGTATATATATATAGAGAGATATAGATATGTGCATATGTACACACATATGAGTGTGTGTATATGTACATGTGCATGTACATATACACATATTATTATATACACACTTTATTTTATATGTAAATGTGTAGGTATATAGACACCTACATATACACATATGTGTGTGCACATACACACAGCTGGAGTCCTATAGCATGCCAAGTTGCATTTCATAGTAAGGAAGTATCATAGGGATGGTCCAGTGTGTTGGCACTACTAAGTTTGCTCCCTTAAGTAGATTAAAATAGGCATATTCTAGAAAAGTGGCCTTCTGCTACCTTCACAGAACCCTCAGGCTCCTACCACTCACTCCTTCTGACCAGAAGGAACAAAGCCATCTGGAGGAATAGGCTTTGTTATTGTTAATAACATTGCCTAGAGAAAATAGTCCATTTATATTCTGAGTATATACATGAGAAACCATGATATAATGCTTCAGTTTTGTTACTACTTTCCCGTGTGGGTGGGCAAATCCATGCTCAGAGAGCCCCCAGGAAATTTTAGCGTAGTTCATAATCTGGATTTGGGTCCCCTCTGAAAAGACTTACCATTTCAACCGAGACAAAGTGTAATTAATCAAACTACATTGTGATTCACTCAGGGGAATTTCACTTCTACAGTTTGTCTTCATCACATCACTGGCAGGATAGATATGTATTCGATGAAACGTAAACAGAGGGAACATCACAGGATCAGAGACCTAGGGCTAGAGGGATCTTAAAGGCCAAGAGTGAATCGTAAAACATCTTAGCATTTGAATGAACAAGCCCCTTATCTTCAAAATGCTGAATCTTCTTGTCTTTATATGTTACACAGTATATTTCTTCATGTCTTGACACAGGTTCATAGAATTTTTAGCAGCTCCTTCATTATATAGTATAGATGAGTTAAGTGAGATCAGAAATGACCTGTTCACAGTCACCCTGGGAGTAAGAGGCAGAGCCGGGATGAGACTCAATGATCTTTCTACATCCCAATGTCTTTGAATCAATATGCCCTGTGTTATGCTATGAACTTCTGATCTAAAGAGGCCTGAGCTCATGGCTCAGCTCTGTCATGTCTTCACTTCATAGCCTTCAGCAAGTCACCTTCACTACTCTCTACTCAAGAAGTAGAAAAAGATGAGATCTATGATCTCCTCTAACTCTAAAACAGTCATCCAAAACAGAGTAGATCTCATTTTGGGCAAGTTTCAGGAGCTGATTTCTTTTTTAAGAGCAATGATTAGCAACAAAACTCTATGGTGCCGGTTCTAAAAGACCAAAGGGAAGAGAAGTGTACACTGTGGTCTGTGTGTGTGTCTTGGAAGGGAATGGGGCAGATTAGAAAAAGTGACTTAAGTGGTAAAACTTTCCTCCTTGCAATTTCCTTACCTCATGAGGCATGGAGGCTTTTTCATCATCTCAGTTGATTTATTGTACAATTCATTCAAGTATTGCTGAATTACTCACAGAAACATGACATAAATGGATAGATGGACATAAATGGAAACAAAAAGAGAGACAGACAGAAAGACAAATAGAGAGAGATAAATGGAGACAAAGAGAAAGATAGATATAAACAGAAACTGATGAATGGATAAATAGATGGATGGATAGAGAGAGAGAGAGAGAGAGAGAGAGAGAGAGAGAGAGAGATAGAGATAGAACCAAATATAAAGACTTGGAGTGATGGAGACAGATGGATTGACCAAAAGAGAGACAAACAGAGATGAAAACAGAAAGTAGAAAGATTACCTGAAACACAAGTGAAAATAAGTAGGTCAAATCCTAAATGACCTTAGTCACTGTGTCACTTGGGTAAGGTCTGATCCTCAGTATTCTGATCTGTATATTTATAACTATATAGATTTGTGTGTATGTGTATATGCAGATATGCATATTATGTAATATATATTTACATACATTATACACACATACATATATACTTACACATACCTATCCTCTACATAATTAGCCAATTCTAAACAGGTTTCCTTTTGCCAGATTGCCAAAGAAGACAATGCTGCTAGAGGAGGCTAACTTCAGTTTGTCACTTGCAGTCTCCAAGTCACTAGATCATAGCTGTGTGCAGAAGGGAAAAAGTATCTTTTGATGATTATTTATTGACTTGTAGATAGCATTTTCCCATTTCATTCTTTACCATGTTTTCCTTCACTGTATCCATCACCATTTGACACATTCTAATCAGATGCCATATGGCTGAATTTAATATAACAAAATGTATGTATGCACTATGTATGTATATGTATACATATATATATACACACAAGTATATGTGGATATATAGATATAATAACTTGCTTTCTCTGGCATTAAGCTAGGTAGTGATCAGTGAATCGATGTTTATTGGGAAAATCGAAGCAGCACGTGTAAGGGGATGCTATTTGTGAGTAGGTAAGTACATTTCTCCAAAAAGAAACAATATTTCAATACACATATATTTTCTGAAGCTAACACTATGCAAATGCCCAATGTGATTACTCCCAATGATTTCCAGATTGATTTCTGTTTTTACTGAAGCCTAGTATCAAAATTATATGCCCAGTTTTATCTACTTCCCAAAGGTTTAATTTATTGAATTTGCTGATAACTAACAATGTTTTTCTGTACAGTCCTACTCTGAGCTTGGGCATTTTAATGGGGATAAGGGATGAACTTGTGGTTTCATTGGTATAGGGAATTTGCAAAGGAAGAAATTTCCTCTACTAATATAGGTCAGCACCTTCTAAATTTATTGTTTTAGAAAATTGGGAAGTTAAATGGCTTGTCTAGGTTCACATAACTAGAACATATCAGAGGCAGGAATAGAAACCAAGTTTTCCTGGCTCCAAGGCTGGCACTGTACCAAGGTCACTATACCTGGTTCACAGGGCTAAATTTCATGACATTCAGTCATTGTGTAGCTGTTTGAAGGATCATTTGTTCTAACACTAGACAAAGTAGTCATGTTCTATCCTATCCTTGACCTACCCAGACCTACCCAGACATGGAATACAGAAAAAATCTGGAATAGATTTTTTTTCCCCTTAAAACAAATGGAACCTAGAAACTTGGTTTTATTAGTCCTATATTCTAACCAATTTAATTAATATTTCAGAATATGAAGCAGTGGCTATGTACTGTGACCATTTCATTCATTCATTCATTCATATCTTCATTCAGCAAACAATTTTTTTTACCTTTGGAGTATTTTTAGTTCATTTTTGTCTCAACTTACACATGCAAACATTTTTACAATTTTTTTATAATTTTTAATTCCCAAATTCCCTCCATCTCCTTCCTCCTTGAGAAAGCAAAGACACATACAGATTATACATGTGTAATCATGCAAAACACATTTCCACATTAGCCATTTTGCAAAAGAGAGCACAGACAAAAAAAATTAAGTTTTCTTTTTAAAAAAAAAGTCTATTTTGATCTTCATTTAGACTCCATCAGTTCTTTCTATGGAGCTAGATCGTATTTTTCATCATAAGTCCTTTGAAATTGTCTTGGATCATTGCATTACTGAGACTAGATAAGTCATTCACAGTTGATCAATATATGATATTGTTGTTACTGTGTACACACTTCTCTAAGTTCTGATAAATTCACTTTGCATCAGTTCATGTAAGTCTTCCCAGGTATTTGTAGCACAATAATATCCCATCACAATCTTATATCATAACTTGTTTAGCCATTCCCCAGGTGATGGGCATCTCTTCAATTTCCAGTTCTCTTCTACCACAAAAAAAGTTTCAGCAACCATTTATTGAGCACCTACTTGTGTTAGGCACTGGGAATAGAGAGACCAAACTGAAACAGTCCGTTCCCTCAAAAAATGTTCATTTACTGGGGGGTGGCAGCATTTATGATTAATACAAAATATTTTGGGGGGAAGACACCACCTATTTGAGGGATCAGGATAGCCTCCTATAGGAAAAAGCACAAGCTAAGCCTTGAAGGAAAGTGGGATTTTAAAAGGCAGAGGTGAGGAGGAAGTACATTTTGCATACAAGAAATAGTTTTTTATGAGGCAGAGGCTGGAGGTGGTGTATCCTGTGGGAGGAATGTTAAGAAGAAGTCCAGTTTGGTAAGACCAAGCAGCAACCTGTGAGGGAGAGTCAGTAGTACTTTGCTTACATTATAAGGCTACTAAGTGGAAGCAGCATCTTCATCTTTATCCTCAGTAACATTCATGTAACATTAAGATCTGCAAAGCATTTTACCAATATTGGCTCCTTTGACCCTCACAATATCCCTAGGAGATAGGTTCTATTATTTTCCCTGTTTTTCAGATAAGGAAACTGAGGCAGACAGTGGTTAAGTGACTTGTTCAAAGTTGTACAACTTGGTAATTGTCTTGAGGGCAGAATTGAATTGGCATCTTCCTAAGTCCAGGCTCAGGGCTCTAACCACTGTGATATCTAGCCACACAGTGGATAGAATGCTAGACCTGGAGTTTAGAAAGAACTGAGTTCATATCCTGCCTCAGATAGTATTGATAACGTGACCCTGAGGCTCAGCCTTAGTTTCCTCATCTACCTACAAAATGGAGTTATTTGGGGAATCAAGTGAGATAAACATGGGCAAAGTACTTCACAAACTTCTAATGCCACCTATTATTAACATACCTTGAAAGGAAGATGAGAAGCAGGTTGCTTTAGATGCCAAACTGTGGAATTTCAATTTTATGCCAAAGGCAATAAGGGATCATTGGGGCTTCTTGAACAGGAGTAACATGGTCAGACTGGTGTTTGGAGAAGGTTGGCTTGGCAGTTATATAGAAGATGGACTGAAAAGCAGAAAGGCTGCAGTCACAGGCATTCATTGGGAAGCTTCTGGCAAAATCCGGTTCTGTTTTTTTTTCTAGGCATGGGGCAGGGGCACCTGTTGGATGGTGGAACCTCACTAAGCACCTAATGGTTTTCTTCTAAGCTGCCTCGTACTAGGGTTTAAATACAGTACAGTTAGGAACTGGCCAAGTCTCAGATTCCAAAGAAAAATGGAATGCGATGAAAAAAAAGACATGATTATAGGATTTGTGTATTTGAGAGAGACTGACTCCCCAGTTTGTTGATTTCATTCTCTCAGTGCACTCCCAGAACCATTTTGAGGCAATTTGCCACCCATCTCTCTACTCCATTCCCTTTATCCTCTTGGATGCTTTTAGAAATGAAGGGGTTATATGTACACCTGGAAATGTCTGAAGAGCTTTGGATTGTTCTCAGTAGAATAATTCATATTTCCATAGTGCCTTAGCATTTACAAAGCCCTTCCCCTGTAGCATCTTGGGCATTATCATCCCCATTTTACAGATCAAGAAACCAAGGCTCATAGATGTTAAGAAATAATACCAGCTAACAATTAACTCTTGCCAGACACGATTATCTCTAGAGCCTTGTAATCATCTTGTAAGGAGCTACGTTTGTTACAAATCTCATTTTGCAGAAAAGGAAACTGAGTTTCAGAGAAGCTAAGGGATATGACCATGACCACATCTAATAAAGGTCAGAAGATAGACTGGAATACAGGTCTTTCTGATTCCAATTTCAGAAGTCTTATCAACTGTGCCATGCTACCTCTCTAAATAGGAAGGAAATCGGCATTTATTAAATACCTATTATATGCTAAGCCAAGCTTTACAAATATTGTTTCTTTGGATTCTCACACAACAACCCTGGAAGGTGGGTGCTGCTTCTATTATCCCTGTTTCACAGAGGAGGAAACTGAAGCAGATAGAAGTTAAGTGACTTGCCCAAGGTTGGGTTGAATTGGATTTGAATTTAGGTCTTCCTGATTCCAGGTCCAGTGCTCCATCTACTTCACTACCAAGATGCCTTTTTAAATGATTTGGCTACTAAGTGATAGTCAGGGTTCAAACCCAGGTATTCTGCCTTTAAATCCAGCATTCTCTGTGCCATACTGGCTTCCTTTAATCCCTCACTATAATAGCCAAGTGGTATAAATAGTTGGAACAGCAAGGACCCCTGTATACACAGGAGCGTCTGCTGTACAGGTCCTTACATCTGCTTTCTAAAAGGAAGGCAACTTTTGAGGGGTCAACAATCTATTTGAATCAAGTATATATATCATTCACTTAGTTCAGGGGGAAAAGTCAGCACCTTGAATTTCAGAGAAAATAGAAACAAAGATCAACAGACAGATCCAACTGTCTGACCATTACATACATCCATAGTAACCAGAGAGAGAAGAACCTACATCTGGGTTTTCAAAGTAGAGGGCTCCTTAGTGGCTACCCAGAGTCTCATCTGGCCAAACAAACACTTCCCAGGAGTAAGCCCCCAAAGTAAAACCTCACTTCAGGGTATTTATACACTTTTCAGAGGCAGAGGGCATCACAGCCCTTGAGAACTAGTGCCTCATTAGAAATTAACAAAAGGTATGGGCCTTCCTACAAAACAAATCTCCCCTAATGAAGCTTTCCTTAATGGGCAGGCCCATTAATGGGTGGGAAAGATCTTTAGCTCTCATTAGCGTAATTAACATTACAATTGTGACAAGAGAAGAGGCTGGGGTATAAGGAGTCAGAGGACCTGGGTTCAAATTCTAACTCTGCAACTACCTGGATGATTTAGAAGCAAATCACTTCTACCTGTCCAGGTCTCAGTTTCCTCTTATGCCAAATAAGGAGATTGGATTAGAAAACCTCTACAGTCTCATAGCAACAACAATGGTAATCACTCATATTTCTGCTGTGCCTTACAGTTTATGAAATGTGTTATATATACTATCTCATTTAATTCTTCCACCAGCACAGGGAAGTAGGTAGGAATTATTTATTATCAATTTATTATCATCCCCCTTTGACAGACCGAAAAACAAAAAAAAAGCAACTGAGCTAAATAATTTGAGGAAGGATTTGAACTTAGGCCTCAAATATAATGAACTTGACGCGTTATCCCATGAAAAAACAAAGGCTTAATAAAGAAGTCCAGGCACTGTTTTCTGGGCCACACATTAAGCAGTAGTGGAAAAGCCAGAATTAGAGCCCAGGTTAGCCTCTTTGTCTCTTGCTCCTTAATTAGTGCAAGGCTTTTAATATCACAAGGGAACTGTATTTGCAGAAGTCTCTTCCCTCTTAACCAGCTGTAGGAGCCACAGAGGTGAAACATCCTGAGCCCTACCCTGGGGAAAGCATCTCTATGAAAACTTCTTTACCCTGCCCAGGTGGCATGCTAATGAGAGAAGCAAGGAACTCTGACTCACCAACACTGCTTCCAAAGGGAAGGCAATGCACCATCTTAAAGGCTAAGGGTGTGGTTAACCTACTGCCTTGGGTTCATCTCTATCAGCCTGTGTGTGGTTGGGAACCCTCCAAACTGGGTTTCACTAATGAAACTTCCTGCCAAAACTGGCACAGAGGGAACCAGGGCCCCTTTGGATGAAGCAATGCCTTATTTTGGTACTCAGAGGATAGTGGAGAGTCACATGGTAGTTATGAGCAACACTCATCAAGTCAGGAAAGGATGCCATCAAAAAAATGTGTGATAAAGAATGACCATGTGGGGAGAACAAATAACAGTTAATGGATAGCCCCTGTGCCCCTACTGGTACCCTGGCAATGTAAAAAATAATGAACAAAACCCCTATGGTAAATGTACAGGAGGATATAAGCAAGAATCCATAGGTGAGGTAGGCATGGATGGGTCATAGTCAACATCTTTGGAGGGAATGTTACAATTCATTATATCAAAGACATTTGAGAATTTGACTCTGTTAGATCAGTCCAAGGAGTTGCTTGGGGCTCAAAGTTAAGTGCCTCACCCATTGTCATTCACCTGGTAAATGTCCAACATTTGATCTGAACTGCAGTCTTCCTGACTCCAGGTCTAGCACTCTCCATGCACTCCAGCCTGCAATCTTCCAGAAGGTTCTGTGATAAAGACTACAGAATTTGTACCCTTTTCAGCTTTGTCTTGTCTCTCTCTGACAAGGGTTTTAAATATGGCTGGAGTCTTTTGATCAGAACCACAGACTTTGGGGATTAAAAAGGACCTCAGAGTCATCTACTCCAAGCTATTCTGAATGAAACCCTTCTAAAAGATACCTAACAAGTCATCATAAAGTCTTTGTTTGAAGAACTCCAATGAGGAAAAACCCATTACCTCTTAAGGCATCTCCTTCTGCTCTTGGATAGTTTTAATTGTGAGGAAGCCTAAATTTGAGCCTGAAATGTTCACCCATTATTCCTTGTTCTGGGACCAATCATCTGACATGTGACAGTTCTTCTTGTACTTGAGGATAGCTTTCATGTCCCCCCCACCCAAGCTCTCTCTTCCCATTTCCTTTTCTTCATGGCATCTTTATCTGATCTTTACTCAAAATCATGCATAACTATTCACAGGCATCATGGAGTAAGGGGAACAGAGATGCCCAGAAATTCACCTAGCCCCAAACCAGAAGATGAGGGGAGATTCCAAGAGCTTCTGTGAGTGTCATTTGAGAACTCTATTTTACAATGTGTCCCTGTGTGTCATGAACTACCACTGTCTTTTGCCCATTTTTCTAAGTTTATTAGGCATGATTAATTGTAGAAGGGCAGGAACAGGTGGTATACAGAGTGACCATTTGGTCTTGCTGTTAAATGTCTCATTGGTAGACTCCATACATTTATTGTGTAGCATAATGCAAATGACTATATCCCAGGATTTCAAGCATGACAGGAAGACCCTTCCTTATAAGCACCAGGCTTTCATCTAATACATCTGAGCCCATGCAGTTATATATATTGTACAGGATTTGCAAATTTTAAGGAAAAAAAACATGGTAGCCACAAAGTTACCTACACAACGTGTGTTGTTTTAGGGGAATGAATGTCATCCTCCCTATAGCTTGCCACAGTCACAAAGCTAGAGAAGATCCTAAACCTCTATATCATGGGACATCATGGAGCATTGGATAAGTCACTCCATCACTCTGGGCCTTAGTTTCCTCACTTATGATATGAGCAGATTGTACTCAGAGGTCCCCTTCTAAGGTCCCTCCCACCTCTAGCTTTATTATCCACTTATGATTCTTCGATATAATTACATCACAGAGTCATCAAAATGTGAAAGGGCATTAAAAACAATCTAATCTAACTCATAAATAATCCATAAGTGATTCTACAATGTAATGAGAAGTGGTCATCCTAACTTTGCTTAAAAACTTCCAAAGAGGGGAACCCACTACTCCTAAGGCATCTTAAACCATTCCAGACTAATATCTTCTCCACTGTTAAAGGACAGATACTATGCTTTCATATCACTTTGAGGGAATCTTTGTGGATACCAATAAAAGTCACGGCCTAATAAGGCAAATCATTTCTCTAACTTATAACAGAAACACCTTGAATCTGATGACCTGGTATTCTAATAGAATGTAAGTTCCTTGAGAACAAGGACTTTTCACTTTTGTCTGTATCTCTCTTTCCCTAGCCCAGATCCTGACACATAGTGGACCCTTGATAAATTCTTGTAAAAGTAAATTGATTCCTTACATGAAGAATTTATGATAAATGAACCCTTCTCCAAAAGCCAATGAAAATACCCAAGGAAAGTAATACACAAATCTTTTCTAGCCCAAGATCTTGTAAACTTCTTCAACCAATCAACATGCATTTATTAAGCACTTACTGTATGAGGGCACTTAATATGTGCCATATACTAAGTACTAAGTACTGGAAATACAGTCACTGCCCTCAAGGAGCTTATTTTCTAATGGGACATAAATGCAACATGTGTACAAATATGTGTATATATATGTATATATACATGTGTGTACATATGTATAAGCAAGACACAAAGCAGACACAACATGACCTTGCATGAGAAGAAATTAGTATCTACAGAGACTGGGAATGGCCTCCTGCAAAAAAGAGATGCTTGAGCTGAGTCTTGAAGAAACTCCAAGAGATGGATGGGAGGAGAGCTTCCAGATGTGAGGGCCAGGCAACATCAACGCACAACAATGGGAGGTGGAGTGTGGTTTGTGAGGAAAAGAAAGCAGAGCTGTGTAGCTGACCATAGATTGACCATAGAAACATAGCTCTAGGAACTGGAAAGGTGAAAAATGATCCAAGTTGTAAAGAGCTTTGAACTCCAAACATAGGAATTTTAAATTTAACTTTATAGTTGATCCTAGAGATGACAATGGATGACTAGAGCTATTTGCATGGTGTGGGTGTGGAGTGGGGGGAGGGACATGGTCATAAATGTACTTTAATAACCTCACTTTGGGCAACATCTAGACACTGGATTGGAGTGGAGGGAGAAAGACCAATTAGAAGACTGTTTCAATAGTGTAGATGAGAGGTGGAGATGACCTTAAGTAGAATGGTAACAGGGTAAGGAGAAAGTAGATTTTTTTGTGAGAGATGTATAAGGAGAATCAGAGAGGTGTTCAACTGATTGAAATGTGAGGTGGGATAGAGTGAGAAGTTGTGAATGACATCAAATTTGCAAATATGGGTGGCTAGAATAATAGTGGTGCCCTCAACAGAAATAGAAAAGTTTTTATTTATTCCATATGTATCCTGCTTATAGCTAAATATATCCTGTCTCTGCCACTAGAAAGTAAACTCCTTGCTAGTAGGGACTATTTTTGTTCTTTCTTTGACTCCCCAGCACCTAGGACAATTCTTATTGCATAGTGGCAGCTTAGATACTTGTTGAATGCATGAACTATGGCATGACAGTGTTCATATGCTTTTCCTAAGAGGCAGGGTGGCATAATGGAGGGTCAACCCTGGAGTCAGGAAGACTTGCTCTCTGCTACCATCTGCTGGTTTTCATTTGACATATAATCTCTTTTATCTCGTAGCTCTAGGGACTATTTTAACTCTTTTATGATATAGACCCCAGCCAGCAGAACCCAGCCACCCAGTTTGAGAAACCGTTAGGTACTTAAGTCTTTTGAACTAAACATTTCCACTATCATTCAGAGTTTCTCAGTGTAAATGCCCACTTGGAGTATGGTTAGAAAATTTCCTTTAAGCCCTACAACACTCCTAATTGATGACCTGAATTCAAAAAAAAAAAAAAAAAAGGATCTCAGGAATTTCCCATAGCAAAAGTGCAAAGTTGCTAAGGTTGACCTGCATAAAGAAGCTTCCTTTCAATTCTCTATCATTCCTCTGGTCCACAGAAATCGTATCAGAAGCAAGACTGAAAAATTGCTTGGGCAAAGCTAGTAGAACTATAGAACTTTGCCTTATAGATTCCCAGCAACCAAATCTCTCTTTTTGTGTGAATCATGTATCAGAGTTATTCTTTTTTATAATGTGGTATGTTCAATCACCGTGATTGGCTACTTAGCTAAAATCTCTCTGTCCCTAGTACAGTTATCACAAAAATCTCTCTGTCCCAAACTCCTGGTACAGTACTTGAGACAGTTGAGAACATATAAAAAGTATACAAATTCATCAGTATAGGTCCTTCCTATGCTAGGATCTTCCTTAACCAACATTCAGATCTCAACTCTTCCGTGGATTAGTAGATGAGTTTTAGAAAGTTGCTTAAATTACATAGAAATTAAAGACCTTGATTAGTATTAACTGAATAGGAAGTGCAAGAACTGATTTTCAAGTACAAGTTCTTCCTAACTCAGTGCTAGCACTCTGTCTTCTATATCATAGTATCCCATTTTTTAAAAATTGCACTGAGTTTATGCTAACCTCAGAACCAGGCAAGCCTAGGCTCAAATCTTACTTCTGACACATAATGGCTAGAAACCCCTGGGCAAGTCATTTACCCTCTAAGTGCTCCAGACAATACTTTAAGACTATAAATTTCAGAAAGTGTGCCAACCTGTGTCAATAAAGGAATATTCTTCATCCAGGGAGTTCAATATACCAATGAAAGCCAAGATTCAAATCCTATCCAATTATACCACAAGACCAAAAGCAAAAAGTTTAAAATAGGGTAGCAAGAAAAAATATATATAAGGTAGCTAAGTTGGGCAAAGATTGAGAAAAGTCCAGTGAAGGGAAAGGGAGAGATGCAAAGGCATGAATGTAGAATTCCATTCATATCTGAGGTTTCCTTCTTCTGTAACAGCTTGACAAGCTGCATAGATCTGGGCTTGGAATCAAGTAGACCAGGGTTCAGATCCCACCCCAGAAACTAGTTGTATGAACTGTGTAAGTCACTTAACCTTGCGGAGCCTCAGTTTCTTTTGCTATAAAATGGGGATAATAATACTAGCACCTACATCACAGGGTTGTTGTATATAGCTCAAATGAGGTGTACTGAGTGATTTGCAAAAAGTAAAGCACTGTATATCCTGAGTCTGTTTTGAAATGAAACACTGCCAAAAGTCATCGAATTTGCTGAAGTGCATTTATTTCCAGCAAAAGCACTAACGGAATGCAACCTGACACTTGGGTTACCTAAGATGCTACAACTGCTAAAGAGATAACACCACTCTTAAAAGGTATTTGTAAAGGTCTGTCAGCACCAATGAAGTTGTTTCGGCTTGTTGCTATTCCTTTTTGTCCCCATGCTTTTCTGTAATTACTCAGAAAAAAAGAATAAAAAAGAAGCTGAAAAAGAGGAAGATGCTGCTAAAAATTATAGAACTTAATACGACCTTTGCAGCAAGAGATAAAACATATTGATTGGTGAAGGCTGAAGGACATCATTAAACTCTCCACATTGGATTCCATTTCTTCTCCTCTCCTTTTATTTATTTATTTCTTATTTGGTTGCCTGGCGGGCATCTCTGTACTCAACTGACCCTGCCAGTTCAACTATTAAAGAATTTCTCTCTCCAAGGAGGCCTGATGTAAACATGATAATCTGTTTGGCGGCTCCTATGATGGCCTATGAATAAAACATATGACAACACAGTTTGAGCTGAAGAGCTCACTATCTCTCACCAGAGAGAATGTTTGGAAGCACCCGGACAGCCCCGCCGCTGTTAATCCCAGAGGCCTCATATTTTATTCTCTGCCCAGACAAACTCATGAGGGGTGTGGTGAACTATTGTCCCAGCTGACAGCTACTTTATAATAGCTTATTAAAAAGGCTCTAATGCTGGGGATTGGATGGTGAATGACGGGTCTGTTTGGAATGAAAAGAAAAGTAAGTCTCCCCTTTCAGAAGGTATATACTGTATCTTTGGAAACAAAGGAAATGTTGACGCATTTGCACTGGGAAAGATGAGTCCAGATAACCAGGGAGAGGGGCCAGGAAGCAGCCACATTAGTTATGTCGAACGGGCTCACATGCCCACACTGAACTTCCAAGGGCCTAAATACCTACTCAGCTCTTTATCCCAACCTCTCGGAGTCATTGGACTCTTCCTTGCATGACCAGTTAAGGCAAAGACACATTCATTATTGCAGCATAAGGACCTTACCTTAATCACAGTGCTGGCAAGGCAAAGAGGCCCAACCGGCCCTGACTAAGTCCATGGAGCTGTGTCAATAAAACCACAGAAAAATTGCTTCATGTGTGTGACCTTGCCCATACAGGACAACCATTGTATTAATTATTTACGTTTGTTTTCTAAAGTCTAATCACTTAAGAAGAAGGGGAAAAAAAACTTGCTTATAACATGGTTTTATTTTTCTAAAACTATCTCCCTTTGTGGAACAGAACTGGTCATTAATCCCCAAATTATATTCGTGCATCTATTTAATTTTTGATCTCCTGAACAAGGAAACATCCAGTGAACACTGTCTATAAAAGCTGTTCCCTACTGCTGTGTAACAGCTGCCCCTGGGAAAGCAATTTTCCTAGGACTGTCTCTTGTCCATCAACAAGTTTTGCTTATCATGGGACCCAAATGATTTCACACGTAGTCCTTTCTATGAGGAACCCACTGTTCTCTCATTTTACAAAATTAAATGCATATTTCTGAATGCCACAGATGGTTGCTTTAAAAAAAATTCTCTCTTCTCTAAGTAGTATACCTTAGGGTCGATGTGGTTTCTTGGTCTCATTTGCGGTTTTTGGTTTTAGGAGGAGTTTTGCTTTTTGGTTGTTTTACTTGAAAGTCAGCATCAACCTAAAATGCGCTGTCAAAGTATAGCAGGGAAAAATAATGAATGCATATTATAAAATAATGTCCATGACACATCTGCTTTAAAAGATTATAAATAATCTAGCATGTATCTACTGCATATTTATATGGCTAGCTTACTGTATTTAGGCTTTTGAATTAGTGAGTTTCTGTAAATGATGTTAAAGGTAGATACATAGCATAAACCCAGCATAGATATTTTGAATGAAATAGAGAATCTGAAAATTTCTGAAGGAATAATAAGACTTTGCTTTTGCTGGGGACAGACTAAATGATTTCTAATATCCCTTCGTTTCTATTTCTTTTGATCTTATGAACTCTTGTTTTATTACGCAGCATTGAGGAAAAGGATATTCCACAATATGAATTGCCCAGATAATTCAAGCCTGGCCCTTTAAATGTCCAAACTTCTTTTATTTTATTTTCTTGTATGATGAAACTTTTTCTGAAATAGATTAGACACTACCATGCATCTTTGAACATTGTATTTGAACATAATTTAATTTTTTCTTAATGATTCAGGGTGATACTTATGAACATTAATGGTTAGACTGTGCTATAATCCGGTAATGCCCTTAAGGTCTCCTGAGTTACTAGGGGCTGTTCGCCTCTACCATATATAGCCTCAGTAAATTTTAGTTCTCCCTTCTTCCCTTTCTGAATTTTCTTGCTCTGCCTTTCTATCAGGCTTCATTTGTCCCTTCTTACTATAAATGTCCCGACTTCTAAAAGAACTCCCTCAACACCCCCCCTCCCCCAACTCCTTTCTCTGTTGTTGCTGCTAATAACCTATGTGCTGGAAAACCAAAAAATGAAGCTTATTATAACTATGTCTAAAGAGTAAATAGACTCAGTATAAAGGCCTCAAGGCCTTCCTTTAAGTAATTGCATTCGTTTAGTTACACATACATAGCCTGCCTAGAAGTGTGTTTTGCTGACTTTCTGGGTATCAGTTAAAATTCACCGAACAAGCCAGTGAATAAATGATCCATAGATAACTAATCTATTACCTTTATACTGTTTGTGGAAGGATTTTTTTTGTCATTGATGTTTTGGGGTTTGGGTTTTAAATCACCTGCATTTTTCTCTTCTCTCTCACTCCCCTTATAACAAGGAAAGAAAACTGATATTAAAACAAACACTTCAGGAAAAATAACCAACACATCATCCAAATCAGACGTATATAGTATTCCATACAGTGCTTCTCCACCTGCACATAGAATGGGGAGTGATGCCTTTTAATATCTTGTTTTTCAGAAAACATTGGTCATTATAATTTTACAAGGATTCAATTTACTTTAATATGCTGGTAGGTTACTTTCCATATGCATTGTATTATTCATTGTTTATAGGGTTTTTTCCCTGAATTTGCTACACACACTTTGGATCAGTTCATATGTCTTCCCATACTTACTTCTCTGGATACTTGGTAATTCATCATTATAATATTCCACTCTATTAATGCACCACAACTTGTTAAGCCGTTCCCCAATCGATGGGCATCTATCTGAATTTCCCATTCTTTGCTACTTCTAAAAGAAAGTGTTGCTATGAATATTTTAGTATATATGGGACCTTTATCTGTCTTTGATCTCTTGGGTTTTATGCCGAGCACCGAGGTCTCTAGGTCAAAGGGTATGGACATTTTAATGCATTTCTTTGCAGAATTCCAACTTGCTTTCGAGAAGAGTTGGGCTGAGTCATAGTTGATGGGAGAAACTTATAAAATTTGCTTGACTGAAATATTTACTTTGTAGTTCTCATTTTTCTCTTAAATTTATTTTTATTTTCTTCATATGTGGAGGTTTGTAGGCGCAAGAAGGAGCTGGTTTTTAGCAAAGCTCTGGCATTTCTTGAGAAGCAGCTGACTTCTCCTAAGGACAAATTTCAGATTCCAGGCTGTTCCCTGGCCTTCATCTGACTACAGAGCTCTCAGTGCAGTGGCAGGAGGAGCTGAGCTTGTCTGTCTAGGAAGGTACAGTGCCCTCCACGTCACTGTCAGCCTCCTTTGGCTCCAAGCCGAGAAACTGAAGTGTGTATCTAGGTCTCTAAGGAAACCAAGCCGTACTAGCAGGAGAATGAACAGGGAAAGAGGAAAGTAGGGGAGAGGGGAGAATGGGGCATCTGATCTTAGCACCCTGTCTGCATCCAGCCTGTTAAATCCAAACTCACACACAACGGGGAAATGGGAGGATTTGTAATAGATGTTTTATAAGACATCGACTTCCTGTTTCTCGAAATAATTTTTCTCTTTCATTAAAATTTTAAATAATGACAGACTTTACAATCTCCAATTAATTTTCAAACAATAAAAAATGTCCTTCCATTACATAGCAAGGACATTCTTTTTAATGTCCACAATATTATATTGTCTTGTCCTTTGCTATCTAAGATTTTGATATTTTATTGGGTAGCTAGGTGGCACAATGGAAGAGCTCTGGGCCTGGAATCAAGAAGACTCCTCTTCCTGAGTTCAAATCTGGTCTCAGACAATTACTAGCCATGTGACCCTGGGCAAGTTACTTAACCTTGGTTGCCTCAGTTTCCTCATCTGTATAATGAGCTGGAGAAGGAAATGGCAAACCACTCCAGGATCTTTACCCAGAAAACCCAAATGGGGTCCCAAAGAGTCAGACATAATTGAAATGACTAGACAGCAAAAATGATGTATTTTTATCTCTTTTAATCAGTTTTCTTAGTTTTTCGTTTTTTGGTCCTGCCTTCTAATTGCTTTCTTTTGTCTTATTTTTCTCTTCTCTTCCTTCTCCTTTTCCTCCTGCTCCTCCTTCTTCCACCTTCTGTTCATTACCTTTCTTCTCTGTCATCTTCTTGCACATTTCTATTTCCATTCATGTTAGAAGAGACTTTCTAAAGCATTTTACACAAAAAAGAAACACTTGGAGTTGGGAAGGAGAGATCCTTTTATTCATCATTAATGTAGCTGAAAGATAGCAGGGATTTATAAAGTTCATTAAAGTTCACAAAATTCTTTTTAAAAATACAGGATCTTAGTGGAGCCTTAAAATCCTGTGAGGTAAGTGCTGAAAATGTTCTCAAGTACACAACTCAAGACTCCCTGAGGGCATCTCTGGATCAGAACACAAGCAAATTATTGATCACAGGATAACAGATTCAGAACTGGAAGGGACCTCAAAGGAAACAATGAAATTCATTTTAAAGATAAAGGAACATGATGGTTAAATGACTTGCCCAAGGTCACACAGGTAGTAAGAATTCAAACTTGTCTTCCCCACTCTCAACCCAACAAACACCATGCTGTATTTATGTCCCTACTCAAAAGTATGTCCATATCCTGTTACTTTAAAAGTCTTGGACAAAACCTCATGATATTGTCTGTAAATGGCTCAAGGAAATGTGCGTTACAAAGATGTAGCTTTGGGGTTTATCAACGTTTAAAGAAATCACTCCTCAGATGATATTCCCAGACAAGTGCCTTTTATACCTATTCTATCTCCATATTAATCTGTTATCGGTGATATTGCCATGTCTTATCTTTGAATTGGGCTCTCATGGCTTGCTTTAGCAGCCTTCTAAAAAACCCTACAGATTGCTAAGATACATATTAGAGCTTCTGGATGGGTGAATGTCTCCTAGTGTCAAATGGGCTTTTTGATTAGATTTAAACAGCTGTCATCTCTGAAATGTTCCTCTCTAAATCATTTTCTGCTGCCAACAAGCTTTTCATCCCTTGCTTCCTTGGATGAATGATAAGGCTCCTTTCCTAATGACTCACGCTAACTGTGTACCCTGGCATGGAACTGACACACACTTGAACACGTCTTCATGGGCCAGAAGAGCAAAATCCCACTCAAGTGTCTTCACCAATATTAGGCTCTTTTCATTTGAGGAAGTTGCTGTAGGTTGCCTGGCTTTTGAAAGCTTCCAGAAAAATTAATGACTTTCCATTTTTGCGGGGCAAACTGCAAGACAAAGCATGGTTTCCTAAACAACTTTATTCTGGAGAAGTGAATTCCTCAATATTTGAAGTAAATGCAATAGAAATTTTTTTTAGTGAAATTTTCTTTGGTATCACAAAGTAAAATTGGTAGTTTTTACATGCTAAACTCTATCTTCCTTTTCTTCTGAAGTTAAATGATGAAACTTTTCTCTTGGGCATTATTCCAAGCCTTTCCCAGAGAATCCATAGATGATTTTGGCTGACAGGGAATCTTTCTTATTAGCCATGATCAAAGGGATTTAGAAATGTCTCTAAACCTGGGAAAGTAAATCAGGCAGTTTCTTGCAGGCACCCCATTTACTGGCCACCCTGAGCTGAAGGAATTGCGTCTACAAGTAATACTTGTTCCAACTGGCCTGAAGGAGTTGGAGAATGTTGAGCCTCTACAAAAACATTCACTTGCTCCAAGTTACTCTATTATTTTTTTAAAATGATTTTCCTGCAGTCCATGCCATTTTTGTCTCCTAATGAGAGGAAGGGGGAAAAAATTGAGTTTTTGGCATTAAGAAATCCTACATTTAGGTCATTCTTCAGTACATGTTTTATACATATATTTTTACTTAAAATAAGGCAAAAGGCATGCAGATATCTATTTACCATACTATGAAAAAAATCAGAATGGTCACAGGTCACCTTAACAATAAGGAATGACTGACTGTTGGGCATAAAGAGCTATGACTCTACACCCACTCCTTCTAGCTAAGGGGCTCCTCTGCTCTGGATCCAGGTCTCCAATCCAAATACATTCAGTCCTAGACCACCTAGAAAGCATTCTCTTTTTTGCCCATAGTCTTCAGCTCATTAATTTCCCTGTACCCCACCCCAGAGCTTCATGGGTAAAAATATTTAAAACTTGGGTTTGGGCTCATATGTTGGGTCTCTCCAAAGAAAGGAGTAATAGAGGATTGGTTCTCAATGTACTTATGAATGTATGGAGCAGGTAGTTTGTTTCCTACACACAAAATACTAAAAAACACAAAAACCCAGCCATTTTGATTTAGAACAGGATTCACTAAGAATCTGTTGCTCTGCTACAAATTTTCAGAAGACACATTTAAACCTCATCAGGATATGAAGCAGTTTGCAAAACAACTGACTTGGTATTTTATATTTCACCTCAACTCTGTACTGTCTTCTTCAAAGTCTGTATAATCTAGATCGGGCTCCTCCTCTTCCCCTGATTGTTTTCTCTGATATACAAATATCTCTTGCTACCAGGGAGCTCTGCTTTCTGTGTCTCTTAAACTCAAAAGATTACCTCCAAGCCTGAACATATCCTCCTTGAGAATAATGTTATGAAACACCTGGGGCAGTGAATAGAGAACCAGTGCAGGAGTCAGGAGGACCTGAGTTTAAATCTCACCTCAGGCACTTGACACTCACTAGCTGTGTGACCTTGGGCAAGTCACTTAATCCCAATTGCCCCATCCTGGGTCATCTTCGGTAACAAAGGACGAACACAACAACAAGTGGGGCAGTGGGGCAGCTAATTGGCATAGTAGAAAGAGCACTAGCTCTGGAGTCAGAAGGACCTGTGTGCAAATTTGACCTCAGACAAACTTACTAGTGATGTGACCCTGGGCAAGTCTTAACCCCAAATGCCTCCAAAGAAGGATGGATGGATGGAAGAGAAAAAAGGAGGGAAGAAGGAAGGAAGGGAAAGATCTAGCAGAAAGACAGCCAGGAGTACATTTATAAGCTCATGGTATTGAGTTGCTTCTCTGCATGAGCAGTGGAACAGGTCAAAAAGAATACCACTCATCTCTCCAGATCCTCAGAGACAATTAAGAAAATATAACTTGTTATGTGATGGAATCAAAGCAAGAGAGGGACCAAAATTTGTCATTTCTTTTAAGCTGATGCGCTCCCTACCCCACCCCACCCCCTGCCTCTGTCAAAGGTAAGGGAGAACATAGACGCCACCCTTTTTGCTTAGCACCAAAGAGACAACTCCTTTCAGTTCCGAGCTGCCACATGGCCAGAGGCAGTCATGAAGTTCATCACCCCCAAAGGGGCTGAGTTCTGAGGCATACTTGTGTTTGAGCATGCTTGTGTAAGTAAGGAATATCTGTGCAGGTTGCATGCAACCCATGTTATTAAATTGTTTGGTTGTTTTCCTTTTGTACCATTAGGGTACTAGATTTCATTGCATTCAATCTATTGTATACACACACATATATATACACACACATGCATACACATGTACATGCACGCACACAACTTTGCAAATGCATGTGAAGCCTTTTCATTAATAGCCATGGTGAATAGGGGGCTAGTCTTGGAGCCAAGAAGGATTGGATTCAAGTCTTGCCTCTGATATACACTGATTGTGCAATGCTGGGCAAGTCACTTAACTTTTCAATAGTCTCGGAAACTCTCTAAGACTATAAATTGCGGGGATTGTGCCTTAGAAATATTGCTCTGATGGTAAGAAGGTAAGAGTGACAAAACTAATTTTGGGAAAAGGAGATGGGGACCAACAAGGAGGGTATCTTTGTTCCCACAAGCAACAAGCAAGATCTCATCATCAATTCCCAACACATCTTTTCTACCTATCCCCATTGTTCAGAGGTAATAAGAAAGAGAAAGGGAACACACATTTACTAATGTGCAAGGCATTGTGCTAAGCGCTTCACAAATATTATCTCATTTGATCCTTCCAACAACTCTGGAAAGTAGGAACCATTATTATCCCCATTTTACAAATGAGGCAAATAGGTTAAATGATTTGCCCAAGGTCACACAACTCAATAGTGTCTGAGGCCAGATATGAACTCTGGTCTTCTCTGAGCTCAGAATTCTATCCATTGTGCTGCGTAGCTGATTCAAAATAAGGATTGAAAATATGAATTATATGTCATGCTGACCCAAACCCTGGAAGACAAGTGTGTACCAATGATTTTATTAGAGATATTTGAAGAAAATGATTTTCTATACTCTAGAAAGGTTTGGTTTTAAAAGACAAAATTACAAAAATTAGCCATACCCATGATAGACTGATGTATCCTTGGAATTTCCCAAAGAAATTATTGGGGTCAACAAGACATTAAACTCCCTAACTCTCTTATGTCCAGACCTAACATATGTCAATGGAGTGTCAACACTAATTGGAACCAATTCCAGTGTATTCCATATATTAGCAGAATATGAAAACCATCCAGCCCAATACCTGCATACTTTTTCTCTTTGGCTTATGCCATATAGTCAGACAGGAGGATAGCCATAAATCTCAAGAGCACTGGTTCTTTGACCTCTAAAGTGGATCCAGGGAAATTTGAATTTGGAAATTCCCCAGTAGCAAAAGAATAGAAGGCACAACAAGAAGACAGGTGTGTTCTCATTGCACAAGTAGAATGTGAGATATGCCCAAGGAGCAACTTACAAGATTATAGCCCACCGATTCCCGAATGTTCCAGATACAATCTAGGCAAATTCCTTTGTTTGTGATGGATGACCACAGAGACCATCTCAAGAATATGCTGGTTAGTGGCATCATCACACAGTCCAAAAGCCTATAGGTTGAAAAGATAGAAAATGTGCAGCATAAGTTGATAGCACTTTTCTTTGTATACAATGAGCACAAGTCTCATACTTCTGGATGATATCTTCAGTCATCTTGGGTTAGTGGTAAAGAGGAGACTGTAGGCTTCATTTAAGGAAAAGCTTCCTAATAAGAGATATCTAAGTGTGAAAGGAACTTCCTTAAGAAATAATGGATTTCTCCTTATTGAAGGTTTTAAAGAAACAACTAGATGACCATTTGTTGGGTATACTACAGAGGAAATTCTTTTTGGAGTACAGGATGAACAGTATGACCACTGAGGTCACTTCCTACTCAGAATTTCTCTGATGTTGTGACTTTGTGAGAGTGTGGTAATCAATTTAGATTTCTTAGTTCACTAAAATGATCGTTAAGATTGACCATGGAGCTATCATTTCAGCAAAAATGTCAAATCCCAAACTAACTCTTTCAAGTCTTTTGAAATTAATATACCATTTGGAAATATATATATATATATATATATACATACATAGAACAATTAAATATAATAGATTGGCCATTTTCCTTTGATTTTTAAGTGTAATCATTTTGCATTTTTAAAAGCATTTTATCCCTGGCTCATAATCAAGTAAGTGTTTATGAAGTACCTACTATGTACCATAGAATATCATAAGTATTAGGGACACAAAATCAAAAAATGAAAAAATCCCTAGTCTCAGCAATGAACAGAAAGAAAATACAAATTAGACTATGTAAAATAGATCGATCCATATTTGAAACTTGAATTTTTTTCCATTTTTAATCATTCTCCTGATTTGTAAAATTTACAAAATTTACTTATCCTGTGTCTTCTATGGAAGCAAAATTATTCTTTTATTTCATGTTGAAATGGATCATAATACCAGAAGTTGAGAGCCAGAGGCCTCTGAAGGCCTGTACTCTAATACCATACAGATGAAGAGCAATCTGAGGGCCAGAGGAGTAAGGCACTTGTCCAGATTCACACAAGTAGCAAATGCAGCCATGATTCAAACTCAGTATTTCTATGTTTTCATGAGCCTTGGTCTCTCCTTCTGTCTAACTGCTTCTTCTCAGTCTACTTTGCTAAGTCTTCACCCAGGTCATTCCTGCTCATCAGGGGTGTCCACAAGACTCAGACCTAGGCTTTCTTTCTTTCTCCCTCCACGATGTTTCTCTTGGTGGTCTCATTAAATTCCCTAAGTTCAATTATTAGCTCTATGCTGATGATTTCCAGATCTATAGATCCAGTCTTAACTTCTCTTCTGGGCTTCAATCTCTACATCATCAACTAATTGCTTTTTGGACATCTCAGGCTTAAAATGTCCAAAACATACTATATAATCCAGCAATGCCGGCCTTCCTGCTGTTCCTCACACAGAGTACTCCATCTCTAGTCTGAGCCTTTCCTCTGACTGTCTTTCATGTTCCAGATACTCTCCTTCCTTACTTTTGCATTCTGCCTTCCATTAAAATCCAACTCAATTTCCCCAGTTCCTTCCCACTACTAATGCCTTCCCCTCTGAGACTGCCTTCCATCAACCCTTTCTGTATCTTCTATATAGATAGTAATTTGTTTGTTTTCTCCCATTCAAATGTAAACCTTGAAGGCAGGGACCTTGTGTGTGTCTTTCTTTGTATCTTCAGCCCTTAGCACAGTATCCAGCATATGGTGGGAGTTATTAAACTGCTTGTTGATGAACTGGCTTTGCCTAAATCTATCACGCTTGACCACCAGGATAAGGTTTAGCCTTTCTGTTACATCAAAATATCTTTCACTTGTATCCAAATCAGTATTACCCTTCTTCAAAAGACCTTAATAATTTACCAATAGATAAACATAATAATGCCCCATGGTCTGTTTCAACATCAGGATCCCTACTGTAAGAAATCTTAAAAGAGGCTGAAAAGGATAGAATCAATATTCAATAATGCTTATCCTTGGGCCAAATTTCTGATTTTTCATTTCTTGGCAGTAGAATAAATTATCATAAATATGCCTTTTCTCTTTTCTCTCTCACCCCAGCAGGTGTCTTTAGGAACCTTTCCAAACATACAATTTTTTTTAATATAGTTGTATATCTCTACAGGTGGTAGAGAAGAATATCATGGTGGGTGTTAGAGCGTAAGGAAATGCCCCATTGGTTCAGCCGAATGAATGTTCCCAAGGAGCATTTTGTCATTGGCCATAAAGGTTGCCCTCCAGGATAATAACAACTGACATTTATATAGTGTTTTCATGTCTGCTATGTGTTTTCTTTGTAACGACCCTGTGAAATAGAACATAAAATATTATTAGCCCCATTTTACAGACTGAGAAACCGAAGCCCAGTTTCTTCTCAGAGGCACAGGCTCAAGATATAGCCCCTGAAACTTTTCTTGAAAATCATCCACATATATTGGGTTCAAACCTATGTTATACTAAGTTAATAAGATGCTTTTTGTCATTGTTCCACAGACACAGCATATGCATATCCAACATAATGTTGGCATGTTTCCTTATATATGTTTTATATAGAAATTCATTGTAATCCAGTTAAGGTTCTCATATGACTGATTTCTGCAGATTCCTCTAAGCATTAAGTCTGACTTACTAAACCTCTGGAAGGTAGCGTAATGATCAGTTCAATGGTGAAGCTCTGCATTTGAATCCATATACTTACTATATATGTGATGTTGGATGAGTCACTGTACTCTTTCAGCCTTGGTTTCCTGCTATGTGGAATGGACTCTGATCACCTGGCCCCTGAGATCTTTTCTGGCTCTAAATCTCATATCCTAGGACATAATCCATAGGTGAAAAGAATGAGACATTGTTAAGAATAGTAAAAGCACCAAATCTGGAATCAGAGGATCTAAGTTCAAATACCATTTCTCTCTTTTGTGGCATTATAACGTCCTAGAAAGACCATATGCAGCTGGTGCTCCTACCCTCGTTCCTTTCACTTTCATCTCTGCACTCTGGTTTCCCACCTCATCAGTCAAATGAAACTGCTCCCTCCAAATTTCCCAGTGATCACCTAACTGCCAAATCCAATGGCTTTTTCTCAATCCTTATCTTTCTTGACTCGACCCCTTTGCAGCCTTTGACACCATCAGTCACACTCTTGTCCTGAATAGTCTTTTTTCTCTGGGTTTTCATGACACTACAATCGATTGATTCTCCTCCTACCCCTCTTTTGCTGGATCTTCATTCAGGTCAAAAGCAAGGCTCTGCCCTAATAAGAAAATATTTGTAAAAATTTCTTAGTACAGTATACATAGTAAACTCCTCTCTCCCTCTCCCTCCCTCTCCCTTTCCCTCTCCCTCTCCTTCTCTGTCTATATATACATATATGTGTGTGTGTCATTACATACATAGCATGCATATATGTGTGGATACACACACATATATGTCCACACATAGAGAAATAGAGCATGCACACTTACTATGAGCCTTGTGCCAAGCTCTTTTTGCAAATGTTTTCTATATATGTGTCATATATGTGTACATATATGTGTACATGTGTATGTATGTATACATGCATCGATTTTCTCTTCAAAAAACATTTGCAAAAAGTTTAGCACAGAGCTCATGTGCATGTGCTCTTACTCTTCTTTTTATGCATGGATGTATAACACATATAGACATAGTATATGTAAGTCCTACGTATGTGTGAGTGCTATAGGGAGTGTGTGCTTACTACATGCACAAATTTTCTCAGGAAAAATTTGCATGTATACATATCCACACACATACACACATGCATGTATACGTGCGCATGTATACACATGTACCTACACATATCCTTATTCCATCCTATTCTCCTTTCCCCCTCACTTGACCCTCTTTTCCTCTCCCTCTGTACTATTTCACCCCGTGCTCTCAGAAGCTCTAATGCATTTATTTCATTATCAGCTCTCTATGCTGAAGATACTCCAATCTACTTCCCTAGTCTAGTCTCTTCCCAAACCTGTAGGCTCCCGTCTCCAGTTCTGTGTTGCACGTCTTGAACTAAATGTTCTGTAGGTATCCTAAACTCAACACATTCAGAACTGAGTCAACTGCATTTCCCTCCAAATGCTCCTTTTTGCCAAACTTCCCGTTGACTATCAAGGGCACCATTATCACCCTGTTCACCCCGACTCACCCCTTAGTTGTCAGCCTCAACTCCTTACTCCTAGACAGTCGGTGGCTAAATCCTATCAGCTCTCCATATACCACTGTGGTACCTTTTGCTTGGACTCAAGCCACAGGACTTTGGTTGGTCACCCTGTCTCAAGAGTCTCCCCATTCGAATCCCATCTGTCACTCAACTGTCAAATTAATCTTAAAGTATAAATTTTATCACCACCCTCATTTAATCAACTTCAATAACTTCCTATGACCTCCAGGTTTAAATATAAAATCCTTTGCTTATCCTCCTTACCATTCATTCCCCACTCTAGGCACTCCCAACTCCTGATCCTAAGCACTTTCCCTGGCTGTCCCCCATGCCTGGAACTCTCTCCCTCTCCTCCTCCACCTCTCAGCTTCCCCAGCTAACTTCAAATCTCAGCTAAAGTCCCCTTTTCCATAAGAAGCTTTCCCCAATCTTCCTTAATCTTCCAGTCTTCCCTCTGAGATTATCTCCAGTTTACCATGTATGTACACCCTGTTTGTACACAGCTATTTGCATGTTGTCTGTCCCTTAAACTGTGAAGCCCTTGAAAGAAGGGATTGTCTTTTGTCTTACTGGTATCCCCAATGCTTAGCGCTGTGTCTGGCACATAATAGGCTCTTAATCAATGTTGGTAACTGACAGACTGACTGGCATGTGTAAGGAATAGTAAATAGGCCAGTGGGGCTGAAATGTAAGGGCCCCTAAAGAAGAAAAATGTGGAAGATGAACCTCAAAGTAGATGGAAGGCAGGTTGTGAAAAGATTTAAATGCCAAATAGAAGAGTTGATATTTGATTCTACAGGTAACAGGGAGCCACTGGAGTTCATTTAAGGAGGAAAGTTGACAGTGTCAGGCGTGTCATTTTAGGAAATCACTTTAGTTGCTATGTGAAAGATAGATCAGAATGAGGAGAAACTTGAAGTAGAGTTCTTGTCTGCGTGAATGGAGAGAAGGAGACAAACACATGACCGAAATAGTTTGGGAAATGGACAGACAAGATCTGTAGGTCGATATATAGGAGAAGTAAGTCTGAGGGGTGAGGATGACACAAATGTTATGAACCTGGATGAATAGAAAGATGGGAGGGGGCTCAACAATTGAAGTCTGGGCAAACTTTTAGCTGTGAAGCTATGATGTCGCCTCCAAAAAACTTTCATTAATACACCCATATATTATGTACAGTCTAGATTTGTTTGTAGACATGTTTCCAAGTGTACATGGCAGGTAGCTGGGTGGCATATTGTTTATAGTGATGGAACATAGTGAATCCCACCTGAGGCACTTATTGTGTGACCCTGGACAAACTATTTAACCACTAGGAGCCCCAGTTTCTGGGCATAATAATGCTATTTACCTTATAGGGTTATTGTGGTAATCAAATTAAACTCTGTGTGTGTGTGTATATACATATACATACATATATATATACATATATGTGTGAGACTGTATGTATATGTGTGTATATATCTTTTTATATACACATATATATGTGTGTATATATGTGTGTGTTACATACATTTAATGGGGTGGGGGGAAGAGAAGAGTACTTTGCAGAGATTGCACCAGGGCAAAGGAAACTGTTGGAATAAAGAATGATAATTGAAGGAATAATAACAATTACAGCTAGCATTTTCATAGCTCTTAAAGGTATGCAAAGTACACATGCATATGTGTATATATGTTTATATACTATGTATATAAAATATATTTACTCTTATTTAGGTTTACCATGTTTTACTATGAGTTTGTGTGTGTGTGTGTGTAGCCCTTTGTAAACCTTAAAATAAAGAAGGGCAGCTAGTTGGGACAATGGATAGAGTGCTAGGCCTGGAGTCAGAATGATTCATCTTCTAATTTCAAATCTGACCTCAAATACTTACTAGTTGTGTGACCCTGGACAAGTCACTTCGCCTTGTTTGCTTCACTTTCCTCATCTGTAAAATGAGCTGGAGTAGGATATGGAGAACCGCTCCAGTATCTTTGCCCAGAAAACTCCAAATAGGGTCATGAAGAGTCCGACACAACTGCACAACGACACTATATAAATGCTAGCTACGATTATACAATGGAAACCCCTTTGGGACAGGGCTTATTTTGTTTTGTCTTTATATCCTGAGACCTAGCCAAGTGCCAGATGCATAATAGGGGCAAGATAAATGCTTGACTGGACCCATGCTATTTCATTTATGTCTGCTTTTCCATTCTTGTCATCTGAGAAGACTTGTAAAAGTACTCAGCAAATCAGCCCTCAGCCTTGTATTCCATCAGCTGCGTGGAGAGGAAAGAAAACAGAGACCCACCAGTAACTTTTCTTTGCATTCTCTCCTAGCCAAATGGTCCTGCCAATTTGTAGAAAGTGATAACCCTTGATGTCAGAGGAGACTCATTTGACAAATCCTAAAGGCACACCATCCCTAAAGCAGGTCTCCTGAAGACTCAAGATGGGCAGCCTATTTGTAAAGCAAAAAGGAAATAGATACAGTTACAAAATAAATCCAAAGACAACCCCACCTCCCTAGCCTTATGCAACACAAAGAAAATCAAGGCTGCCTGTCATTAAGGAATGAGTGGAATGTTTGAAAAGGGAGGCCTATAAGGTATTGACTACTTTCCTTCATCTACATATTAAAGTCAATTCCCACTGTATATAGGAACTGCTTTCTAGAAAATATTTAATTTGGGGGTTTGGGGGGGAGGAGTTTGGTGGGGGAGGGAGAAAGGGGAACCTGCATATAACTGTTTCTATCCTGTTCTCATCCACAGATTTCAAACCATAACCATAAGTTATTTAATGTGTAGGGCAGGGGAGGGTACCTTGCAGAGATTCCATAAAGAGCAAAAAAAATGAAATATTAACCATCATCATCATCATAGCTATCATTTATATGGAGAGAATAGGAAGCCTTTCTAAACTGACTTCAGTATCCTGTTTAATAGGATCTATTTTCCCATCTGTTGGAATCCTTTGGGCTGAAAAGTACAAAATCAAATGCCCAATAAGGGGATACAAATAGGCTGGATATTTAAGCAATCCTTTCCTCCTAATGTATGAGGACTCATTCTTGGCAAAGACTCATCCTTGGCAAAGATTCACCTTGGCTAAGACTTTTTAACCTTCTTCTTACAAACTAGTTAGCACAAGTTTTAGACAAATACGATAGCTCATTTTATGCCATTCAACAGCAAATAGATTTGTCAGGGTATTTAACTGGAGCCGATAAATATCATTAGGAAAGATGCTTCAACCCAGTCTAAGAGCTTTAAACTTGTCATAACAGATATCCATCCAATTTACAAATGTTTTACTTTGGCTCAAAAGTAATTCTAACAAGGAGATTTTCATTAGTGCTAACAGATGGTTGTGGACAATGCTGTTACAATCTATATGAACTTTCTTTCATTTAACTTGCCTTTTCTTGAGCACCTACTATGGGCAAGTCATTGCTAGGATCACAAAGATGAGCAAAAGGCAGTCTCTGCCCTCAGAGGGAGCTCCTGTTTCTGAAATTTCCTAAAGAAATTAAAGATTATTACTTATAAATGCTCTCCAACTGTTTTCTTTCATTCTTCCTTTTATTGTGTTGAATTGAGAGACAAAAAGTCTTTTGGCAGAAAGACCACTGGCTCTTGAGTAAGAGGAATTGGATTCGAATCTTACCTCTCAAGTTTACTACCAATATGGCCTTGGACAAATCAATTAATCTCTCTGGGCTTCAGTTTGCTCATCTACAAAATGAGGGAACTATGTAGATGACCGCAAAGGTCCATTCCAGCCCTACCAATCACTCAATCAGCCTACAAGCCCGAAAAAGCAAAGACCAAAGTGGAAAGATACTTGAGAAATTGACATGTGTCTAAGGGTATTCCCCATGGTATCGTGTCAAACTTCCTCCACTTGATTTAAGACCTCAACTTCAACAGGACATGACAACTGATTGTTTGTGATGATTGGAAGAGTGAGAAGAATAGAAAAGGACTCTGGTGTGATGAGTTCAAGAGACTGAAAGGATGGTGATATAAGCAACAGAAATTGGAAGATGAAGAGGCAGATTTGGGAGAAAAGATGAGAAGTTCAGTACTGAAATATTTAACATTCTGAGTTGGAGAGAATCGCAATGGAGGTGGAGATATCCAACAGAAAGTAGGAACTTTGTGGAGAGATTGGGAATGGATTTGAGACTTCTCTGTATTTTGTTGTTCAGCTCTTCCAGTTATATATAACTCTTTAAGTTTCCATTTGGGGTTTTTTTTTGGCAAAAGTGGTTTTCCATTTCCTTTTCCAGTTCATTTTATAGATGAGGAACTGGGGCAAACAAGGTTACTTACCATGGCTCACACAAGCTAGTGTCTGAAGTCAGATTTGAACTCATGAAGATGAGTCTTCCTAACTCCAGGCCCAGTGCCCTATCCTCTGCATCACCTAGGTGCAAAAGGAGGGAGGGTGGGAGGGAAAGAGGAAGAGGGAGGGAGGGAGGGAGGGAGAGAGGAGAGAGAGAGAGAGAGAGAGAGAGAGAGAGAGAGAGAGAGAGAGAGAGAGAGAAAGGGAAGGAAGGAAGGAAGGAAGGAAGGAAGGAAGGAAGGAAGGAAGGAAGGAAGGAAGGAAGGAACGAACGAACGAACGAATGAACTACGGAACAACTCCTCTGGAAGGAAAATTGCCTTTCAGGGTTTCAACTCTCAAACTGATGTCCTCCAAACTGGAATTCTCTCACCACCATTGAACTGCTATATTTATAACAGATTCATAGACATTTTCAAGTCAGCCAAAAATAAGACATGCTTCTCTCTGGTCATTTGCCTTAGTGCAATGGTCCAAGCACTTCAATCTTTCAAAGTGCTAATGCACATCTAGATTATACTTTGATTGATTCTGTGAAGATGTCTCTGATTACATTAATGGGAGATGGAGTAGAACCCCAGCCAGATTTATGAGGAAAAACAAGATTCAGCTATAAGGCTGGGACACAGGTACATAGAAGTGACGACTAAAACAGGTGATGGATATATGTGGTAAGGTAGGTAACAAGTACTTTATAAACACTACAGATGTCAGGCCCTGTAAGAAACACTGGGAATACATATAGCAGCAAATAAATAAATTTTAAAATAAAGGAAAAACCCTCAATGCCAAGATAGATTTTTAGTCAACAGAACATGAAGACTGATAGATAAATTGTTGGCCAACGAAATGATCACTTGGAGGTCAGTTTATGGCTTTTATCCCCTTAAAATATAATTAAAGATTGATCACTGTACAATTGATTAGATCATTCATTAATATTCATAAAATTACCTTGTTGATTGTGCTGTGGTTCATTAATTTTTTATCAAGCAGTCACACGTCTTTATGTGCAACAGCATTAATAGAGGATGGAAGAAGCTAGGTTCGAACCTATCAATTGTCTCTATATTTTTAACTTCATTATCAAATGAAATGCCATAGGTGTACGGTTTAATCAATTTGTGAGGACATTGTATAATACTAAGAGTTGTTATTTATAATATTTTAAGGTTTGAAAAGTGCTTTACAAATATTATCACCTTTTACCTTCACAACAACCCTGGGAGGCAGGTGCTATTATAATCCCCATTTTTTCAGTTGAGGAAACTGAAGAAACAGCGATTAAATGACTTGGCCAGTGTCAAACAGATAGGATTTTGAACTCGTCTTCTTGACTGCAGATCTAGCACTCTATCCACTGCCCTATCCACTTATCTCAAATTCAGCTGCAATATTCTTTAAAAAAAACAGAGTTAGGGTCTAGATGTGATTTTGGTCATACTGGTCACTTCCAAGAAACTCTCTTTACTAATGTAGGTCAGTATTCTCTCTGCAACCTAGAGTATTAGAGTTGTCTAGAACATAGAGCTCCAGGAACTTGCCTATGGTCATACCTCTAGTATGTGTCAGAGGCAGGGCTTAAACTTATTTTTGTGACTTTGAGGCAGCCTCTCTATCTATTATACCACCCTGACTCTTTTTCCTAAACAAAACAGATTTTATAAAGCATTCCTTGCGATGAGTTGTAGCAAAGGTAAGAAAGCGATGAAGAGTAGCCAACCTGACCTGCTAGACAGGAAGCTGACTTCCATGGGGGATTTTCCCACATTAAAGGTACTTTCCATTCTGTGCTAGAGTATCTCCATCCATATAACAATGCTGGCTTCGATTTTTCAGGATGTTCTGAGGATTAACAGCGATAGTGGTGAAATTCAGTGACTTTTTTTTTTAAGGAAATGAGAAATAAAAAAAAAATTAGAGATGTATTTTTGTACAACTACAAGAACGTTACCTTTCTAACCTATTTTACAGGTTTACGGGACTCACAATGGAACCTAATATGGTACGGTGCTGGCATTTAATAAATGTCACTTGGGAGTGACGAAACAATAACCTAGCAACCCGTGTTTCAGGTTCAACGTGGCTATAATATAACTATTATTCAGCATGTATTAGAGAGTCACAATGCATGAGGCATAAATATGACACGTGGAAACCCCGTAGTCCCTATGCTCTAAATAAGGAAAGACAGATACATAGACTATTAGGTAAATCCACAAAAGTATTTTTTTCTTCTTTCCCCCTTCTCCTCAAATGACTGAGGGTTTACCTCTTGACCATAGAATATTTGGAGAGTAAATAGATTGAAAGATGACTCAGAAAATGGAGAAAAGGAAGGAGTGGTGAGAAGGAATGAGTAGGAAGATAGATATGTAACTGGATGAACTGGCTGTAGAAATGAAGGTTGACTGGTAAAAGTGGAAAAGAATGAAAAAAAGCAGGGGAGACTTTTTTTTTTGGACAGGGAGTAATCTGAAAAGCAGCAGATGTTTTCCTCAAGCTTCCTTCTTGCATATTCACTGCTATGAACCCTTTCTGCTCCTCATGTAGTAGTAGTTGAGATTAATTAAATTAATTTGCTAAGCACCAATGCTTGTGAAAAGCACTGAAGCACTGGGGCACATTCAAAGTTTAGTTGAAAAAAGGTCAATACCTGCCCTCCTAGAGCTTACATTCTAGTGGGGGATATGACATATGCAGAATAGATATAACCTGTTACATATGATATATACACTATACCACATGCATGTATCACACATACATGTGTGGTATAGTGTTGCATGTGTGTTACATATATGTGGCATGCATGTTGTGGGATATGTATGTGTAGTATAGAGTATATAACACATGCACTACATGTATGCCTGCTATGCATGTGACACATGTACATGTGTCACATATATAACACATGTGTGTACATATAACCTGTATATGTGAGCATATGCATATGTATACATATATATTACATGAGATACAAGAAAAGAGTTATGTGAAGTACAAGGGGGTAAGGGGAATAATAGTAGAGAGGGAGCTAATACAGACTGAGGGGATCAGAAAACTTCCTGAAACAGGAGGAATCTGAACTCAGTTTTAAAGGACAGTAGGTTTGGCCACTAGATGCACTCTTTGACCATTTCAATCCATACAACAAAGAAAAATTTTAAATGGTACTTAATCTCATGCTTTGCCGCTCAGACTCTACCAGTAACAGTAGTTGACTGGCCAAAATGGGATCAGAATACTAAGAAATCCTCTGATTTTAGGTGCCCTATAAAAATTAAGTATAGACAGCAAAACATGGCAGATAGGGCGTTAGACGTGAAATTAGGCAGACTTGGATTTAAATCTTCCATCTTCTTAGTAACCTCGTGACCCTGAGCAAATCATTTACATTTTGTGTGCCTTAGTTTTCTCCTTTGTAAAATGAAAAGAGTGATGCACGGAGACTAAAGTCTCTCTATATTTGGGGGCTACCTATGACACCATCTTTTGCAAGAAGCCTTTCCTGATTCCTTCAAGTACTAGGGCCCTCTCTCTCAAGCTACTTTGAATCATTTGCATGAATTTATTAATTTTGTGTTTTTGTTGTATATATGCTTACATATGCTTGTTCTCTCCCTTATTTTGTGAGTAGAGATCCCTTCATTTTGTGTGTGTGTGTGTGTGTGTGTGTGCCTGCTTATAATATCTCCAGTACCTACCACCAAGCCTGGCACAAAGGATGTGCTAGTAGACATTTAATACCCAGGTCTCAAAAAAAAATACCCACATATGTACAGGATACACATTTTAAGTTAAATCTGTATTATTAACATTTTCTTTGTGGCATAAATCTAGACAACAAGCAAAGCAATAAATCAAGTCCTGATTTGTAGCATTTGCTGATTTCCAAAGAGTAAATGCTCACATTAAACATTTAATAACTGGCTCACGTATAGCCAGCTCCAGCACACAGCCTTCCTGGCACATAGTAGGCACTTAACTTGCTGCTTGGATTCTCCCTATCTTTTGTAGTATTGGGGATCATCAAAAGAGGCCCTGATGTCTCATATCAGTCCCCATTTATTTTATGAGATTACAGGGTAGAGATACCTCTCAAGAAGCTGGACTTGAACCAATAGGCCTCTAGCTGAGGGATTTTGCTGGGTGTAGTACCAATGTGATACCTACAGCAGTCACTATGGATATGCAGGAGTATTTCCAGGGTAAATTCACAAAATATACATTCTCTTCCTCAAAGATGGAACCAAGATATTTATTCAGATACTGGAAAGCCAATCCCACCATAATAACAAGGAAGTTTGTGCACATTACCAATAGAGGGAAGACTGCCATCCCCAAGCCTTCCCTCTCATCCAGCTTCCCCACAAACAAGTTCCCTTAGGCAAAATCACTCCCTCTTTCACCCTGGCTAGCTGCTCTGCTTTCCTCTGCCTCCTCTCTGTTTCTCTGCTCCACCTCATTCTCTCTTCCTGCTCCAACCATTCAGCAACCTCCTCCCACCATGGGTTTCATGTGACTCAGGCTGTGGGCTGAGCCGAAGCTCAAAGCTGAGGCACATAGGCCTATTAAGGGGCAGGGAAGATCTTTAAATTCCCTTACCATTGCACTGGAATATCACAGAGATCTCCCAGGCTTGGTACCCAGGAACTGACACTGTCTTCTCCTGATTAGGTAATTTTTCTCACTTAAAGTAGTGGAATGCATTTTTCTGCCTGGGAAGGGTCCCTTTCAAACAAGACTTTAGAGAGGTAGCATTTATTAGTTAATATGGAGGTTAGGAGATTGATTAATGCTGAAACCCAGGTTGCTTTCCAACTGAAGGAAATTGGGTCACTGAGGTTTTAACCTAGTTAGGACTTGATTTTTCTTAGTCAGAAGTAGACCAAAAAAAAAATATTATAGTGGGAACCTTGTAAAAAATGGTCCCAAGGATCCTCCGGGGCATTTCTTTCAATCTTTCATCAATAGAGTTGGTCTATGTCATAAGTCTTATTTATAAGGAGGCTTCCGGGCAATTTCACACTGCCTTTCTCTGAAGCAGCCCCCAAAAAACATGTAAACCCCCAGGATTAGTAGTGACTTAGAAGGGAAAATAGTGTAAAGTTATACCATGAACTATGGCTCCACAGCTGCCTTGATGCACGTTGCTCCCCTGGGCTGAGCCTGTGAATGAAGCTTATCTGAAAGAGGAGCCATAGCCTGCCAACTCTTCAACCCTGTGTTCTTGTTAATGCTTCAAGGCTCCATCTCTGGAGGCCACCCCCAGCCCTTAATGGCCTGCACAGTGAAAGCTCACAAGAGCTCTGCTCTCCAGGAACTGGGAGTCTAAATCTCCTTTTACTTGTCTTTGTTGACTGGGGCGTTCAGGGCTGGGTGGTAAACAAAATATTTACTTGGCCAATGCTAGTTGGAAGGCTATTCTAGTACCTTCATTGACAGGCAAACCTGGCCTGAATTGAAGGGAGGCCTTAAGGTAGCTGCAAGACTAGGGCTGACTGGGCTGTGCTCTCTGTGTACAGATTATTGGGCTAGCTGGCTTAAATGGATGACTTCGTTAAATCCATGATTCATCCGTGTGAATCAGAAGAAACTTCTGCCAGGAAGGTGGAATGAGCTTTGGAGTTGGAAAGAGAGCACCTGGACTGCCTCTATCACTGCTTATGAGACTTGGGCCAAATTGCGACTCTCTGTGCCTCAGTTTCCTTTTCTGTAAAATAAAAAGTTTGGGTTGAATGGTCTCGAGGTTCCCTTTCCATTCTGAATCTAGGATCAGATTATAGTTTGAGTCTTGTGTTCAGTTCCGGGTGACCAATTTCAAGAACAATGCCATTAAGTCATCTGGTTGCATGTCTAGAAGCTGCATGGGACAAGAGGGGAAAGCACTAACTCTGGAGTCAGAGGAACTGAGTTCAGAGCCTACCTCTAACACTTTACACCTGTGTGTCTTTGAACACAACACTTGGGGTTTAGTTTCACCATTTGTAAAATGAGAGAGTTAGACTATGTGGCCTCTCTCCTTCATTCATCAAGTCCTCTTTTTTCACTGCCCGCTGAGAATCTTCTCCTTCCTTCAAAGCTCAGTGGAGCTGCTTTCTGCATTCCAAAAGCCTTTCCTATTCCCCCAGCTGTCCATTCACCCCTTAGAGTCCTTCATAGGAACTCAAAGCCTTTCCCTCTAGGCACAGTAAAGTATACTTGCCTTTATTTATAATATTTATGTTGTCTTTATAAACAATACTAAGTATCAACATCTGCTAGATGGATTGTACTTGCTGGAATACAGCAGTAGAGAGGAAATAATTCTTTGGGAAGAGATAGACATGCCAGCACTACTGAGCTGTTTTGCCCATCTCAGGCTGGGGGCTCAGAGCTGAAAAACAGATCAAGAATTGGTATTACCTCCCAGAGCAAAGAAAGAATGTTTATACTGGGAAATCAAACGGGCAGTGAGTCAGTAATAGGGCAAGGGAGGGACAAAAAAGGAGTGGTTGAACAACCCTGCAGATAAACAAATAAACCCATCGCTGCTACAACTGACTGAATTTTGTCTCTGTATGCCAGGCCCCTAGAATAGTGCTTGTGGTTTTTTTTTAAGTGGACCTTAGATTGCATGAGTGTAGAGAACTCCCATTGAGAAACTTCCTCTTCCAATGCAAATCTGAAACTTCTCAGCAATTTATAATCTTCCAGTGTTGCCTGAGGCGATGGGAGGTTAAGTAACTTGACCCAAATGCCAGCCAGCTTGTGGCACCAGCAGAACTTCCAGCCCATTCTTCCTGACTTGGAGGCCAGCTCTCCACCCACCACCCTAAGCTGTCTGCTGTATACTAGATTCTTACCAAATGCTGATTCCATGCCTACTATGTGAAGGTAAAAATAATGAATCCATGCAAGAAAACGAAAGTCAGAAACCCCCTTGTTATCATCAGCATTTTCTCAATTGTTTAATATCTGCCACATGCTGATCTATTGCTCAAGACTCAAATTAAATGTTGATATGATTTAATCTTAATTTATCCTATTTGACTTGTAAGCAGTTTAAAATAATGTTCTTAATTGCTTCAGAGATCCTTTTGGAGTGTGAAAAAAAGCGATTCTCTAAATGTTCAAAATCTCCAAACACATCATCCATTCAATGTAAACAGCATGGATATAATCCAAAGAACTCCAAGCATTTCCTTATCCTGGTTAATTTTCCTTGATAAAGGAGAGGACTGACTATGAGTTAAGAAGGGTATAAAGAAAGGTGGAATAAAAAAAATAGGTCATCATAAAATGGCCCCTGGGAATTTTTTTTTCAATGAATATAGTTTAGGTTTAATCATGTACTCTACCATTCCATCCCTCCTCAATGGAAGTGTTGTGATGTAGCCTGGAAGTACATTGACATATGTTCAAGGAGTAGCCACCACCCCTATCATCATCACCACAATTCCCATCAACGTACTTCCATCCCTACCCCCAACCTTTACCTCCATCACCATCACTACCACTCTACTTGGCACCTCCATCTCCACCCTCATCTCCATCACCTCCAAACCCACTTCCCCACCTCCACCACTCCCATCACTACCACCACCACAACCCCATTTCTTCATATCCATTATCACATTACCCCGACATCCATTCTCATTACCACTACCGCCCCTCAAGCCAGGAAAAACTGACTGAGGCCTAAACTGAAAGTCTGGGCAAAAGACTAACTGGGGGGTTTGAGATCAGCCAAGCAAGAATTAGTAACTGCTCTTTACTGCACCTGGATTTCCCAAAGAATGTGGGAGTTTGGTTCAGTTGTGAAGTTTCAGTTCCAGAGAAAGTTTGAAATCTTTTCAAAGGGAATGAGTGTGTGTGTGTGCGTGCATTTAAGGGGAAGGGAGGAGATTGTGCAAATAAGCAGATGTTTTTCATATCAGTTTCCACCAAATTAAGGGGGGGTGTGGGGAATGCCCCAGTGTGAACTGGACCCTGATGAGGTCTGAGACCAATGATCTCACACACTCTTCCATCTTCCGTTTGAAATTCCTGTGCCAAAGAGAGACAGGAAACATGCATCGCACGGCGTGAGTAAGTAGTTAAAACCGAGCAGGATGCGGGCATGAAATTACAGCCGATTTCCCATTTGCTGATATCAGATCTATTTTTGAAATGACTTATCAGTTGGTTATTGTTGTTAATAATTACCATTAAAATTAATAATACATTTTTTAGAATTGGACCAAAAAAAAAAAAAGAAAGAAACTGACAAGTTTGCTTCTGTCACAGATCTTTGAAAAAGCAATCTGGGGAACTTGTTTCTGGAATGCAGCTGTGTAAGATTTCATTAACATCTTGCAGGTGGAGCCTAATTTTAGTTCAGCCTTGAGAAGGGGGAATTGTTTGCCTTCTGAGATGCTCAGCACCAAAACAGCAGTAAGGCAGGTGGAGTTGAGAGAAGCTCTTGTTTACTTTCCTGTTTCAAAAAAAAAAATAACACAGATGATTCATATCGTTAATCATACAGTTGCTATTTGATTTTAACATGTCTTTAACAGAAGAGTCTGGAGTACATTTGACCTACTGTTACTCAAATGTGAAACAGAAAGCCGAGAAATGGCAAATAATAAGCAAACGAGCGTGGAATCCTAAATAGAGTGGAGTAGGAACCAGTGAATGAAGGGGAAGGAAAATTTAGAAATACATCTGGGTTGGCTACAAAAGCATTTCAGAAAGTGGGGGCTCCAGCCCTCTCGTTTGGGTTTCTGAAGTTGGCACAGATAGAACTTGGAGTATTTTTTTTATCTAATGTCATTGAAAGGAGGAAGCTATTAGGGGAGGGAAGTGGGAGTGGAGAAGGTGAGGAGGGGGTCACTCCAGACAATTGAAAATGAGGCTATTGTCTCTTCCTTGTTCCTCCCATTATTGAAATTGAAATTCAGGGCTGTTAATTTCCATGACTGACTACTAATCAACTTCGATTTTAGGCCTGCTGAAGGAAAAATGATAATCACTGAATGATTAATGACCTATAATTTCTCTTTTAATTTGTTTAGGAAAGAGCTCAAACTGTACCTTGGGCTACAAAGACATACACTGGTGAACCTTGAAATGTAAAAGGAAATTTTACTACCATTTACATACCTATTCTAAGTATTTGGATAAGAGGGTGAAGAGAAAGAGTGCTTCTTTTTGGCCTGAATACTTCCATTGACTATCTTGGGATTCTTTGACCCTCTGGGGTGTGTAAAACAATTATATCACGTCGACCTAGAGAAGAAAACTCCAAAGCATTGCTTCCTTTGAAGGCAACGCCTTGGAATGGAAGGAATTCCTTGCACAGAGGATTAGTTTCTTCTCTTTTAAACCTTTAAAAGAGATCTTGTTTTGATGGATGGGAGTGGGTGGGTAGGGAGGTCACAGTTGGTAGTCTATCATTTTCTTGTATATTCTCCATATAGATACATTTCCCCAAGGTATTCCTATGGTCTACACCAATTATAGAATAGCAACTCTAGACATTAGAGAATAAAGAGTGGTCCTCAAGATAATGGGTTCAAATCCTACCTCTGTCGTTTAACTTTGAAACCAAATCATTTGATCTGTCCAATAGCATTTCCTCAGGGGGATCAGTGGATAGTGTAATAGGCTTGGAATCGGCTTGGAATCAGAAAAACCTGAGTTCCAATCCTGTTCCAGGCATGCAGCTGTGTGATTTGGGGCAAGTCATCTTTCTCAGTCTCGGCTCCCTTATCTGTAAAATGGGAATAATGTCAGACTCCTACTTTATAAGGTGGTCATGGGGACCAAATGAGACTTTGTATAGAGTGTTATTTAAATACTAGCTAATATTATTACCTGTAAAATAAGGAGAGAGAAACAGCATATTGTAGTGGAAAGCAAGTCCCATTTCTGACACTCACTGGCAATGTGACTTGTTAGCACGCTGCCTGGCACAAAGAAGACTAGTTGACTGACTCTCCCTGAGCCAGGCACTAACTCTCCCCTTGCCTCCAAGCAAATCTCTAAAAATAGATAAGATTTCTATAGGTTTTAAGTTTTTCACAGTGCTTTATATCTATCTCAAGCAAGATAGGTTCAATTATTATCCCCATTTTACAGATGAGGAAATTGAGGCTGAGAGAATTTAAGTCATTTGCCCAAGGTCACAAGGTTCATAACCCAATATGTGCCAAGCATTGTACTGTGCACTGAGGAAACAAAGACAGGTAAAAACAGGAGCTCATATTGTAATGGGGGAGACACTGTGTAGGCAGCTCTGTACAAACAGGATACATAAACAGGTAAAGGGAGAGAAAGAGAGGGAAAGAGGGAGAGGGAAGGAGGGGGAGAGAGACAGGCAGCTAGAAAGACAGACAGACAGATAGATAGTAAATTGGAGGTGATCTCAAATGGAAGGCATAAGTAGTAAGGAGAAAAGGTTGTTGCATGAGGTGAGATGTTCAGGGAGACTGGAAGAAAATCAGGAAAGCCGGTAAGTGAAGACAAGGAAGGAGAGTGTTGTGGGCATGGAGGACCACCAGTGAAAATTCATGGAGTTGAGAAATGGGCTGTCTTATGGGAGGATCACCAAGGCCAGTGCCATTGGATCATGGAGCTTGTGGAAAGAGGAAAGGGGAGAAAGAGATCATGATAGGAAGGGGCCAGGTTATGGAAGACTTTAAAAACCAAACAGAATTTTCTGTTTGGCTTTGGAAATAATAAGGAGTTATTGATGTTTATTGAATAGGAGTGGGGGGAGGGGGTAAGAAAAAGAGTTCACATGGTCAGACCTATGCTTTGGGAAGCCCTCTTCGATAGTTGAATGGAGTGGGGAAAGACTTGTGGCAGGAAGACCAACTAAAAGGCTAAAAATAGGGATAATAAGAGGATCATAGAAAGATTGTGCAGTAGAAAAAGTGCTGGAGCCAGAGAACCTGAGATCAAATTCTGGTTCTGCCCTTTACTACCTATGATCTTATTCAAATGACCTATCCTATCTAGGTCTCAGTTTGCTCATTTGCAAAATGAAGGGCTTACAGACAGATGACCTTGCACTCAACACAGTGTCTGACATTGCCTGGTAAATGTATGTTGACTGACTGACTGATCTCTAAGGTCCCTCCTATCTCTAAATCCATGATCCTACCTGTGGCACCTCCCTCACTCAGTTCTTGTAAAGCTCAAATGAGGTCATGAATATAATTAAGCCACTAAACTTCAGTTACCATCTTCATCTAGTCCAACCTCATGGTTTATAGACTAGGAGACAAGAGGTCATTGCCCAAGGTCACTGAGCTGAAAGAGGTCAGAGTCAGAATTCAAACTCACTGTGTTTTAATTTCTGGTTCATTGTTCATATTTCTACCCAATTGATGTCTTTCTCTTTAGTGAGTTCTTTATTTATACCATTGTCACCTTTCCAGTGATTGATGGTAAATTTTAGAAAATTTTGCTCTGAAAGACTCATTCCAAGGAACCCTCTATTCACAGTGAACCCCTCAACTTTTTCCCCTAGGACAACAGAATTCTGCCCCTAAAGCAAAGCTGTATCTTGGGAGTATATTTATTTATGACTTATACCCTGTTTCACAAAAGGATTTGAGGAAAGAGTGTAAAAGGCAAAGGAAGAATGTAACAGTAGAGAGGTTACAGGTTATAAAGTTCTCTGGGGTGGCCTCTCATCTCCCTTGCTGTAAAATAAATAATCCATAAATCAACGGATGTCTCTGAGTGTCTGTGTATATGTGTGTTTAGGAAAGACCAAAGGTAGTAAGATAAGTTTAAAAATAAGGTTTGTAAGAGAAAATTTAAATCCATCCATATCCAGATCTAGAATCTAAATTTAAAAGAAAATGACAGTGACCCTTTGACTGTCATAGGAAATCCAGACCACACCTAAACCTGTTTTGTACTCTCCTCCCACCCACCTGTGGGGAATGATGGAGATGGGATTGTGTGGGTGGTGGAGATGAAGTAATGTAACAGTGTCCTGTAGCTCCCACGAATGGAATGGGGGAGGTGAGGGAAATTCTTTCAAGGGCTTGAAAGAAACAAATGTTTTTTAGGTTCTTGCCCGGTATTAACGACTTGGGGGTAGTGGATTGTAAACTCAATGCAAGTCAACATGAGTGATCAGAAGAGACTTTCAGAGAGGCTGTGTCCAGGACAACAGAGACGATTGTTCGATTGCACTGTGCCCTGGCCAGACCACATTTGGAGGAAGGTGTTTGGTTCTGGGCATCCTATTTAAGAAGGAGGCAGCAAGGAACAATGACTTCCTAATGGAAGATAACCATAAGAGTGAAGGCCCTCAAGATCATGCCCTTTGAGAAACTATCAGAGGAATGGAGAAGGGTAGCCTGACAAAAAATAGTGATGAGGGGTGTGGTGAGTAAACATAATAGTTGTGTCCAAGTATTTAGAGGACTCTCCTTTGGGGAGAGGAAGAAGACTTTTGTTACTTGGGCCTTGAGGGTCTACCCTACTGGGAGCTATGGGAGCAAGTTGCAAAGAGACCAAAGTAGGTTTGATATACACAGAGAAACAACACAGGGAAGCCTGGGATGCTCTCCCAGGACTCTAAAAGGGCCCCTAGCTCTTGACCCTTGCTGGCAGCCAACTCTGGGATTACAGAAATCGAGGTTTAAAGCTAGAAAGGGGACAGGAATAATCATTTACAAAGCACTTGCTTCTGCTGTTGTCATGCGTCCTTCATTCTCAAAGAGGACCATGACATCAGGAATGTGATGTCTTGACTTGGAAGTGAATTGGATTTAGGTGAGGGAGGGCTGTGCAAAGTCAGCAGCCTCACCTTCTCTTCTGGAGCCATCTGGGTCCAGTGGCAAGATATAGGTCAGGATAAGTGGAGATGGCCCAGGATACCTTTTTAAGCTAAGATCTTTCTTTGGTCTCAGTTTAACTGAGGCAATGCCCATTCAGTGATTAAGCTAGGTAAGAAATGAGGCAAAGAATGACCTCTTTTGTCAAGAGCCAGGCACTGTGCTAAGTACTTTACAAATACTATCTCCCTTGATTATGTCAATCAACCTTAGAGCTTATCCAGGCTAATCCCTCATTTTGCAGAGGGTAAAACTGAATCCAAGGCAATGACTTGCCCAAGGTCATATAGTTAACATATAGATGACTGAGGCAGGATTCAAACCCAGGTCTTCTGACTACAAATTTAGCCCAATTTTTTCTACACTAGGAAAGAAAAGTCAAAAGCTCAGATGATGCTTCTGAAGATGTTCCAGATAAGCAGCTGAGTGACATAGATGAGATTTCTGTGATATATGTGCTTTCTTAGAATGTTGCACAAGCATCTGAAGAGCTAAGTACATTTCTTAGTGATGACATTCTCAGGTGCCAGCACAGCCCAAAATACAGAGAGAATCACAGAGACCTTGAGGCCCTGGAGAAATCATCGATTGGTAAGACCATGGCTAAGCCACCCCAGAAAGCTGAGCATTTTTCCTGATCAAGGGCTTGAAGAGACCAGGATGCACAAGCTCCCTGAATATCTGCCTGTGATCATCAGCCCTGCGTTCTGCCTTTGTGTTTCTAAGATATAATTCATTTTTGTATAGACTGTATCTCTCTGTGTCAATGTTACCACCTTTCTATCAGACCGTAAGTCCCTTGAATGCATAGATGTGCTCATTTCTTTTTCTCTTCTTCTCTTTCTTCCTTCTTTCCTCCCTCACTCCTTCTCCTTTTCTTCCTTCCTTCCTTCCTTCCTTCCTTCCTTTCTTTCTTTCTTTTTCTTTCTTTCTTTCTTTTTCTTTCTTTCTCTTTCTCTCTTTCTTTCCCTCTTTCTTTCTCTTTCTTTCCTTCCCTTTCTTTCTCTCTGTATCTCTTTTTCTCCCCACCCCCTCTCTCTCCATCTCTCCATCTGTGTGTGTGTGTCTCTATCTGTCTTTCTGTGTGTCTCTCTCACCCCATCATAATTAATGCTTTTGATGCCCAGGACAGTTCATTTGATGGAAGTGAAGAAACTTTGCCCTTTATGGGGAGAAATGGTGATCTCTAAGATAGCACAAGACCTCTGATGGGGAGGCTGCTACTGAACACAGCTGGAGGCTCAGTGAAACTGAATGTGCTTCAGAGACCCTCACTTGAGGATGGCCATGGCAGAGGGGGAAAAGGTGTCATGTTAGCTACCTAATTTAACTATTTAAGTATTATTATTGACAATGGGACACTAGGTCTAGTGGTTTCTACATGACATAAGTTTTGGGGTTTTTTCCCTTATACTGCTGAATGCTGTCATTGCCCTCTACATTTTGGCATGCAGAAACAAAGCCCCAGTTGTCCTGTCCTCCTTGTGACTCTGTCCTCCAGAACCCAGCACAATGTCCTGAACAAAGTGGGCAGCTGGCAGTCAGGTGGTAAACAAATATTGACTAAGAAGTTGGTTTGTGCCAGGCCCTGTCTTAAGAGTTAAGGACACAAAGAAAGGGAAGAACTGGTTCCTTCCCTCAGGGAGCTCACATTCCAGTGGAAGAGACAACATGCAAATGACCATGTCCAGACATGATACATACAGCACACACTGGCATTGTCTGAGAGGGAAGGCGCCAGCATTGAAAGGGATTGAGAAAGGCTTTTTGCAAAAAAGTGAGATTCTAGCTGAAACTTGAAGGAAGCTGGTAGGTGAAGACAAGGAGGGAAAAGCATTCCAGGCATGGGGAGCAGCCAGTGAAAATGAACCGACCTGAAGATGGAGTGGCTTATGGGACAGTCAGGCATAGCAATTTCATGGAGATGAAGTGAAGTCAACAAGGTGGTGCAGTGGATAGAGTGCTAGGCTTGCAATCAGGAAAACCTGAGCACAAATCCAGCCTCAGATATTTATTAGCTGTGTGACCCTGGGCAAGTCACTTAATCCTGTTTGCCTCAGTTTCTCATCTGTAAAATGGGCTAGAGAAGGACATGGCAAACCACACTAGCATCTTTGCCAACAAAACCCCAAATGGGGTCACGAAGAGTCAGGCATGACTGGAAACAGCTCAGTAACAAGGAGGTGAAATGGCTTGTCCAAGTTGGAGAACTGGCAAATAACTGACTGACTCAGGATTCCAACTCATAACCTCTGACTTCAATTTCTGCTCAATTTCTTCTACACCAGGGATGAAAAGTCAGTAGTCCTAATGATGCTTATGAAGATATCCAAAATAAGAAGCTGAGTGAAATGGATGTGACTTTTATGGTAAACACAATTTTTCACAGAAATATCGTGATGCACCAAATCATGGTTTTCAGACTTTTAATTACACAGAAAAAGTTTTATTGCTTATGGACTCCCTGTCCCCTGTCCCACACCACCACTATTAAAAAAAAATCAGTTATAATATTTTTAAATGGTTATATAAACTTTTGATTGCTTAAAAAGAAAGGGAAAAAAATTCTTCAAACAGATTAAACCCTTGGTGATTCTACCCGGCTAAGTTCTCTTTCCCCTACAGGTAAGATCAGTTCCCAAGATATCAGACCTCAGCATTCTTTGAACTCTTTGTACCTAGACCAGTGTTAGTGTAGAAAAAGGGCAAAGGGTGAACAAAGTGGCAAAACAGGAAAGGTTATGAGGCCCAACGAGGAGAGTGAACACTTGGCAGTGCTCACTGTCATAAAGATCACCCATGTAATCCATTATACTTCTGTAGGTAGACCGGCAACCATGACCTCATTTATTCCTTACAACAACCCCTTTGAGTTTCATAGGGGCAAGTATTGTCCAGACTTAACAGGATGGGAAGCTGAGACATAGAAAGGCTAAATGAGAAGGGTAAAGGCACGTAGTTTAAAAACAGAGCTGGTCCTTCATCTTGGCATTTATTCCAATGTCTTTTGTATTCTACTAGAGGGCCCCCACGCTGGGTGATGTGGGACTATAGCTCTTCAGGTTTCTCCCTCCTGCACTGGGTGGGTGGACTAGACCTGAACAATCTTCTTTCCACCACTAATTCTTCCAATTCCCTTTCTTCTTCGAGAGAAGGGGAAAAGGGAAAGGGGATCAGTATTTCTTAAGCCCCTACAACATTCTGAGCACTGTGCTAAATGCTACAAATAAGATTTCATTTGATCATTCATAGCAAACCAATCAAAGGAACCAGATTAAAATGTAATTGGGAAATGCTTGACAAAATAAATAAAAATATAACACAAATAGCTAATGCTAATTTTTGGTTTCCTAAATCAATGCCCTGCAGGGATCCATTTCTATTCAAATTCAACACCACTAGTTTAGCCTTGGGTAAGACTCTTGGGGGTGACTCCAAGAACTTCTGGGAATTGGCAAAGGAACATGGGTCATTTTCTATTTGATGTGAGTTACTTAGCATCTTGTACCTTTTGGACTGTTTCCAGTGTCCATGCTAGCTTGATTTCAAGAATAAGTTCTCTAGTACACCTAGGTACTCTTATAGTGCAAATAATGAATACCTTTAATCAGTTGTATTTCAGTTGTTACCAGTGGTTTAGTCTTGGACAAGGTGCTTGGGGAGACTCCAAGCACTTCTGGGAATTAGCAATGGATCATAGCGGTGGAGAAAATTTTTGTCCAAATTCTCTCTAGGGTAGCACAATTCTGGACCTCATAGATCCAGTACCTTTTTTTAAAAAAACATTCTAGAATCTAAGAATTTGATTACTAGGAAGGATCTCAGGGGACACACGGTCCAACCCATACACAAAAGGAATTCTCACTATGGATGTATAAGGAAAAATATCCCCTACCCATGTCAATTAGCAAAGGAAATGGCTGTTCTTATTCTAACTACTAATATTTTGTACTCAAAAAAAGGAGTTAAATTAAAATCTGGAGTAGCTGCTTGATTAACTGCTCATTGATTGAATGAATGACTGCAGCAGAATCAATATCAGTACCCTGAACTATGGGAACAGGCGAAGAAATTTTAAGTCATAGTAAAGAATATGCAACAACATAGGATTACAGAAGGCTTGTAAGGGACCTTCAAGGTTATCTAGTTCACACTTTACATTTTGGAGATGAGAAATCTCAGATTCCGAGAAGTTGAGCAGTTTGCCCAGGGCCACACAGTTGATAAGGGTCAGGGGCAGGATTAGAATCCATCTTTTCCTTCCTCTATGCCCAGCACCCAATCTATTATGCCATGTTGGATCGTAGATCTGAATCTGGAAAAGAAGTTAAAAGATCAACTAATCCAACATGTTACTAGCTGCATGAGATTTAACAGATGAAGACCAAGGCCTGGAGAGGCCAATGACTTGGCCAAGGTCGTACGTACAGTAAGTAGCGAGCCTGGATCTAAACACAGATCTTGTTGGACTCCAAGTTCATTCTGTTTTCACCATAGCGTGTTGCTTGCTTTGGTGTGGTATGATGAAAAATGTGCTTGATTTGAATCCAGAGAATCTGGATTCAAATCCTATCTTTGCTGTTGAATATCTGTTTGACCTTGGCAGATCTCTCTAGGCCTCAGTTTACTTATCATTATTTCCCTAAAGTTTGAGAGGAATGGACAAGACGACTTCTAAGATGCCTTCCAGTTCTAAGTCTATGATCCTGTGATGGAAATGTATTACAGCTAGGTTCTAATTTGTGTGCATAATGAATCCCTTGTGGATTATTTCCAAATTATCCTGTAAATATAGCTTGTATGTGTGCAGTTGTTTGAACGTTGTCTCCCTGCACTGACTTACGGAAACAGGGACCATCTTTTACCTCTCTTCGTATCCCCACTGCTTGTTTATCACAGTGTCTGGCACCTAGTGGTAGACAATAAATGTTTATTACTGACTGATTAGTCCCATTATTTGAATTTATATTGCATATTTCCTTTGGGTTGGAATCAGCTACTATGTTTTACATTTGAATACATGCAAACCACTTAAGGATATTCATTATTTGCCCTAAAGGAAAACTAGGTATACCACAGAACTTATTCTTGAAATCAAGGGGGCATGAATTTTGGAAACAATCCAAAAAACCAAGTAAATATTATCAATTGACCAACCAATAAATATTCATTGAGCATAAATACCAGACACTGTGCTGAGCACTAGGACAAAAAGGAAATAGTTTCTGCCCCTCAAAATGCTTACATTCTACTAGGAAAAAATTTCATGACTTTATATTACAGTATCCCCAAGGATGGATGCAAAATGAGAGAAATACTTTTTGAAAAATCATCAACCAATAAATATTTATTAAGCACCTACTGTGTGCCAAGCACTGTGTTAAGTGCAAGGGTTACAAAAACAGTCGAAGAAAGTCCCAGTCTTCAAGGACCTCATCATCTAATGGTGGAGACAAATGCCCACATGCAAATAAGCTATAAACAGGATTGGTTTGGGTTTGGCTGTCCTTCATTCTCAAAGAGGACCAAAATGACATCGCTCTGTTAAAGTCAACTTATAGTGTGCCTGCCTGTGGCTGATCAGAGGGATATGAGCCAGAATGCTCTACCACAGGTTGGGCACAAATACTTCACATGAACATTTGGAGTGTGTTCTGTAAATTTGTGCACATCTCCCATTTCTTTTGGGCTTCTTAAATTCTGCTTTGCTCATGGAGCCCGGCACTTTCTCTGATGAGGGCACACCATGCTAGGTGATCCTTTGTCATCACACTGACTTTGTCAGTGTCTCCCATCTCACATAATCAATTCAAAAGTCCTTAAGAGAGACCTTGAGAGTGTCCTTGTATTGCTTTTTCTGACCACCATGTGAGTGCTTGCCCTATGGGAGTTCTCCATATGTAGGATAATAATTAACAAAAGGAAGGCACCTAGGATAGGCTTCCTGTAGAAGCTAGGACTTGAAGCAAGTCAGGGAAACCAGGAAACAGAGATAAGGAGAGAGAGAGAGCATTCCACACATGGGGGATAGATAGCCAGAGAAAATGCCCTGAGGCAGTAGTGTCCTGTGTGAAGGACAACAGAGCCAGTGTCACTGCATTGCACAATGTAAGGAAAGGGAGGATGTGCAAGTTGTAAGAAAACTGGAAAATGGGAAAGGCCTAGTTTATGAAGGGCTTTGAATGTCCAGTAAAGGATTTTGTGTTTGATTCTGGAGGTTGATAGAGAGCCACTGGAGTTTATTGAGGAGAGGGGCAACATGGTCAGACTAGCATATTAAGGAAAATCACTTTATTGGCTGAATGGAGAATAGACAGGGATAGAGAGATTTGTAGCAGTTAGTGACTAGCCTCAGCTCAAGACATCCAAGGCAAAAAGTGAAATTGCCCCTTTTATTCTAATAGGGGAGAAATGGAGAAAGATATAATAAAAATTTTAAAAAAGACACTTCAGTTTCTATCCACAATGAGTTTGCAGTTTAACTAGTAATACCCAATACTGACCACTGAAACGGATTAAGGAGCACTTACAAAGCCATATATATATATAAATGAAAATCCTTCCACTGGTAATGAGCTCCCCACTAGGTTAAGAGTTCCTTGAGAGCAAGGATTTGTCTTTTGACCCCTTTTTTTTTTTGTATCCCAACTGCTTAACACTGTGCCTGACACATATAGTAGATTAACAAATGTTTATTGACTATCTGAGGAATGGCTACTTTATGACTCTATTGCAATTCCAATTTAACCCAATACAACAAACATTCATTAAGTTCTTATTTTGTGAAAAGAACCATGCTAGAGATCTAAAATTAGAAGAAAAAAATGAATAGTACCTGACTTCAGGAAGCTTACTTTGTACTGTTGGGGGGAGGTACAAATAGTCAAAAATAACATAGAAAATATGCAATTAAAGAGCGGTCCAAAGTGCTCAACAAAAGTTGGAGTTTGGAGAAAATACTTTGGAGGGGATAAGGAGGAGAAGTCTAGAGGTAATAGAAATAGTTCACCTGAGCTGAAGCTTGACAGGAGAGAAAGACCTGAAAATTATGAATGATGAAGGAATTATATTCCATGCAAGCGGGAGAAGTTTTGCTAAAACAGAGTTGAAATTAAGTCAAATCAACAAGCATTTATTGAACTATCAAGACAGACAGGTGGCACAGCAGATAGAGTCCTGTGCCTGGAGTCTGAAAGACCTGAGTTCAAATTCAGTTCTGAAACTCACTAGTTATATGACCATGGGCAAGTCACTTAAACTTTGTTTGCCTCAATTTCCTTAGCTGTGAAGTAAAGATAATAACAGCACCCAACTTTCAGGATTGTTGGGAAGAACAAATAAGTTAATATTTGTAAAAAGCACTTAGCCCCATGCCTGGCACATGTTAGGTACTATATGAATAATTTTTGCCTTCCTCCTTTCCTTTCCCTACCTGCTATGTGTCAGCCTGCTAAGTACTGTGGGATACAAAGAAAGGCAAAAACAGTGCATTATCTCAAGGAGTGTCTTGACTTTATTTTAATAAAGATGAAATGTCAGATTTGGAGAAAAGCTACTATGAATGTAGGAATGAATGAATGAATGCAAAAGCACTTTTGAATACTTCCATGAAGGTGTCAATTTTTAAAAATTTGTTATTTATTTATTTTGAACATTCTTTTCTTTTTAAATTTTGAGTTCCAAATTCTCTCCTTCCTTCCTAGCCCTTCCTGAATCATTGAGATGGCATGCAAAAAACAAAAAATCAATTACTTATACATGTGAAATCATGCAAAGTATATTTCCACATAGCTATATGACAAAAAAAGCAGAGAGAGAGAAAGAGAGAGAATGAATTATGCTTCAATTGTATTCAAAGTTCAACAGTTTTTTATCTAGTGGTGGATAACCATTTTTCATCATGAGTCCTCTGGAATTGTCTCAGATCATTGTATTGATCAGAGTGGTTAAGTCTTTCACAGCTGATCATCATTACAATATTGTTCTCATTGTGCACAATGATCTCCTGGTTCTTCTCACTTTGCTTTGTATCAGTTCATATAGGTCTTGTCATTTATTGTTGCGTTTTTTTTTTCTGAAACCACACTCTTGTCTTATAGCACAATAGTCCTTAATCACAATCAATTACCCAAGTGATGAACATGCCTTGACTTCAAGTTCTTTGACAACACAAAGAGAGGTGCTATATTTTTGTACATAAAGGTCCTTTTCCATTTTCTTTGATATCTCTGGGGTTCAGACATAAAACTGATATTTCTGGATCAATATGCAGTTCTATAGTCCTTTGGACATGGTTCCAAATTGCTCTATAAAATGGTTGGACCAGTTCACTACTCCACAAATAGTTCATTAGTGCACTCAAACCCTCTAGCATTTTTCCATTCTGATAGGTGTGAGGTGGTCCCTCATAGCTGTGTTAATTTTCATTTCTCTAATCAATAGTGACAGAGCATTTTTTCATATATTAATAGCTTTTATTTATTCTTCTGAAAACTGCCTACTTATATCCTTTGACTATTTATTAATTGGAGAATGGCTCTTATTTTTATAAATTTGACTCAATATATATGAGCAATAAGCCTTTTATCAGAGAAACTTGATGCATTTTTTTATTTTACTTCATCATCTATGGTACCCTTTAGCAAAATTAGTTTCTCTGATTATCTCATTTAATTAGGTGCCTTTTTGTTTTTGTTCTGTCTGGAGATCATGATTGTTACTTCCGACTTTCTTAATTCATTTGAAACATAACTGATTCTGCTCTAACCCTTTATTTTAAGTCTGTGTGTGCCATTCTGTGTCTCTCATTGTTGTCAAGTGTGTCATGTTGTTGGATTCTGGTTTCTAATCTATTCTGCTACCCACTTACATTTTATGGGTAAAATCTTACCATTTACATTCACAGCTATGCTTACCGTTTACATTCACAGCTATGCTTACCGTATATTTCCCTCCATCGTATTTTCTTCTATTTATGTTTCTATCTTTCTTTTTATCCTGTTTCTCCTCAAAAGTCTGTTTTGCTTCTGACCACAACCTTCCGTAATCCATCCTCCTTTTTATTAGTCCCCCTCACAACATGTCTCATCCTTTTTCCCCTCTTATTTCCTCAATTGGGTAAGGTAGATTTCTATACTCAGCTGAATGTGTGTATACATTCTTCCCTCTTTGTAACAATTCTGATAAGAGTGTAAATACATGTATTAAGTGTTTCCTATATTCTAGGCACTAAGGATACAAGGACCAAAAAGAAGCAATTTCTGCACTCAAAGATCTTACATTCCATTTGGGAAGGGCATATGCACATAAGTAAATACAAGCTACATACAAAATAGCAAATGCTTGTCAATTGATTGAGATAGGTGGGACTATCTCTAGTGGGTTATGAGGGAGGACAATGGATCCTAGAGATGCTACAATACTAAAATCAACCTGATTTGGCAATCGATTGAAGGGGGTAGGGCAGGAAAGATCAAGGGGAAAGAAAAGTTAAAGATGCCTTCAAGGTTTTGAGCCTGGCTGAATTTGTGAGAAAATATGCCTTGACTGTAGGAATGGTTCTGTTTACCCTATAGTTCAAAATCTGACAGCATCACAGTGACTAGGAGTCACAAAAAATTTTCATTTCCTAAACCTAGCTTCTACAACTAAATGTTCTGCCAAGACAGAGGACAAGGTGTGATTTAAAGAATGCTTGCTGGGTTCTTATCACCCTTTTCTTTGAAATGGTTAATGTCAAGAAGGGGATCACATGTTTGATTAAAGCATCTATTTATAGTAACATAGTTAATTAAACTGAAAGAATTTCTCAAAATGACTTTTTTTCCCCCTCAAAGCATCATTTATATTTTGCCTTTTAAAAATACTCATCTTAAATAATAAAAGTAGACTGGGTCTCATCATCACTGCCCTCCCACAACTCACTATTCAGCATTAGCTTTCTTGAATTTTTAAATGAGATTCATCTTCCTGTTCTCCTGTATTAGCATAAAACTACTGTGTTTATGCTTCAAACACTGCATAACACCAAGGAGAAATAGAACTAATTTGCTTTCACTGAAACTGATAGAAAAATATGAATTTTTAAAACCTATATAATGTTTTGAAATGTACATGCATCTCTCTCAAAAAAAAGCAACCTATACACATGAACTCTTGTATAATGACTTCTGGAATGGTATAATTTTGCAATAAATACTTGACTTGTGATAAGCATACCTTATTAATAATGAAAATAACATCACAGATATACATAAGTTGCACACTTCATTCAATATTCTCAAAGTAATTCACATACCCTTCACTCTTCTTTTCCCCTCAGGATACTTCTGGCATGTTAGCATGGAGTGAATATTACCATCACCTTTTCATACATGGAATTAAATGAACTTTTGAAGGTCTTATCTCCAGTTGTTGGCAGATGTAGGGCTATAAGGTCTATTGACAATTAATTCCCTATTCTTTCCACTCTTCTGTGCTTCCCTCCTAGGATAATATTCTTTGGTTTCTTTTATGTTTTGGAAAGCTGTACTATTCGCTTATTCAATGAACATTTATTAAACTCCTACTCTATGCTAGACATAACCTTGAACATAACCCTTCAAAGCTAAACGTAATACAATAAAGTCTCACAAATCCAAATTCCAGGGGTGGGAGCCAGGGAGAGGGGGCTAATTGGAATTGGTAAAGCCAGAACTAGAGAATATTTCTCAAGAAATATAGCTTTGTGACTGTGCAGTACATACAATAATTTAAATGGGGAATTGCCTAATAAATTGCCAAGTAGTCATACTCAATTTAATAAAAAAACAAAACCTTTGAAAAAATAAGATAGAAATGTTTTGCAATGAACTTCAGTTTTAGGGATATAGATGGGTCCTTCTGAATTATCTCAGAATAATTGAAATAGTGTTGTTTTTGTCTTCTGTATCCATATGTCAAAAAACTTAGAAATCTTTGCCCTGCAATATCTACTTCATCCTCTCTAAAATCTATCTTGCCACTTGCTCATCATTGTCTAGACAACAGGCATTCTTAATCCACTTGTTGTTTCCTGTGTGGATGATTTCTCTGAATTTCTGAGTGGCTATGGATGTTATTTAGGAGGCTAATAAGGGTTCTAGGGCATCTGACAGTGTACGCCACATTCTCCATCTGTAGTTCTCTCCCTTACTCCCCCCAAAAGGGAGATGTGTTATAATATCAGTTCTCTGGGATAATAATGCATTGTAATTCGTTAAGATGACTTGACTTAAATTTTGCTTCCATTTTCTCTATTAAGGAAAAAGACCTCCAAATGAGAAAGGCAAAAGAAAAAACCATTTAAAAAAGAAAGTAAATCTCCAGATCAGCAAGGAGATAAAGAAAACCTAGATACTTCAAATGAGATCAAATCTCCATACCCAAATGAATGGCATCTTGTGTTACTGAAAGAACTGATGGGTGTAATTTTTAAAAAAAATTGTTGAGAAAAGTAGTCTTCAAAAGCCTAGAAAGATGGCCACATGGAAAAGAAATTCTAACTCTCCTTCAGTTCTACAGAACAGACCTAAGACTAGTGGGTAAAAATCTCAGGAAGGCTGAATTCAGCTTATTATCCAAGTATACTTTCTAACAATTTAGCATTGTGTAAAAGTGAGGCAGGCTGTTCTGGAGGTGGGACCTTCTCTTCACTGGAAGTGTGCAAGAAGACCCTGGATGATCATCTGTCAGGAATGTCCCTCCATTGGGTAAGTAGTGAAACTAGCTGACCCTTTTAGCTTGCAGTTTCTATGATACTTTCAAAGACCTCTTTGTTAACTGATCTGGTTGACTCACATGACTATAGGAAAAGTAATTACTACTGAAAATAAATATCCTTTCCTTAGAATTTAGCCTTCCTTCAATAAGTGGCTAAGTGAATCTACACAAACAGGAAGAAATAATTGTAATGACCATTTTATGTCTTTCTATCCTATAATATACTGTTGTATATTATATAATAATGATGATTATTAGACAGCTAGATGGTGCAGTGGATAGAGTGCCTCACCTGGAGTCAGGGAGCCCTGAGTTCAAATGTGATCTCACACACTTGTGTGACCCTGGGCAAGTCACTTAACCCTTTTTGCCTCAGTTTCCTCATCTGTAAAATGAGCTGGAGAAGGAAATGGCAAACTGCTCCAGTGTCTTTGCAAAGAAAACCCCAAATAGGGTCATGAAGAGTTGGGCATGACTGAAAACTGAGCAACAACGATAAAAATGGTGATTACTAATGATAATTAAGAAATAATGATAACGACAATAGCTGTCATTTAATGTTAACAAAGCATGTCACAGGCATAGACTTCAAGGCTGGCACACTATTCGTTCTGCCAACACAGTTGGGGTTGTCTGTGAGACAGAATGCTGGTCTTAAAGCCAGCCAGAACTGCGTCCACATCTTGCCTGTGACCCTTGATGGCTGTGTGAACATAAGGAAGTCACCTAAGGAAGTCCACCTCCCTGAGATCTCATGTGTAAAGTTCAGAACATAATACCTACAGCACCACTCTTGTGAGGGGAAGGGGGAGGATTGTCAGGCAGTCACCTGATTGAAAAGCATTTCTCAGGCACTGTGTAGTTAGAGAGTATTTTGTAGCTTTAAAACACAATATAAATGTCAGTCATTTTCCCCTGTTTGGTCAAATCTATGTTTTAGCCAAAGTAAACCTGTGCTGGACCATAATAATGCTTGTGGCTTTTGCAGAGTTCCCAGGATCTTGTTTTACTTATCACAGGTTGCTCCCCTTCACACACTCCTTGTTCCTGTCAAACTGGTTTGCTGACTGTTGCTTGTATACCCATCTCCACTCCTTCACACTGGTGGTCTTCCAGGCAAGGAATGGACCTCTTAATTCAGCTCCACTTTATAATCAATCAATTTATTAAACACCTGGGATATGTCAGTCACTGAGCTAAGTGGTGGGGATACCTAAAATAATAAATACCTGCCCTCAAGAAGTTCAAAATCTAAGGGTTATACAGTCTGGTGCTGCAGTGGATAAAGTGCCTGACCTGAAAAAGTCAGGAGCACCTGAGTTCAAATTTGGCCTCAGACACTTACAAGCTCTATGCCCCTGTACAAGTCACTAACCCTGTTTGCCTCAGTTTCCTCATCTGTCAAATGAGATGGAGAAGGAAATGGCAGACCACTCCAGTATCTCTGCCAAGAAAACCCCAAATGGAGGGGGTCACAAAGAGTTGGACAAAACTAAAACGACTGAACAACAGCTTCCTTTAAAACGCAGCAAAGCTTTAGCACCACATTATAGAAAGGAAATCTTTCCTAATTCACCCACCCCTAAGTTGTTCATACCCTCTGTCTGTCTGTCTCTCACTCTGTCTCTCTCACACTCTCTCTCTGTCTCTCTGTGTCTCTGTCTCTGTCTCTGTCTCTCTCTCTCTCTCTCTCTGTCTCTTTCTCTCTCTCTCTCTCTGAAAGGTGGTATGGCATAGTGAATAGGTTGTTGGACATGGAGTCAGGAAGACTTGGCTTTAAATTGACCTTAGAAACATTTAACTGGGCAATTCACTTAACTTCTCTGAGCCTGTTTCTTCCTTATACAGGTAAGAGTTGGACTCATGATCTCTAAGGTTTCTTCCATCCCCAAATCTATGATCCTATGACCATATACTTGTTTTCACTGACATGTGTGTGTACTGAATCCCATCAGTTGAATGAAAACTCCCTGAGAGCAGGAACTGTTTCATTTTTGCCATTTTATCCCCAGTTCCTAGCACAGTGTCTGGCACATTAATGTACAGTTGTGGGATTGAAAGGGATTATCCACATGCCATTCCCTCAGGTACATGCTAGCAGATATATACTCAGTCACTTCATGCAACAAAAAACTTTTATTGAGCGACTGTTGAGTACTTAGCTTTCTTCTGGCATTGTGGGTGATGAAAAAAAAGCCCTTTACCTTGAGGACCTACAAAACAATCACTTATTATTCTCCAGACTTTTGGAAAGAAATTGAAACATAAATAAGCTTTGGCCCACTGGGAATGTATCCCAAGGAAGTCAAAGACAATTTGATTCAGAAGAAAGGATCCTATGTTTGGTGCTAGAGGACAGGGATTTAAATTTCTGATTTTGCTATTTAATGCTTTATTTCTATACTTTGGACTAGTCACTAGTTTTTAGGCTCCACTAATAATAAAACCAAATGAAAAAGAAATACTAACAAATAAGCCCCTCTGGGCCTAACTGTCCTCATTAATAGAAAGGAGGGGGTTGAACTTGGGCCCATCCAAGGTCCTTTCTTGCTCTTTCTCTTTCTCACTAGACTTTGATTCTATGACCCAAAGGTACTGTGTACACCAAAACATTCATAGCAACACTGTTTGTGGGTGCAAAAAATAGAAAACAAAACAGGTGTCCTTCCACCAGGAAGTGGCGAAACGACTTGTGGTATATGAATGTATCCAAATATTTAATGCTGTAAGAAGTGACAAATATGAGAAATAAGAACAAAGGAAGACTTACATTATCTGATCAAGGAGAAACTAATAAGAATCAAGAAAATAGTTTTTTCAATAGCTATGACAATCTAACTAAAAAGAACGTGGAAATGAAACCAAATTCTGAGTGATTGTACTGACCAATCTTGGTCCTAGAAAATGGTTAAAGAATCGTATCTCTTTCCTTTTGATAAAATCGTGAGGGACCACAGGCACAAAATGGTGAGCATGCTATCATGCCTAGTCATAGATTTAGAGCTGAAATAACTTAGAAACTGTCTGATCAACCCCCTTATTTTACAGATAAAAAAATGAGGTCTGGAAAAAGGATGTGACTTGTTTCAGGTCATGTTGAACAGTACGTGGTGGGACCCAGATATGAAACCATTTGTCCTAAATAGTTCAGTAACTATGCTTTTAAAAAAAGCTTCTTTGGTTGCACAATATATTAGAAAGAATATCGTTTCTGAAATTAGGAGACCCAAGTTCAAATTCTGTCTTTGATGCCTGACGCTCTCTGGGTCTCACTTTTCCCATCTGTGAAATAAAGGAGTTGAACTACTTGGTCTTCAGTGGTAGATGGGTGAATGGGTGAGTGAACTCTTGATGGATATGTAGGAATCCTCCAAGCATTAATTTTTAACTATTAAAAAGATCAAGAAAAAATGTCTTCATAAGTCGAAGGGTGGCAGGTATGGAAGAGAAAAGAAAGGAGGACTTAAAAAAATGAAGAAAAGAAAACATAAAAGTGGTGGAACTGCTCAGGGCACTCCATCCCTGATTCAGCAAACAGGTATTTGCTAGCAGCTATAGGCATTGTGTAGTAGGGTGACTGAAATCCTTAGTTCCATACTGTTCCCACAGCCAGCCCAGTTCTTAGGTGGCTGTGTGTGCGTAATGAACGTATGAAGTCACTGGACACCTGAGCTAAGTACTGAAGGCAATGAAGCTGTGTGGGTTTAGGGACAGGTGGAACTGGCTGATTAGATAGCCACACCTATCTTTAAAAAAAGAAATCTCGCAATTAGATTGATTCCAAATATCACCTGTCTTCTTGGGAAATTCATGACGGGACATTGGGGAAGGCCCCTGTGTAATGATACTGTATTGTATGTGTGTGTGTGTGTGTGTGTGTGTGTGTGTCTCGGTTGATGATCTGCCTTGGAGCCTAGTACAGAGGCTTGGTGCTCTGGCATTCTTCTCTCTTGGATTCACCATCTGAACCTTGAAAGAAGGTCTGAAGCCAAAAAGAGGAAGGATTGCTGTTCTTTGAGGACCCAGAGTCATTATTGCCAAGGTAAGGGCTCTTGGTTCCATCAGCCCAGGGAGATTCAAAGGAATAGTCTCCTTTTTCCTTTTTATCACTGCAGCCCCAAACTCTTATGGGGTGAGGTAGAACTTAATTTTCTTTGAAGTATCGGGTGTCTACCAGGATACTGAACTTGAGAAACTGACCTGTTTGATCCTAGACTTAAGAAAATCCATTTACTGCCTGTGTGACCAGGTTTGGATTAGGCAACTCCTGTCTTCTTTTTGAGTTCTAAATCTGTGATCCCATGATGCAAAGACAATAACACCCACCCCTAATTGCTTTGGCTCAGGACATGGCCAAAGTTACAAGCAAAATTGGAAGATAGGTGCTTACGCTGTGGCTGAACAAATGATAACCAAGTATTTCTGGATCAGGAAACCTCCCAGGTTTGGCATTGATCATGTTTGTGGGGGACACCTAGGCACAGAGATGGAGGTTCATGAGGAAATAATAATTACACTATCTTAATTTCTCTGAGGATCACTTTACAAAGGAGCTGTCAGAGGCACTGAAAAACCCAAGGAGAAGGCTTTACAAAGACCCAGGGAAAAGCTCCTCGTGCAGAAGTTAATGTTTATGTATCTCTCTGGCAAATAAGTGTCTCTATTTCAATTCAGTCCTGTTTGATGAGGATTCCAAAAGTCTTAATCAAATCTCACAGTCTTCTTATCCTTCCTTCCTTACCTCCCTGCTCTTTGATTGTTAACACTTTGACTTAAAAAAAAAATTACCTATGAAATTCTTTTTTGTTTGCATTAACACTATAACTATAAGATGATAGATATAGTGCTTGATGGGGCTTAGGAATTACCTAATGCAACCTTTTCATTTTATAAATGAGGAAACTGAGGTACTATGGTGGCCTGAAAAGAACACTAGATTTAGAATCCTAGGAAGTAACTGTATATGTGACCTTGGGCAAGTCTCTTCACCTCTATGGGCCTCAGTTTCCACATGTGTAAAATGAAGGGTATTGAACCAGATACCTTCTTGCTCCAAAATGATAATCCTATAACCCTTGGAGGTCCATAGAACTGCACTGACTTGCCCAAGGTCACACACTTAAGTGATAGAGCCAAGATTTTGACATAGGGCCTCTGACTCCAAAACCAGTCCTCTTTCTCTGACAAGCAGTGGTAAGTTAGTAAACATTTCACAATAGGCTCTTTGAGGGGCTTTGTTGTCAAGGTTTAACAACAGGCTCTTTTGGGGAGAGAGAATGTATGAGTGACACACTTTTAAGTTAAATCTGCATTATTAAGATCATATTCTCAAGTCTAGACAATGAGTAAAGCAATAAATGCCCCCCTCATTTGTAGCTAGCATTTATTGATTTCTGGGATGTGAATCCTCTTGCTAAAAATTTAATCATTGACTCATGCTGAATACACCCCTGCCTGTACCTCACTCACTTCAGATTTTATGTTAGTGTCAAATACAGTTTTTTAGGTTGGCAAATTTTCTGTAATCCCTAATCATACAGAGCTAAGGGAAGGGTATTCACTGAAACAACATAAATGATTTATTTCTCTTATTCTAAAAAATTACAGCACAGGAGCACATTCATGAAAAAGAGAGAAAGAAAAGGAAAGAGAAAGAGAGAGAGAGAGAGAATGCATGTCTTTACCTTTGTGCCAGAGGTAGAGAGGGATATATACAAGTGTTGGGTAGGGGGAACAGAGTTCCCTTCCATTTCTTTCTGCTCTCTAAATAGGGCCTGATTTCCGATGGTTGCCTATTAGCATTACTAAGAATTCGAGGGACAGAAGTGTCATGTTGAATATAGAGTGATGACTTCATATGAAGGAGAAACTGGGGATATGACCAGTTTGCAGTCACAGAGAAATCAGCTTTAATTAATTTGAGTGCCAGCGCTGAGCATAATTACACAGCATGAGAGTTTGCATGCAAATGCTGAAATGCTGATTGTTCAAATCCTCGCACTTACTCATTAATACTTGGGGACTAAGCAAGGCTGGCAAGCAGACAGGCTATGGCGGCTCTTGGTGCCCACAGGCTAATTTGTATTATGCCATAGTTAGCAAACACATTTCAGATGGTTCTGCTTTTTTAAAAATAATAGGCATCAAACAGAAGTATGTCGGTTTCTTCAGTAGCATACCTTATTTTTTTTCTTGATTAAGATCAAATGTGCAGAATTTTTTTTTTAAAAAATGCTATTAAGGATACAATAAACATAACCATAAAATTGATTTACAACTATTTGATATTAGTAACAACCAACTATGTTCATTTGTTCCTGGATATTTATAGTTGACATTTCATGTAATTATCCCAAGTGGTCATTTTTTCCTAATGGGCAAAACCACAGTCAGACAACTTAAAATTATAATACATTTGTGTGTAAGCAAAGGCATCATCACAGTGGAATTGACTAACTGCCTGTCAAGTCAAGGATTGTACATCCAACACAGGTTAAGTGCTAGAAGCTTCAGGAGAAAGATTGAACTCCATTGATTGCTTTTAGAAAGCACCTAATTCTAAAAGGTGCTGAGATGGTTTTATGTCTGACTTCGGCAGAGGTCAACCCCAGCCAAAGCATCATCTCCTTTCATCTCACGTGAACTACAACTCCCACTACCTACCACTTCTCCAAGGTCATGGAAAGAATGCTAGCCTAGATAAGTCCTTATAGAGAAGTAAGTGCCAATGATCTAACTTACTTGTTGTCACACAAGTGAGATTTGATTCTCTGATGCTAAACCTAACAATCTTTTTGCTGCACAATTGATGAATAGTCACATTTGGAATGTAGCTTATGAACAGGAGAGAAGTAGAAGAAAAAATTGGAAGGGAAAGTAAAGACCAGATCTTTGAAGTCCTTTAATTCTAGGTTAAAGAATTTGGATTTTATCTATTAGGCATAAGGAAACTACTGGGGTTTTTTCAGTAGAGAAATGAGGTGACAAGAGTTGTATCATATGAAGAATTATCTGGCAAATCTCACAGGAAACTAGGTAGCACAGTGGAGAGAGAGCTGGGTTCAAATCCTGTCTCATATATTTACTGCTATGAGCTAATCATTTTGCCTTGAAATTATGAGAAAGTTGGACTCAATGACTTCCAACTTCCTGTCTATGATTCTACCAGTTTAGAGGCGTATAATCCTTGTCTTTTCTGGAATTAATTTTTTTAATTATCAATTTAATAATGAACTGATCATTTTTTATTATTACTATTACCATTAATAATAGCATGTATATAGTACCTACTGTGTTCATTTATTTTAGGTACATTTAAATATTACCTACTATGTATCAGATGGTGGCATCTGAGGTGCTCAATGGATAGAGCACTGGGTCTAGAGTCAGGAAGACCTGAGTTTGAATTTGGTTTCAAACACTTACAAGCTGTATGACCCTGGGCAAGTCCCTTACCTTGTGTTTTCTTTATTCCACTGGAGAAAGAAATGGCAAAACACTCCAGGTATCTTTGTCAAGTAAGGCCCATGGACAGCATTGGCATGCTATGGTCCACACGTAATGAAAAGTTGGATAAAACTGACTGAACCACAAACACCAATATGTTAGGCACTATGCTAAGAGTTTTACAAATACTCTTATTTGATCCTTACAATAACCTTGGTATCTAGGTGCTATTATTATCTTAATTTCACAAATCAGGAAACAGGCAAAATTTAAGTGACTTACCCAGGGTCACATAACTAGTGAGTATCTGTGATCACATTTGAACTCAATCTTTGTAACTCCAGGTCCCATTCCTCTAGCCACTGTGACACCTAGTACTGGATCTAGCGTCTGGAATTCCGGAATTCACATCCAGTCTCAGAAACTTTCTAGCTATATGATCCTGTGAAAGTACTTCACTTCAGTTTCCTCATCTATAAATTACAGATAATAATAGCACCTATCTTCCAAGGTTGCAGTAAGGATAAAATGAAATGACATTTATAAATTGCTTGACAAACCCTAAGACTTCATATAAATTCTAGGTCTCATTATTATAATTTCTTTAGAAGCAATGTCAGCATGTCAGAACTTCAGAATTGGGAGGACTTCAGAAGCCGTATGATCTTGAATAAGACTCCCCTCTACAATACAACTACCAAGTGTTCCTCAGACCTACACTTAAATATCTCAATTGAGGGGGAACCCATTAATTTCCATGGATATTCATTCCATTTCTAGGTCTCTCCAAATGATATTTGCCTCTGAGCTACCAGCCTTCATTGCTCCTAGCTCCACCCTTTGAAGCTGAACTGAGAAGTATAGGGAAAGATTAGATTCTGTGAAGGGAAAGAGAAGAATCTATCCAAAGTTGTTAAACTATGAGGCTTAGCATCCTTCAACTGATCCAGCCACATATCCTGTTGTTTTTTTTTTATCCTTGCCATCTTTTCTTTCTTTCTTTTCTTTTCTTTTCTTTTTTTTTTTTTTTGCTGCTTTTTCCCCTACTATCTGTATTTAGGAATGGATAGAATTTCCTTTCCTCCAGCGATCCTGTACAATTGGGTTGACCTTGGGGTGAAAGTTAACTTTGAAGAGTCCTGGTTCAATAGCCTTCAGGCCTTTTCTTTCTTAGGGGCTTCCCTGCTCTCTGGAATTTCCCCCATCCCTATTATTTTGCAAGAGAAAGGGTAATGTCTCTGGCCTTAGGCTTGAACCTAGAGCAGAAGTAATCCATGAGACCTGTGTGTGAGCCTACCCCAACCAGGTTTTCCAAACCAGAATGAGAGGAGAAAAGACAATCACCCTCTCATATCTGTCTTTCAGAACAAGCAAGAGTACCATCTATCTTGGATACTTTGGATAAAATCCTCCCTCAAGGAATAAGTTTGGACTGATGACCTATATGGATACTGGGATCTTACAACTCAATGAGGACAGCTGTCCCAACCACTTTTAGTTCATGAAGCCCTTAGGATGTTCCTAGGTCACACTAAGTGCATTTCTCCCTCTCCCTAAGACATGAACCAATCCATATCTTCAACTTTCGACACACTAATAGTCAAAATATGTATATCTGCATACAGAGAGACAGCAATAGATAGAAAAACAGAGAGACAGAGACAGAAACTAAGAGTGAACACATACACAAACACCCTAGGCATGCTCCCTCTTCACTTCACCATGGTAACAACCACCTCCACCCTCCACACCAAAAATTGGCAAAGGGAAATGAGGAAACCTGGGACATTATGACACATCAACCCTCTTCACAATATATTCAAGTGTTCTATGAAGCTCATTATGAAAGAAAAGGCAGTAATTTATGGCTTGAAGTGAAGGGTAAGCCCAAATTTAAAGCCTGCCATAAAACCAAAAAAAAAATTAAAGTTAACAGAACTCATCCTTATTCCCCATAATAAAATCTGTTCCTCTCACAGCATATTCCATCTCCATCTCTCTTCATTTGAACTGGCTAGCCCCCATGCCTCCTGGTAGAATTCTCTTCCTTCATAGTGAAGCTTAATCACTACCTTTGATATATGACACTTCCGACCCATTCTCTCCCTCCATTTTCAGGTCCCTTTTCTCCCTTGAATTCATTTTCTATTGAAGCTGTGTAGTTTTATATATGTACATGTTGTCTCCTCCATTAGAATATGAGAGAATAATTTTTTTTGTGCATGTCTTTAGATTCCATAGCCTGCCACAGTGCTTGGCACATAGTAGGCACTTGATAAAATACTTGTGGAAGGACTGATTAAATACTCCAAATCTCTCTGTGATTATAAGATTCAAAACACGATTGGATTTTACATAAGCCAATAGTCAACAAACATTTAATTAAGCATTTACTATGTGCCAGACATTGTGCTAAATGCTGTGGATACAAAGAAAGGCAACAGCTCAGCCCCTACTCTCACATTCTAATGGGAGAAACAACATGCAATCAACTACACACAGATAGATACAGTGTAAATGGGAGATGATATATATATATATATATATATGTGACTACTGCTGCTGAGATGATAGAGTTGACCAGAAATTATGTTACTACATAAAAGGCACCTTGGTGAGAGACAACATGGTGTAGGAGATGGAGTCCTAAACTTAGAACCAGGAGGAACTAGGTTCAGATCCTACTTTGGATAGTTACTACCTATTATTTCCTTGAGAAAGTCACTTTTTGGAGCTTCGATTTATTCCTCTATCAAATAAGGAGTTTGGACATAGTGGCTTCCAATTTTCTATCTGTGATTCTATCAAGTTAGGAATCTTTTCTTTTTTTTGGTCACAGTTGGGGTTAAGTAACTTGCCCAGGATCACACAGCTAGTAAGTGTCTAAGGTCGGATTTTAACTCAGGTCGCCCTGGCTCCACAGCTGGTACACTATCTACTATGCCACCTAGCTGCCCCAAGTTAGAGATCCAACAACCATATCTTTTCTTGAATTTTTTTTATTATGAAGCATTTCTTTTTCTGCTTCCCAATTCCACCTCCTTCTCCCCAACAGCCAACAAGGAAAAGAAAAAAGGAAAAATTATTCTAACAATTAAGCATAGTTATAAAAGAAATTCCATAACAACCATGCCTCAAAATGTATAAATCTGACTCTTTTCAAGAGATTAAGCAGAGACAGTATACAGAAGCCAATAGAGAACTAGCCTCAGAGATAGAAAAACCTGGGTTCAAATCTTGCTTTTAATACACACTGTCTATGTGATCACAGAGAAGTCACTTAAACTCTTTCAAAGATTGTAAATTTCAGAGAATTTCCTCACCCTGGAACTCCCTGTACCAATGAAATCAAGGGTCTAGTTCCTATCCTTTCCTTTAGGTCAACTAATTGAGGGATAGGGAGAAAAAAAGGCAATGAGAACCGCTCCCCGCCCCCCCCCCCCCCCCCCCCCCCCCCCCCCGAGCTGTTTGGCTCATTAAGACTGCTAGAGAAACTGAGGTCAGACAGTATTCCGTTTTAGAAGAGGGAGAGTACAAGAGCACAATTACGAGAAGCTCCAAACCAGAAACTACTCAGGACACCTGACTCAGGGAACCTGTTGTGCCTGAGACTGAGATGTAGGGGAGAAATTCACTGGGCAGAATCAGAGAAACTACTGAGTCAGGCTTCAGCTGCCTGTAAGGAGAGTCATGTTGACTGGAGCTAAGGGGTGGACCTGGAACCGAGGCAGAAGAGAAACTGGATTTCCTCAATGACTAAGGTTTTTAAGGGGACCTGCTCCCTCATTGTTCTGTGAGTATAACTAGGAAATGGAATTGCTGTAGGAGCCAAGCTAATTGGAGTAACAAGCCTGGGCCTGTGATTATCCACCTAAATAGAGAACATTGTATTCTGGGATCTCTGTATGTGGTAATAAAGTCGGTTTTATGCTCCAAACAGCTGTACTAGAGAAGATGGTGCAGGAAAGGGACACAATAGAAGAAGAAAGGGAAAAGGTTTAGGCTACAGAATTTCCTCTTCACCATCACCATCGTCAGTAGTATTTATATGTTGCTTTTTAAGGTTTGCAAAGCATTTTACAAATATGATCTCTGTCCTCACAACAACCTTGGGGAGTGGGTGCTATTAGTAGCCTCTTTAAAAAAAATAAATGAGGAAACCAAGTAAACAAGTTAAGTTACTTGTCCAGGGTCTCACAGCTAGTAAGCCTCTGATGCCAGATTTAAACTCAGGTCTTCCTGATACCAGATCCAGCAGCACAAAGTTTCCCAGGTGGTAGAAATACTCTGAAATGTCTCTTTGGGGCTCCTGCTGGCCCTGTTTCATCATAGTGTCCTCCTTCCTACTGGGCCCCAAATGAATCTGGGTTAAACAACAAAGGTGGAGTTCTGTCTCTAGAAAACTACTATTAAAATAAACATTCATTATTTGGGAGAGGAGAGAAGGGCCCAGGTAGGAGACTGACATGGGGACCTCATTTTATGGCCCCCACCCATCTACCCTTGATCACAGATTAGCTGTCCACCAGTATTTTTCCATAATAGAGGTCAAAGATATGGCAGAAGGAAAACCTGGGAAAGAATGCAGGTGAGGTTTCACCGTGGGGGCCTGGAGCTACATGAGACCCCAGAATAGCTTTGTAGTAGTTTACTGGGATATAGGTAAGCCTTGGAGACCAGGTAGCAGGGAGTTTTCCCATAGCCTCCCATCCCCTCCCTGCTTCCTCTTTGTTTATCTGGCCTTTTTCTCCCTTCCTCGACTACCTTTTCTTTTTGTCTCTCCACAGATTTGCAAAATAGAATAAAAATGTTATAGAACGCAAAAATAATTTGGTAGTTCTTTTTTGTCTCCTTTATCAAGTAATGATAATGATGATGATGATAGATAGATAAATAGATAGATAGATGGACAGACATATAGAGAGATAGCATTTATATAGTGCTTTAAGATTTGCAAAGTGTTTTACATAGTATCTCATTTGAATCTCCCAAACCTGCGAGGTGCCATTATTATACCCATTTTAGAGATGAGATAACCAATACTGAGACACAAGCTTGGTTTAAAGATCTTAGAGCTAGGAAGATCTGAGTACATGTCCTGTCCTTAAGATTTATTAGTTGTGTGGCCATACATAAATCACCTCAAGGCTCCTAGGCAACTCCCTAAGACAACAATATGGTCAAGATAAAATGCAGATCTTCATTGATAGAGGGTGTTTCTACACTGGGAGCTCCCTACACAAATGAAATAACAAGTCTAGATCAAAAGAGACAAATCAAATGGCGTAGTACTACTCAACTTTTTAAAAAATTACAGGTTTTAAAAATATATCATTTTCACTTTCAAGTATATTCCTTTTCTCTCCAGAGAGGAAAAACCCTAGTAACAAAAACTTAAACAGAGGAAACAAAGTTTAACAAAACTTGGCCAAACTCCAGCCCAGTCTCCCCATGCATGCAGCCTTTCCCACCCATAGTCTCCTCTCCCTACAAAGAAGAGGAGGGTGGTACATTTCCTTCTCTCTTTTCCAGGGCCAGGCTTGACTATTACAAGTCCTTGTTGTAATCCAGCATTCAATTATTGAATAAAAATAAATATTTAAAAAATCAGTGAGATGAAATCAGAATTTTAGATAGAATCAAAAATGAGTCTTTAAATAAAGTTTTTGATGCTAGTTGCAACCCCCTCATTTGGAGATTAAGAAAAATTTCTAGAAAGGTGACTTAGCCAAGATGACATAATTAGAGGCAGAACTGGGACTCCTTACCTCCAGGACTCTTGACCCCCAACCTTGTAATCTCATGCTGCTTCACTATTCCCCCTAAATAAGTTTATTTGATGACTTTAAAGGCTTCAATACTTCCAGAGATTTGTGATTTCATCCATGAGTATACTCCCTTTATGAATCATGATGTTATAGAGATAGAGCTAGAGGCCATCTTGTCTGAAACTTTCATTTGGCAGATGAGGAAACGAAGGCACAGGGAAATGGAATGATTTGCCTAAGGACAACCAAGCATTAAGTGTGAAAAGTGACTTTTCAACCCAGGTCTTCTTACTCCCTGGCAATTTACCACTGAAATAGATTATATAACATTTTAGTAAGTGTGGTCATGAGTTATGGTGGCTGAAACATACATCACCCAGTGGTCTTCCTTTAAGTGATGAGAATTTAGTTTGGTTGGTCTTTAGACAAGACCAACCCCAGGTCCAGACTTAAAGTCTTTCCCATGTTGGTAGTCTTGTCCAGACTTTAGGTTCTGCTGCCATAGTTTTGGTTAACTCAACGCCAGCTCCATGCTGTCCTTATTCATTCTTCATTTTTGAAGAGGATCAATGACATCCTAAGGGTGATATCTTGTCTTGCCCATGAATTGGATTTAAGTGAGGCAGGGCTGTAAAAAGTCATCAGCCTCATTCTCTTCTCCACAGTCATCAAAATCCAGTGGCAAGATATAAGTCAAGACAAGTGGCGATGGCCTAGGATGGAGAGGGTGACTTTTGCCTTTCTAAGTTAAGGTCTTTCCCAGGCTTCCATGCCACAATGAAACAAAAGAGAAGGGCTTGAGAGTGAATGTCATGTTCTAAATATAAGAAATAAGCACCTAATGTGAGGGTTACACTGGGTAGGCCCTTTACCACACATCCCCCTAGTTTCCTCTCTGTCCCCAATATCTCCTCTCTCTATTGCTGGTCACAGTAACAAGTATATCTTTCTGCCCCACATCTTAGGAGGAAGAAAAGCAGGAAGAACAAGGGAGGGAAGGAGGTATGGGGACAGATTTGGGCCAAGACCTATGATATCATTGGCATAAGGAACTCTCTAAGCAGTTACAGTCTTAGTTAATTGCCTGGAACACTAACAAGTTAAATGACTTACCCAGGGTCACACAACCAGTATGTGTCAAAGGTGGGCCTTGAATCCCCATTTTCCTGACTTTGAGGATAAGTGATCTTTCCACTGAGCTTCTCTCCTTGCATGAAAGAAAGGGAAATAGTAAAAAAGGAAGAGAGGCCTGGGAGCCAAACTTGGCACAGTGAAGGACCCTATGCCCTGTTTCTCCAATAAATTAAAATGTTAGGAATAAAAATGAACTTTGGTTGGTTGTTGTTTTCAGAAGTTTTCTTGTAAATAGGGAAAGGAAAGGTGGGCCCCCTGCCATGCTCCTTTGATATCCTCTGTGCTGTTCTGAACTTCAGCTTTGCCTGTTTTGGTTTGTTGTTTTTTTTTTTTTAAGAAAAAATCTTTGGTTTAAAAATAATTCAGTTTTTTTTTTTAACTTGAGATTTATCTTAAAATAGGGGGAGGAAGGATGAAGTTCAGGGAGTATAGCAAGGCACCCACTAAAGATAAACATGGTCTCCATTTTACAGAAGGCCAGTCCTGTCTGGGATTTTCTGATTTCCCCTGAGCTGTCTGCTGACAGATAGAGGAAGGTGGGTATCTGTGGGGAGGAATGGATGATGTTCACATATGACTAAAGACCCTACAAGGACAATCAGGTTCTTCCTCTTATTCTTGCTTAGGAAATGAAAGCATTTCTTGTCTGGAAATCACCAGCACCAGTCACATGCTTCCTGGACTATTGTCTCCTTTGGATATAAACTTTATCATAAACAACATTATAGTCAATGATCAACTGACAGTGTCCTTGTATTATGGAAAAGTTTATGCTTGCAAGTCTGCTCTTCTTGTGCAGGAAGATACCTCCTCTGCTAATAACCACGTAGCCCAGAAAAGAGCTTTCTTCAGGTGGCTGTTTGTTCTCATGTTCTCAGCATGTTCATATCGGAAAGACTTGGGTTCCTGACCTCAGAATTTCCTTTTAGAGAACATATTGTTCCCCTTGAAAGAATCAACTTCCTCTGAAGAAGAGTAGGCCAGGGAAATCCTAATTAGCCTTTCTTTGAACTAATTGAAATCTGCTTGTTCCAAATGTAGGATGTACATCAGACCATGGGTATCATTTGTACTTGGTAACTAGGATGAATTCAAAGATTGAGCCACCATTTCCACCCAAGGATCTCTTGTTTCAACTTTGACTTCAGAATTTTTAGTCTGAGTTACATCCAGAAATTACATAATCCCTTATTGCTTCTTTCATTTTTGAAAGACAAAACTCTGAAAAGCCAGTCAAGAATTTATTAACTATGGATGAAATTTGTTTTGTATAACTGTACATATTTATAGTGGATTTTCTTTTTCTTGCCTTCTTACTGACTAAGGGAGAGGGGAAAAGAGGGAGAGAATTTGGAAATGAAAATAAATTAAAAAAAAAAAAGATGCACTAGCCATATCAGCTTCAATAGACGAAACACGTGGGATCAGTTCTGGGGGATTGTAACTGAACGGTGATGTATGCCAAAAATTCAGTATGTCATCAAAAGCATCGTGACCTAATGGATAGAGTACTGGCCTCAGAGACAGAAGACCTGGGCTTGTCTCACCTGTGACACACTTTGATACTGATAAGAATTTCTTTCTGTTCTTGACCTGTTTGGTGCAGCTATCTAGTAGTAGAATAGTTAGGCCAAAGGTTCAGTGCTGTTACACACACACACACACACACACACACATACACACACACACATACACACACACACATACACACACATACACACACACACATTTCCTGTGTGCCTGCATATACATGTATATATATATATATATGCACATATACACACAGGCACCAAAGGACACATATTCACAAGCTCACCTCACATGCCTGTTTCTGTCTCTGCCATGGAAATTCATCACCAGCTGAACATCTTGCTTTATGCACTTACTACGTTTTTTTATGTTTTTCATTATATTTGAGCAGACATAACTTGGCTGATTCATAATTTACCAAATATGAACATTTGTCAGAGTTATTTCCAATCACTCAGGAAAATATGCCTTTGTGTATTTTGATTATTTAAAGCAATTTTGCTGCCTTAATACATGTGTGCCACCAGCACAGCATGACTACCTTGACTGAGGATATGGGAATGTGGTTAATTTTCTTTTATAGGTAGGTAGAGATGCTTTGGGTTGTTTAACCAATGTTCAGATAGTAGTGTGTATGTATGTGTGTGTGTGTGTGTGTGTGTGTGTGTGTGTGTGTATACACGTGTGTGTGTTTCTTAAGGAGGCAAGGGGCAGAGGAAGATGAAAGACTAGCTGGTGCCCCCATTAATTTCCTGCCTCACCTACAAGTAGGGATTTGATGCAAAGGAAGATTACAGAGGTGATTGTTTACACTGTGTTTATCTTTATATAGATAACCAAATAGAGAATGAGGCAATTTTCTAGATTTGAAATCTTGAAAGTTAGTATGACTCTTTATGTAAAGCAGCTACTCAAATACCCAAAGGAATCTGTGATCTCTTGATATGGGCTCTCACTCCACAGAAGTACATCTCTGAAGCCATTCATGTCTGCCCATTCTGTGGGTTTGGGTTAGGGATAGAGAGGGACTAGAATTGGTATTTCACTGGTTGAGGGAGCTCCCAGATGAGAAAACCCCTCTACCAATGCAGATCAGCACTCATTAAAGTCACAGAGAGTTGCCTAGATCACTGAGAATTTCAGTGCCTTGCCTGGGGTCAAATGCTCAGTATGTTCCTGAGGTAGTGCTTGTACCCAGTGCTTTCCCTCTCTATTTACTATGCCTTATTTCCTTTTTTTAATATTGGAAAAAAATGCTATATCAGGTGGTAGAATTCCAAGACAAAATATGAAAATATTTATCACAATTTCTTTGTTAATAACTCAAAGAAAACCTGGAGTATAGAGTAATAGAGGCAAAGAAATATGAAGGGTCATGGGGAAAGGCACAGGAGAGAATACATCTTTTTTCATTAAATTGATTTTTTTCAATTAATAAAAAATACTTTTCCTCCTGCCTCCCTGACACATCATTTTTAATAAAAAAATTCAGAAGTTTTTTGTGGGAAAGTTTCAAGTTTCAGATCTAACTTTAACATGTCAGAGTAAAGACAATATAACCAGAAAAATATTTTGGATTCTTTTCAATCAACTGATTTTTTTTTTGAAACAAAAAAAGGACTCAAGAACTCTTGATGGGCTGAAAGATTATTCCTACATCTAATCCAAAAGATATGCATGGTTAGATTACAAAAGAGGAAAGGAGGCCTGCCTCAGAAATCTCCTGAGGCTCCGATGTCCCTGATGCTGATTCCTTTCCTTAATCCTGGGATACTACTTACAGTTTCCCACTATCTTCTCCTTAAGAATTTATGATTGAGCTTGTATACTAAATCAGTATTGCCTTTGGAAGAGGAGTGAAGAGCTTGCTAAGGATATTTTTAAAGATTCTTTTGGTTCCTTTGTTAGAGCAATTGCTTTGCATCAGTGCAAATTTTCTGTATGAAAATATATTAATCAGCATCAGTGTCCTTTCCTCTATCAATTTCCAATCTTTTGGCAACAATAACTTAAGTAGGTTAAGTCAAGTGGAGTTGTTTTCATTACATGCAATATATATATATTCCTCATTTTTAGTTTATCTTCTAGTTTTGTATCAATTTTTATCTTAACTATCAAATGAGTATACTGACTGTATATTCAAACAGCTAAATTAGAAATGACCCCATCAGTAAGGAGTCAGTCCCTGACTTAAAATAGAGTCAATTTCAATTTAATCAAAGCATTAATCCAAATGTATAAATGAGCTTCCTATATAACAAAATCTTTCTTGCACATATATCTTCAACTTTACATTATATCTTGAATTTGGCAAGCTTTATTCTTAAATTCCATAGCATTTGGATTTCCAATGTGATTCTTCAGATTAATTTACCCCAGAGGAAAACAGCTGAGCTAGTCAGTAGATAGCTCTCTCCTATCCATAAAGGGAATACATGGCAAAAGTGTAATCAAAGCACTCATATATTCAGACCTGTATTTTAGCTAATACATTTATGTTCTCTTCCTTCATTAGAATGTAAGCTCTTTGAGAAGAGGGACCATCTTATTTCTTTATATTTATGTCAGCATTGAGCATCATCCCTGGCATGTAGTAAGCACTTAAAAATGAACCTTTTCTCTAATACTTTAAAGTTTCTAAAGCATTTACGTACATTATCTCATTTTATCCATGCTACAACCTTATGAAGTGGGTGCTACAGCTATTGCCTCCATTTTACAGATATGGAAACTGAGTCTCAGAAAAGTTAAGCAATTTGCCCATAGTCACAGCGCTAAGAAGTATAGGAGAAAGGCTTTGAACCGAGGTCTAATTTATACCAACATTTTCTCCACCATGTCACTATGCTTCTCTTATGTTATAACATCATAAATTATTCATGGACTCCAGTAGTACACACCCCATACCCGATCTCACAGCAGAATTTCAGATCCTCTGTGCCATGATTCTCACTGACCTACAAGCACTTTGATGTGTACAATTTACCTCACTGATATATGCCTACATGACCCAGGGTTAATCCTTTGGTAGAAATAAAGAGCTCCACCCAACCATTTTCCATATTTTGTAAACACATGTCCAAAGAAAGCATCTTTGTCTTAACCCAATGCTATGGTTGCAAAGGAGATCTGTTTACCACCCCTCTGAGGAATATGGCTTAGTGTAGGCGGGAGTAGACATCTCCTCATATTGCCTGTTCAGGGGTAGGGAGAGAGTGAGTGTTGTCTCTTTGAAGCAGGATTGTTTATCCACTTAAACCAAAGCGCCACAGTTTGGCTCATGTTATTCCATATCGAATTGCTTTATATTCTAGTCTCAAGTGCCCCAGGAATTGGTCACAGGATTTGAGAATACTACTTTCTCCTCTGATTCTATTTTCATGATCTAAAGGCAAGAATCTACTATGATTCTCTGGAAATGGAACTGCCAAAAATTTCAGAACCTGTGATCAAGTTAACACTAGAAGGACCAGGCAAGTCAATTAACATAAAATTTTTATTATAATTTTACTTTGATTAAAATGTTTCATTTCATACTGATTTGCTTTGCCTTATGGATAAACAAAGGGCACCGTTTTGATCAATACAGCTTGGTCCTTTATATTGTTGCTGTTCAGCCATGTTCAGCTCTACATGACCCCATACAAGATTTTCTTGGCAAAGGTACTAGAATAGTTTGCCATTTTCTTTTTCAACTTTTTTACAGATGAGGAAACTGAAGTAAACAGAGTTAAGTATCTTGCCTAGAGTCACACAGTTAGTGAGTGTCTGAGGCTGAATTTGAACTCGTCTTCCTGATTCCAGACCCAATGTTCTATCCAATGTGCCACCTAGCTTCCTCCCCTTTGAGACATTAAGGTGTTCTTAAATTCCAGAAGGTGAAACATGGGGCCTGCTGGCCACAAGTGCCTCACCACTTTCTAGGGCAGCCAAACAAGATTAAAATATAATCAGAAGATGTTTAACAGAATAAATAAAAATACAACAAAACTTAGGTAATGTGGTTTTCTAAGTCGGTGTGGGTGAGCAGGGATCTTTATGTAAGGTTTAGTGGCCCCGGCTTCTGTTTGAATTTGACACCGTTGCTCCATACTGTCACCACATTGTTAACATGCCAGCGTATAAGCTTCATGAAGACAGAGACAATCTCTTAAATTATTTTGTATTTAGGATGCCTATTATAAGGTTTACCCCATAGTAGGTGTTTAATATCAGGTTGCAGATTGAATGAAGGGCTACTTGGGAAGGGTAGAGCCTAGCTAGCTGGAAGAATCAGAGCCTAGCTTTGCATAGGCTCTTTGCATTATTATTATCATGATATGGTAGAAAACATGGCTGACTGGCTCCAGGTTCAAATCCTCTGACACTACATTTGTCAACGTACCTTGGACAGGTCTCTTAATGTCTCTGGGCCTCAGATTTCCTCTCTGTAAAATGAGGTGATTGACCTTAATAGGTCCCTCCCAACTCTCCCTCTAAGACCCTATTTAATAAATCCAGTACTTATATGAGATTTCTGGCTATTTAATGACCCAAGAAGTATAAACCCATATTTCAACTAACGTCGGCATTGCCAAAGCTAATTTTACCTGATCTGGGAAACATTAAATTTTCCACAAACAGATCAATAGGTTTTGTTTGTTAACTGAACTAACTCCCCCAAGGAATTGAGGTGCCAATAGTTCCCTAGTATTTATATACTAATCACACATCTGTTTGTCCTTCTAAGATTTAACTTTAGCCTGACTCATTTGGTTAAAGAGAAAATTATTAAGCTAATTTGTATATTAGGCAAAGTATGGAAGTATGTTTTAGAGTGCCTCATTCTTTGAAACCACTCATTCCACAATCAAACATTTATTAAGTGGCTAAAATGTATAGATCTCCTGATCAGGAAATGGAGAAGGTGCCAAGATTATATGTGATCTACTGCTTTCCTTTTTCAACTAATTTTACAGAAGAGGAAACTGAGGCAAACAGTTAAGTGACTTACCTAGGGTCACACTGCTGGTCAGTGTCTGAGGCTGGATTTGAACTCAGATCTTCCTGACTCCAGGCCCAGTGCTCTATCCAATCTGCCTTCATTAAGCTTACATAAAATAGGAGGAAATGACAAGAATGCAGATAATTACAGTACACAAATGGACTGTGATTTGTAGTTGTCCCCCAAAAAGGTATTATGTGAGATATGAAGGGAAGTGAGGTAGAGTGTGACATGGGCTTCTACCCTTTCGATGATACACATGCTTAAATATCCTCCTGTTAAAAGTGTTGTCATATAGAGGTAGGAGACATGTGACCTGCAACATTCTCCATTAGGGCCAAACAAATTAAAAAGTAATTGCAAATAGCTAACAAGCTAAATTAAAAATGCAATAAAACACAGATAACACTACATTTTAAAACTGAGTCAACATGCAACCAGCAGGAATCTTAGGCGGAGTTTAGGAACCTGTTTCTATGTGAGTCACACTATATCAGTTGTATAGTATAAAGAGCATCGGGTTTAGAGGCAGGAGATTTGAGTTCCAATCCAGGCTTATACAACTGGCAGCTATGTGAACATGGATACTTGACTTATCCTTTTTAAATTTAGGTCCTATATCTTTAAAAGGGCGGTGATGATACCCACCTTATAGGATAGTCATAAGGGAAAGTACTTTCGCAAGCCTCAAAACTCTATAGATATATACTATTGTTATATTATTAATATTAACTATAATAATAATCTACTTATTCTGAGCAAAATTTTAGATTTAGACAAACCCTCTTTTCTGTATGTACATAATGGTTGAGAATTCATTTTCACCTAGGATTAAAATACCCACAGTGAAGAGATAGCAAAGCTGAATCTCATTGTGCATTCTGCCTTTTCGTGCCATGAAACAGTATCTGGGCAAAAGACTCTACAGGGGAATAAAGAAGATTTAGAAAAGTCCAAGCCAGAATTAGAATTCAGCGAACGCAGCGCTGGGGTCTTGTTCTACTTGTCTTGTTCATTGATTGTGGGGCAAGGGATGTTGGGAGGATTCCAAAAAGCAGTGCATACGTTAAGTCTCTTTTTGTGTTTCAAGAATAATCCTGTAACAATATCTTTAGACAGTTTTATATCATTGTGGCAGAGTGCCACTGTACCTGTGTCATTTTCCAAGTGCTGGTTTGGACACATTTCATTTTTTTCTTCTTTTTATGGATTGTTACACCGATATTTCATGGGTATATCATGACTTATTTAAAGGAGGAGAAAAACTTGTAATTTCTATTACTTCTCTCCCTTCTCAGTTCTTAACCAATCTTGTCTTCTTTCTGGTTTTTTTTTCCGACTCTTGGGGTCCCCTCTCCACCACCAGTGAATTTCCATAAATTTAAGTGACTTAAGCTGCTTGCTAAATTATTTTGGGTTTTTATAATTTTTTGCTTTGACTATTCCTGATCACATCCAGATTTATTTTCTAGAGGAAGCTAATTCAGTCAATCCCTCAACTCCCCACCTCCAACCTTTTTTGTTTTTCCATAAATACTGTATACTTTCAACTAAACAGTCCACTCTGGAGTACAGGAGGATAAAAAAAAATAAGCCGCATTTATTTGCAAACAGATGGGCTTTCTTCTATCCTAAAGAGGCGCATTACATTTATTCTTCAGTGATACAATATGTGCTAGCTTTGAACAAACATTTTATCCAGACATTAGTTCTAAACAGTAGAACTAGCAACAGCCCCAAACTGTATGTGTTACCATTCTGAAAAAAACCACATTATTGGAAATCTATTTTTTCTGAAGCAACATGAACTCTCCAGTCTTCTCACACATCACTTCCCTCCATGTACTCATGATCCAGCTGCCCTTCTCACACCTTTGCATTAGCCATCTCCTATACCTGGAATGTTCTCCCTTCACACCTTCATCTTTTAATTTGCCTGGAGTCCTTCAAGACTCAGCATAAATCTCACCTTCTACAGGCCTTTCATGGTTCCTCAGCTTCTAGTGACCATCCCTCTCAAATTACCTTCCATCTACCCTTTCTAATCTTTACATGTCTCCTCCACCTGAATGTAAGCTCCTTGAGGTTAGGAATGGGTGTTTGGGGCTTTCTTTTTATTCCCTTTGATTACTACAGTACCTGGCACATAGTAAGTACTTATTAAATGTCTTCTGATTGATTGAATTGGGGATTTAAATCCTTACATTTACCTTTCATCATCTTAAAAGGGATGTGTAGAAGTTTCTAACTCACTAGAAAAGACGAATTTTTGTATTAGAAGGAACAGCTGCTATTGCCGTCTTTATATTATGCACGTGTTAAAAAGTATACAGCCTGGAATGAGAGATTAACGTTGGCCTCACAGTCAGGGAGACCTGGGTTCCTACTTCCGGCTATTCTAATAGTCCCAGATATGAGCTGATGAAGGCCTTAACCACGTTGTGAATATGTGAGTGGAGAGAAGGGCTCACATCTAAGAGATGTTGTGAAGGCAAAGACAGTAAGACTTGACAACAGATTGTAAATAAGATGTAAGCGGGGATAAGGAGTTGAGGATGAAACCAGGGTAGAAAGTCTGGACGATGAGAAGGATGGTGGTGTCCTTGATAGTAATAGGAAGGTTGAGAAGAAGGAATAATTTTGGGGGAAAGATAATGACTTCTGTTTTGGACATATTGAGTTTGAGATTTCTACAAGATTTACAATTTGAAATCTCTTATAGGCAGTTGGCAATTTGGCATAGACGCTTAGGAAAGAGATTGGGGTTGCATACATAGATCTGGGAATTATCTGCATTGAAATGAGACTCAAACCCATAGTAACTAATGAGTATGCTAAGTACGCCAGTATGGGGTGTGACCTGTATGAAAATCCACTGGAGAAGAATGACTATTATACAAGGAAGAATATAAAAATGCAATAGGAGAGTGATAAAATGCTGTGGGTACGGACTGTCTTCTGGATATTCCGAGACAATTTTGTTTTCAAGAATCATAAACTGGCTAGAATTGGAAGTGACTTCAGAGGCCAGTCCACACCCATACCATCCCTGTCAAGTGATCACACAGCCTCTTCTTGCCATGCTACACACCACCTCATGAGGCAGTTCATTCTGCTCTGTTCTGCCTTAACTTAAAAAAAAAAAAGGTTTTGCTGACATCAAGCTTAAATTTGCCACATTATCCTATCTCCCCAGCATCTCCATTGCTCCTATCTTTTCCTTCTGGGTCAAAGCAGACCAAGGTAAGGATTCAACAAAAAAGGAACCTTAGTAAGACCATCAGCCCCGATTTCTGGTCACAGTAGCTATGAGAGTTCCTAAGAATGGGAAACTATATTCATTTAGCTGGGGAAATCAGGGAAGGTTTCCTGAAAGGAATGTCAATCAAACTGTGAAAATTAGGAAGGGCAGGCACTGGATAGGCAGAGGAAAGAGAGAAGGCAAAGGAAACAGGATAAGCAAAGGCACAGGGCCTAGAGAGTCCAGGGAATGTTTAAAGGAGCAGAGGGCAATTCTTTGTCTGGATCATATGGTTATCTCAGGTAATCTGAGATAAAGCTGGAAAGGAAGACTGGGAATAAAAGCTGGAGTTCCTTAAAGGCCAAACAAAGGAATTTTGAATGTGGTTAGTAGGTAATACGGAATGATTGAATACTTAGTGAACACTCAAGGCTCTCTAGTTTTTACCTTCAAAAAAAGGGAATGGACAAAGATATAACAGCATATATGAAAACTGCTAAATGTGAAAAAAATTCCCTTTCCATCCCTATTCTCTTTTATTGTTATTTCAATGAGACCAAGAAAGCAGATAATAATGAGGGCCAACAGGGAAAACTGGAGAGGACAGACTCAGAGCAGGCAGGTTGGGGTCCCCCACTAGCAGATTCCACATAGTTATGATACTGCTGTCTGCACAAGGCCTTGTACAAATCTTCATCCCAGACGTTTGGCATTAGAAGAAAGAGGTCCCCCGAGAACAAAGAACCCAGTGAAAGACTGATGAGTCTGGAATGGCTAGGGTCCCAAACTTAGGATCACAGGCTATGTAGCTGGGAGGGAGCTTAGAGATACCCATTTAATTTCACAAGTAAGGGATGCTGTGATAAATGACTGGGTGGTGCAATAGGGAGGGTTCAAGAATGACTCGGGTCAGGAATACGTGAGTTTGAATTCCATCTTTGACACTTACTAGTGTGGTCCTGGCCAAGTTATTGAAACTCTCCCTGCCTCATTTTCCTCATCTGTAAAATGAACATAATAGTACCCATAGGGTTGTTGTGAGGATAAGCGAAAATGAGATAAGGGAAAAGCCTTTTGCAAACCTTAAAGTCCTAAATTAATGTTATTTAAAACTGTTGTCACTCTCATCTTCCCCATCTAACAGGATCTAGGGCATGTGGCTATCCTTCAACTGTGTTATGGTGCTGCCCCCCTGAATTCCAGGGGGCATTGAGAAGTACCCACCATCTCTATTCCTTTCTCAGGCTCTCAAACAGCAGGCTGCCACTCACCTCTTGGTGTACCCCTTTGTGAGTGGTTTCATTAGTCTTATGTTAATCTCTGGGGTATATGAGCATCATCCAATAACTTTTCATGGCTATGGCCTCTGTCTTAAACTCCTTTCATCCTGAACCACAACACCCTCCATTTCATTTAGGTTCACTTACAAGGACATGCTATACAAAGATTTTAATCAAAATGATGTTGAAATAAAATTTTAAAAGGTTAATCTCAATAATACCCAGCATATGTATTTCCAATGTCTAATGCTCCAAGAGCCTACAGTGATAAGCAGAGGAAAAAAAGGTTCACATTTTCATCACTCCCACTTGGGAATGACAGGACCCACTCTGTTTTTCTTCTCACAAATCAACAGGTGCAATAGACTTCTATTGAAGTGATGAATAAGATGTGTTTGCCCACATATGTTCATGTGTATTGGTCAAAATGCAGAGCACTGGAATATATATATATATAATATCATATAGATAAACTTTATATATATGCACATACATCTATCTCTTTCTACATATGTATAAAAGCATGTTTGTATGTGGGCATATGTGTGTGTATGTATGTAATATCCTGGCTCCTCTCCAAAGAAGAATGATTCCTGTCTGAATGAGGTGCAGGAGATTGAGACCATAAGACTGGCTTATCTGTTTTCTTCAAAGAGGGGATAATTTAGAATTATTTCTATCTTCCTCCGAAATGCTGATAATAAGTTAATTACGTATTATTGTTATATATTACTGTTAATAAATAGGAGAAATGATTTCATTCTTAGATTCAAGTTGCTTTTCTTGTCACAATTCCTTAAACAGTTAGAAAGGTCCTAAACTACATGTGAAGACATTTTTCCCTTATCACCAAATGCTTTTGTTTTCTCATCACAGATAGGGAATAGCAAATAAGTCCATTTATACAAGCAGATAGCAGACGGAAATCATAGAAGTTATACAAATTAGAATATTCTAGATAATAAGCTGAGTGAATGAACTCTCTCATTGGGAGAGAAAGAGATCTCAACCCAATCAAGAGTATTTGGTCTCATTCAAGGGGAAATTCCTTGAAATCTCTAAGGAAACAAGCTAGAGATCAGAAGTTTATCAAGATCCTAGCAACTAGGACCTAGCTCCTCTATGTGACTGCCACTTCCCAATGTCTTCTCTTTCTCCCTGAGAAATGCCTGATCCTATGTATGCCCTCTCTTGAAGCCAGAAGAATGAAGGTCTCTCTTCTCCAAAGCTGTCATACCAACTCTGCCCCTCATATGGGCATAAAGTATCCACCAGCTTCCTACTACTCCATTCCTTTACTCCTAGAGAAAAGTCTGTTGGGTTTACTGATAGAGAAGAGTCATCATCCCACCAGCGCGATCAGAGTCAGCTCTTGCAGATAGCACACTATTTCCGAGCTCTACTCTCACTCAATTTTTCTTTTTAATACCCTAACATAAGCTACCTCTGTCATTATCACAGCTCCATCAAACTTCTCACCCTGGAGATACCCCTAACCTGTGGCTTAAATAGAATTTTTATTATCTACCATCTATTTATCTATCTGTCTATCTACTATCTATCATGGATCATGCCCCCACATCTTCAAATTACCCAGACTAAGCACCCCACTTCCTTCAGTTGATCCTGATATGGTACGAACTCAATGTCTTGGTTACCACCTTTGGCTAATCATCAGCTTGTGAATGTCCTTCCTAAATTGTCATGCCCACTTCTGAACACGCCACACTAGATATGGTCTGACCCCAGCAGTAGAGAGGTCACTTCTCTAGTCCCATATGTAATATGATTTTTGGCCAACATCTTGTAGTGTTGACTCTTACTAAGCTTTTGGTCCACTTCATATATTTTTTGGACAAACTCTGCTCTCCCCAGGGCTGTATGTATGGTATCCTGTGACATCTCTGAATTCTGTCTGTGGACCATGATGGCAACTACAATTGGAGAGACAGAGACAGAGAGACAGAAGGACAGAGAAAAAAGCAAAGGGGAAGGAGAGAGAAGGGTTAAAATGCTAAAATGAAATGAAAGGCATTCTATTTATTGAACTGATCTGGCCTTGGCTATCTCTAGGACAGTGGTTCTTAACAGTGGGTAATGGGATTATTTGACAGCCTGGTGCAGCTTATCAGAATAATGTTTTAAAATGATCATTAGAGGTCTATTTTTTTCCCATCCAAGTTGCAGATCTCTTACCACTTCTTCCTCGACTTATACAGTATGGTAGACCATACTGTATATTTGTATATTCAAAGTCAGATTTAAATGAGGCAGTCTGAAAATGAAAAAGAAATACCAACCGGAGGACACAGAACTGGTATACGTAAAGGGGGAAGGGTAGGTGTCCCTAATTTATGGAAGGGAATGGATTAATTATATGTAAATACAAAAATATCAGGGTTTTTAAACAACAAGCCACCTGCCAGTTCCTAGCTGAATGTTTCCTTTAGTCTCTGCCCAGTTGTTAGACGATTAAGAGCCTACAAAAACCCAGACCTGAGATGACTGACCTGATCTGTCTTACCCTAGGGATGCCTCTGGTTTCAGTGTAGTCAACATTGTACTTTCGTAAGGCACTATTTCAGGAATGCTAAAAGCTTTCTATCTACTCTAAAGAATGTGCATGCACCCAGTCCCAAAGCAATTTGGGTATCACCAATGGACAGCTACATGAGGGTTTATTGAGTACCAAGTGCTTAGAAGAATCCAAGTCAGGCTGTTTGATTCACACAGCCCTAAAAGGCTTCCTTCCTTCCACAAGAAACACCATATGGGATACTACCAGGGCACCCAGCGAACCAAAGGTCGTACCATGTTTCCAACATTTCACCACAAAAATGTGGCAATCACTGAAACAGTTCACCTTTCTAATGTTGTTCAATTTGGCAATGAGGTGAAATGTCAATAGGTTTCCTACTTTGACTGAAATCATTAAATATACCAAAGGGAATATTCCATGTGTGTTTGTCATCCCAGAACAGAGATGAGCATACTTCCTGGGCAGTTCTCCTCAGCTAATGGGATAATGGCTCTCCAGAAGACTTTATATTAGAAACACATATTTCATTCACATTCTTGTTTAACCTGGAGAATTGCTTCATTGTGACCAAAAGAGCTTTGGGTTTCTCCTGGATTTCTCATTGATATTAATGGAAATTTCACCTTCAGGCAAGAATGGTATATGCCCTAAAAGGATAAGGACTAGGGCAAGAGATGAAGGGTACATTTTCTGCACTGGGCTGTGCAATATTTTTCTTGGATGTTGTTTCTTGACTCTGGCTGAGGATTCTTTTGAAAAATCTAAAATATCCCCACTCTCAAAATTCATTTTCTCAGAAATGTCTTTTTACCCACCTCTTGTCATTGAAGTTTACATAGGAGAATAACTATAGGTGAATATACATACATTTAAACTTATAGTTTGCTCATTGAAACATGTACTTCTTGGCTAATTCCATCCCTCTGTAAGGGACATATCCCTTTATTTTGCATCCAGAGGAATGGCATTCTTGGAGAAAAGGTGGCATTATTATTCCCTGAAGGAAATAGGATGTAAAATATGCATCTATGCCACTAACAGTAGTCTAAAGTGTGAAAAAGTCTTTGCAGTTGATGTTCACACATTATTAATAACCTGTAGAGTCAAGAGCCATTAGTATGTAGCCTGTAGAAAAAAAATACACAACATGCAAGTAAGAAATCGTACAAGCACCAGGCCAATTCACACAAGTGACCAAATCATGTTAAATCAGTCCTCTGGATGTCTTACTCATTATTTTTGCTGACTTGGGAACCTTGAAGTGTTTTGTATCCATTTCATTATCTCCAAAAACATGAACTGTAATGGAATTTTCATAAAAATCCTGCTGGAGAGGAGGGACCCAACTGCACAGTCAGCTTTGCCTCCTAATCCAATCTTCTCCAATGCAGTTGGCATGGTGGTTGCCAAACTCCAACAACAGGGGGGCCTTTTGTTAAGGAAAAGTATGAATTTGAGCTTTAAAATGAGTAGAAGGCTTTTTTCTATTACTCAAGGTGCTTCCCCTTGCTGAGTTTACGTGAGACATCTAGCAGGAGACATTATTAATAGCCTCAGAAATTAGCCCCCCGAACAATTATCTTGGTTTAGCTATGGGAAAAGAAACAAAAGGCTTGATGAAAAGAGCATTTAGATTTTCATTATTGAAGATCCACAGGACACCATGGTTGCTTTCTATTAGCCCTTGAAGCCAAGACTTCATATTTTCTATTCGTTTGGGTTGAAAATTATGGATAGATTATATTTTCAATGTTTTTTTAATCTTTTATACCACAGTTACTTCCCGATATACTGTCCCTTGCTGCTGATGCAACTCTCCTCTCTAACCAAGAAAAAAATATCTAAATGAAATGATCTAGCACAGTAGCAATGTCTAACAGAGTATGCAACATCTCACATCCATAACTCTACCACCACCATCAGCATTATCTCTCTACCTGCTGTTATCTGTCCTGAGGACCAAAGATTGGTCATTAGATTTAATTTGAGTTCAGATGCATTTTATTACTATTTCTTATTTTCATTACTACAACACACAGATACATATATATATGCATATATACAAAAATACTATGTGTGTGTATAGTCCATTTTATTTACTATGAATTTATCCTCTCATGTAAGTCTTCATTACTTGATTCAGATCTCACTTCACAACATACTAATTGTGTGACCTTGGACAAATCACTATGACTCCCTTGGTCTCATCATCTGTAAAATGACAATGATCATCGTCATGCCTTAAACATGTGCCAGACGCTGCGCAAAGGATACAAGGAAAAAGCCAAAACAAAGACCCTGCCCTCAAGGACTTCATATTCTTTTTTTTGAATTTAATTAATTTATTTGTTTTCAGTTTTCAACAATTACTTCCATAAGTTTTAGACTCCCCCCACTCCTCTTCCTCCCTGAGATGACTATGAGTTCTACACACACATTCTTACTAAACATATTTCCATGTTAGAAGGACTTCATATTCTAATGCAATGATAATGGCAACTATCTCATAGGGTTGTTGTGAAGGCCAAATGAGATACTATATAAAGCCCTTTGCAAAGCAAGGTGTTATTATCATTATGTATTCCCACATTTCTTTTAATCCATAGGACTGTAGATGAGAAATTAATTTAGATATGGAAATGACCTCATAGGCCATCTGTTCCAACCCTCAAATTTTACAGATGAGAAAACTGAGCTCTTGAGGCTTTTTCAAGGACTTTTTCAAGGTCTATAGTTAGTAAATATCTCAAGTGAGATTTGGGCACTATATCTATTGTACCAAATTTTTCTTATGGCACAATAATATTCCATTGTATGAATATGTCAAAATTTTAACTGACATTTTTTTAAGTGTGACGCTGCAGATGTAAAATGTTTATGCCCTTCTATGATATTCAGAGAACCATTGGTACTAGCCACTTGCTAATCTGATAATAACAAGCTCCTTTTATTGAACCTTTATTCTTGGAGATGCTGCCCCTTGATTATCTTTTTCGCTGGTTTGTTTCACTTTTCAAAAAAAAAAAAATCAATTGAAATCTCTTTTCTCTTGTTCCCATTTCCACTCCACAAACAAATTCTTTGTAACTAATACACATAGTCAAGTAAACAGGTAAAACAAATTCCTTTTCTCGCTCATCCTGTACCTTGAGTCAATCATATCTCTGTCAGAAGAATAGCTTACTTCATCGTTGCTCCTCCAGACTCATGAAAAGTCAATCAACTTTCAAAGTCATTTGTCTTTGCAATGTCATCTCATTATTGTATGAATTATTCTGGTTCTGCTCATTTCATTTTTTATTCTTTTGTTAAAGTCTTAAAAAATTATTAATTCTTATAATATTGATGTTATAGTGTAAATTGTGTTTCTGTTTCTGCTTACCTGATTCTGCAACAGTTCGTACAAGTCTTTCCATGTCTCTTGGAAATCGCCTATTTCCTCATTTCTTATTCTTATCTTCTTGCAATTTTATTGATAGAACTCAAAATAATAAATGGAGAAAGGTCTCGCCGATCATCCAGTTCACCAAATATTCCAAATAATAACCCTCCTGCTCTTGCATCTAGCTTATTTTTTTTTAGTCTTAAATTTTCTGATTTCTGCTTTCCTCTTAAAATTATGTTTCAGAAGTTAGTATCTCTCCTTACACAGAGCAAACATGTTTCTTTTCTTGGTTTTCCTTCTACTCTTGTGATCTCTTACCAATCCAAATAATTCCTCGGTCTCTATACCATTCATTATTTTCAAATTTTCGAAGGCTGTTATCATGTCAACCCTTAGAAGTCAGTCAGTTCTTTTAATCTTTCCTTCCAAGATTCCCTCCCCACTCTTCTTCCCCAGCCATTTCATCCGCTCTCCCCCATTTTCTCTTAATGCTCTCCAATCTTCTACATTTATCTAAACTGATTAAATTCTTCCAGGTGCATCATATATCATCTTATTTTGCGATTCTATAATTTTTTGTATACTGCTCGAATATTTAGTAGAGTTTACCGTTGTTTCTTTTTATGGCATTCTCAGTAAGTTGACTTGTGGGAAGGCCTAGAATACTTCATTTGAACCTCCCACTAATCCCTAAGAGAGTTGTTTTCTTTCTCCCTGTAGACTCATCTACCTGGTTAGTCTATTTTAAGGAATGTGCTATGGGAGAGAACATGTTGACATCAGCTAGGTTAGAATGTAGTACTAATACATTTTGGCTGCCGTATTTACCCATGTAATTTCCCTGTTTTGAAGTAGATATTTGTTGCCAAATTGGCGGGGAGGGTTGTGCAGACAAATTTCTGGGGTAACAAACAGTGAACCTGAACTGGACCATTATTCCACACAGAAGAACCTCTGGAGAACTGTAAAGAACAGTTGTAGAAAGGTGAGCAGTGGTTAAAAATTCTAACTTTTACTTCCAAAAAACAGTATTATTCAATACTGTTCTATTCTCTCCCCAGTTTCCCTTGACATTTGTAAGTTCTTCTTTTATTTATCATACCTTCCACCAATTTCCTTTTCAAACCCTCCATTCCCTTATGCCACCAATACACAATCCCTCAGTTCCCAACTGTGACCACATCAATATCTACCAACCTTGCTTTGGCTCTCATTTCCTAGACATCCTTCGTCTTCTTATCCTCCTGGGAGTTTCACTGTTCTTTTTATTAGTGTTTTCAATCTGTCTAAAATCTGCCTTCCTCTTCTTCACCCCATCCTACCTAATCTCTTCAAACCTTTTTCCTTTTAATCATTGATTCAGGGAAAGAGTTGTGCAACTGGAATTGCACACTGAAAATAAATGTCAAAAATTCCACATTAGGAGAACAAATATTTAAACCAACTTTGTACTGCCTTCAGTACTGCTTAACATTGGTCAGCCCTGCCTATTTTTTCCAAATATGGCAAAACAATGCATAGGATAACAGAAAAGCAAAGGATAGGTAAGACTCCAAGAAGTTTGTGGCATCTCTTATGTGGCAGCCCACCTTTCCTTCCTATTTTCCTTATTAGGTATGGCTATTGTTGGTGTATGTTCAGGGGGATACAATCAAATTCAATGTAGCCTTTCTGTGGGGTGTCTGAAATGGTCTCCAGTGAAGTTATAAGTTTCTTTAGATCCAAGTCACAGAATAGACCTAAGAGAAGATCTAAGAAGTAAATTCAATCCCCTTGTCAATGGTGGAGATTGCCCAGTGGTGGCCACCTCCTTGAGAGTTCTCTTTCTATAACATTACAACTCCCCAAACACAACATGAGCAATGTATTCTCTTCTTACCAATGGAAGTATAGAATCATAAAATAATAGAGCTGAAGGGACCTTAAAAGTCATCAGATCCAAACCAACTCATTCTACCAAAAAAGAAACTGAGGCCAAGAGAGATGAAAAATACTTGTCCAAAGTCATACTGTCAGTTGGTAATAGTCAGGACTAGAATTCAGGTGGCTCCACTTCTAGTGCAGCATTTATTTTTCTGATCATCACTATCAACCTCTTGGACATTGCTGGATATTATTATATAGCATTACAAATATGGAATTCCTATTTTATCTCATAGAATGATATAAATAGACTTTAATGTAATATTTTTATATGTAAACCACAACCTTGTACCCCAAATCCCAGGCTGATACACAATGAGTCTAATCTCAAGGATCATCCCAAAAATATCATTTTAATTTTGGTTAATTATAGCCCTAACCAGAAATTATTTTGGAAAATTTTAGAATATAGTTTGTGTCCAGGTCTTCACAGACATGATACAAAGATCTCTCAAATCCCATAAAGCACAAAAGGTACCAATAAATATATCAGGTATAGACAAGCCTTTCTTTCATCCTACACAAAATCCAAAACTACAAAGTTCTTATAATAAGATATAAGAAATCAATACAATTTTCCCACTCGGGTGAGGGAAGTTTCCACAACATCCTAAAGTCTTCCATACTCATAATAATGCCTTATAGACTCCCCTTAGAAGGGAAACAAACTTGGGAATTTTGTTGGACGATGCCCAACACTCTTGTGAATTCCAGATCATCTTACCAATACCTTCTGAAAGCTAACTCAGACTTCTCTGGAAGGGAAACCTACTTGGGGTGACTCTATCGATAATCCTGCACTTTCCATCTGAGTAATGCATAGTAACAATAGAACTCATTGTTGAGGTGCTTTGCTTTCCCATATTAATGCTCCTCCTAGCATAAGTGAATCTCTTCTCTCACTGAGAGTTCTTTTCTTAGCTCCATCTTAAAATGGGATAAATATGAACCGTCAAACTTGAAGTTATTAGACAACTCCTGAAATATAACACTAAGAGCAACCACCATTCACTAGATCTGATTACGTCTCTTACTTGAAGGGGCTAGAAAGTTACACATGAGAACAATCATCACTGTCCACATAGTTTTCTTCTCTATAGCTACCGCATAAAGGAGAGTTACACTTCTCCCTCTCTAGGTCTTGGATTAGAAACTCATGTCCAAGAAATATCTTCTCAGGTCACATGACCAAACACATGTAGATACCCACATGATTCTTGCATGGGACTGCCATTAACAGCTCCTAATGATGGAAGAGGAGAGATTTCTTCTTCCCAAACCTCATCAGTCCAAACCAGCTCCTCTCCTCTCTTGGTTCTTCTATGCTTCTAGGATATCTTTGAAAGAAAACCAACAGTTAAAAAGATGGCAACCCTGAGAAGGAACACCTTTTGTGGAGCAGCACAGAGAGATTCCTCCCAACAGTCCACCAATTGGTTGAGCTCCTCCAGGAGGTGCCAAAGAGTTTTTTCATGCCAGCCATAGGAAGATAACAAAGTTCCAAACAATAAGTGGCTTGAGGAGCTATCTTGATCATCCCCCTTTCTTTAAATGACTTAGGATTTAAATAAGTAATTTTTAAAACAGGATTTTTGTACCGTGTTCTGAAAACTGAGAGCCCCAGGGTCTCTCTGCACATTAACGAGAAACATAGACAAGGGTTCCTTTCCTACTGAGAAAGTCATATCCCCTAGGCTACGAAAACTTGAGTCTAATTTCTTCTTAAATCAACTCATGGACAATATTTTTTTTAAAAAAAAGAACTCTAAAGATATATAGTTGGAGGGTTTTTTCTTAAAATATCTGGTTTTAATATTATTATTAAAACCTTCTCTTTTTTTATTCATTACATGTTGTTGAATAGAATTAAATTTCAGCTGAGTTCTTCATGTCATTTATCCATGTTGGAAATTCCTTGATTCCGCATAAGCACAATTCCAAAAAAAAAAAAATTAAGTTTGCTTTTTTGTCTTACCACAGGGTAGGTCCCTATTTGTGGTTATTTTTAACTGGGCTGCTGCATGTAGCAATTTTAGTACTTTCTTACAGTACTGTTTTCTCAAAATGATCTGACTTCGCAAAAATTAAATAAATGAACAGACCTACCTATTGCTATGCCACATCTCAAGCATTTGGGGAGATAATCCATTATTAACTGTGCTCCTCTATACTAAGCAAAAGAAACATCTGAACCTGGGATTTGATGATGTATGTATTTCTTTCCCCTTTTTTCTCTTGCTTTTCTTCTTGAGCATTTTAAGTTTGTATCTTTTTTCCTTCAACTCTATTCCAATTTACTATGAAGAAGCCTGCCTCTTTGAAGACAAAATATTTCATATAATTTTTTCTTTACTAATCATCTTTGATATTTTAACCTTCCCAGTCCTCTCCAAGGGTCATTTTGTCATCCTTGAAACAAGTTTCCTTAAGGCCATCTCTATCGGTAGGTAGCTACTAAATCAGACATTAGTCAATAAGATCTACTTAATTGTTTTCACAATCACAGGAAAACACAATCTCACTTGGAATGGACCTTAGAGGTCTTCTAGGACAAGCCATATCCATATACCCATCAAGTGGTCATCCAGCCTTTGTTTGAAAATAGGAACTTACCTTCTAGCCCAATGCATTTTAGGACAGTCAAAACTGTTACGGATTTTTTCCCTTCTATCAACCAATAATTTGCTTCCAACTTAATATTATCTTCTTTCTATTCTATATCATGTGTGAGCCTATTTATATACATGTTATCTCCCCCCATTAGAATATAAACTCCCAAAGGGCAGGGACTATTTTTTTTTGTTCTTTCTTTTGCATCCTCAGTGTTTAGCACAGTGCCTGACACATAGGACATGCTTAATAAAAGTTTAATTGGCTGATAAATTTTCCTCCAGTTCTCCTGGTTCTGCTTTCTGAGCCAATTAGAATAAATAGCATCCTTCCTCCAGATGATAGGAATAGGGACCAAACCTGCAATTTCATTGATGTAGGGAATTGTCCAGAGGACGAAGTTTCCTCTATCAGTACAAATCAGCACCATCTCAATTTATAGTCTTAGATTTAGTTTGGGCTAATGAGGAGTTAAATAAATTTCCCAGGACCACATAGTGATACGTGTGTCTGAGATAGGGTTTGGACCAGAAATTCTAAATTCTAAGGCCATTTCTCTGTCCATCACACCGCAAGGTCTCTTACTTTTTCACATGGCACCTCTCAAAATACTTAAATAGAGCTATGCCTTTTCTACTGCACCCCCACGCCCCCGATTTCCCAAAGTCTTCACTTTAGCAACCTAAACATCCCATATTTTTAATCAATTTTCATATTTCATGGACTGAAGACACTTCATCATCCTGGGCATCCTTCGAGGGACACTCCAGTTTATCATTATATGCCCTAAATTGTGATATGCAAAATTGAACAGTTATCTACAGCTATGTAGTATGTACTACAGATAAAGTCTAACCAAAACAAAATACCAGAGAACTATAACCTCCCTGTAACTGGGAGGTTATACTTCCCTTTTTGTTACCTCAGGTTGCTTTTTGGCTGCTATATCACAGTCTTGACTCATAATTAGCCGGCACTCCAGTAAAAGCCCCAGATTCTTTTTTTTTTCTTTTTTCCAATAAAGTTCTGTCTAGCTACCAATCACTATGCCCAAACAACTCTTACAATTGTCTGGCTCCAGGTCCTTCAGGACTCTGGCAAAACGGCTGAAATAGTCTGATTGATTATCTTATAATCCCATTGCCTCTGCCACATAAACTGGCCTCAAGCTGTGAGTAGATTCATGAAAAAACAAGCCTTCCTAATGACTATATGGGATATCGTCAGAGTTGCTTTGGCCATAGTGGCAAAAACACATCGGTCAAAATAATGACTGAAGTTGTTCAATGGATTGAGTCACCCACTCCCATTCTATGACCATATGTGGACAAGACTGTGTCAACACATATAATGAAATAGAATTGAAGCAATTGGTTGGGTAATTCCAGCCCCCATTTTCACTTGAAATTGAATGGAAAGTGTTCTTGTGGCTTTATTGGTTGTTTCAATGCTCCACTTCCCTTGGTTATGTAGGCAGAGCCTGAGATTTTACAGAAAATTGTGCCTGAGGTGTCATAATTACATCCCCATAAGCCTAGTAGGGTAAATTATGAGTATATTTCCCTGAGGTGCTGTAAAATATTTTATTTATTACTATTTCCTCCATCCCTTTCTCACAGGTGGTTAGATTTTTTTTTTAGACATTATTAACTAGGCTTGTGTAGGCAGGTAGAGTCATTTGACTTCAGGAAACCATTATCCTAGCCAGCTTCCCAACTGCTCAGGCACAGGGACATTACTTATAGAAATGAACCAGGGCTCTCTGTTTAGTAAATTCTTAACACATTTCTCTATCTACTCTATCATGTGGAAATTTCCTATGTTGGTTGGCTCCATTAAAAAATTTCCTTATCATAATATTGTCCCAATGTTACTCTCCTGTTCAATATTCTATAGTAACTTCCTTTTATGTCATGAATGGTCTCCTCAGTCTGCCAGTCAAGATTTCCTATCAATTGCCACTACGGTTGCACAATTTCATCAACATCTTTCTCATTATTTCCCTACAGAGAGCTTCCGTTGTTGCAGTCAAACCAACTTAGCTCACTTATTTCTCTCCATAGGTGAGTTGCTCATTCCCTTTTCTATTTCTTTTTGTATACCATTCTTTTTGCCTGGAATGAACTCTTTTCTTTTCTGCCAATCCAGGTTCCCACCTCTTTCAAAACCTGGCTCAAAATCCATATCTAAGAGCTACCCATGATTCTCCTCATAAAACTGTTCACTTTTCTCTTTGATACCCCTTCACTACATAGACATCCAGTTTGTTCAACCTAAATGTCTTAATTGATAATGCTGATTTCTCGAATCACAAATTTTGGAATTGGAAGGGATCCCAGTGGCCATCTCACTGAACTAATATGCCCCAAATGGAATCCTCACTCCAGCATGTTGGTGCAAGGTTCATCTAGCCTCTGCTTACAGACTGTCAATAAGAGAAAAGGCACCACCTCTCCAAGCTGTCCATTACACTTGCAGATAACTCTAATAAGTTAGAATTCTTCCCTAACAAGACAACATGTGCTTCTTTTCTTCTTTCATGCATTGCTCCTGGTTCTGCTTCGAGGCCAAATGAAATATTGACATTTCCACTTATATGTTACAGCTCAGTGAAACCATGATCCACTCACCATGGGGATTCCCTTCACTCTCTGAAAACGTCAAACCTATCCCACGCTCTCTCAAGTTCTATGATTTTTTGCAAACATCTTCATTAGAAAGCAGCCTTCTGAAGGCAGGGCCTATTTTCTCCTTTTTCTATATCCTTTGTGTCTAGCACAATGCCTGGCACATAAGAAATACTTAGCAAACGCATGACGATTGATTATTGAGACTCATTGGAGACCATCCAGTGTATCTTCTAATAGTCTGTGGATACCAGGTTAGCATTTGGGCTTTTGTTAACCAGATTGACCCATGTGTTTTTGTTTTTGTTTTTTCTGGTAATGTTCTCAATACAGTGTTTTTACCCTGCTTCACACACAGAAGTCATCAGTTTCATTTTTTTTGTCTCTGTATCCCCCAGTGCCCAGCACACAGCAGGTGTTGATGAATTAATTGATTCATGATATACTGCAGTCTCCTTAGACATGCAATGCATCTTTCCTTTGGCCTCTGTAGTCATAGGAAATCCCTAAGAGAACACAAGAAGTCATTCAAAGAAAGAAGGTTTCTGTGGCAGCAAAGAGATAGAAATTCCTGAAATTTCTTCAAGGATTTTTTCTGTATAGTTTCCCAAATGTGATTTTGCCTGATCTGTTTCAGTTCAGTTTGGGCAATATCAATCTAGTTGTTTCGTTTATATGTCTGTGTATAAATATGTATAGTCAGTCAATAAATATTTGTTAAGTACCTGTCATGTGCCAGGTACTGTGCTAAGAACAGTCACATGGTAACTTTGGATGGGAAGACATTAGAAGGCAAGGGAACTGGGAGAGACCTCCTGAAGAGGGTGGTCCTTGTACTAAAGACACTTGATTGATTCTAAGAGGCAGAGATCAGGAAGATGGCAAATAGGACAGACTGGCTGGATAACAGAGTATGGGAGGCAGTCATATGAAAGGAAACTGGAGCAATAGGAAAGGCTTTGATGGCACATTATGCATGAAACCTCTTGCAATTAGCTATAGTTCTAGTGAGTCAGTGGAGATAAGGTTCAAAATAACTGAGCCTCTGAAGAGGTGATGTGCTCTACCAATGACCTATGGAAGCCTCTATAAGGATTTACATACCCCTAGTGATCAATCTCTACCACACTTTCCCTCTAACTCATTCATTGTCTTTAATACATTCAAGACATGAGTAGATTAAAGTAACTATAAGAAATCAGAACATTTTCAAAAAGAAATGAATGGTGGATCACGTATTCATTAACTTGACCTTGGAGCAGGTCACAGTAGATCCAGAAGAGGAAAGGGATATCTGCTGCCAGCTAAAGTTAGGAGAGTATGATGTGAGATCCACCCCAGTGGCAGTTGTTGATATATTGCCCTAAATCCCTGGGCACACCAGCCATAAGAAATATATCAGATGAATATCTCAGCCATAAATATATTTGAAATTACATTTGGCAGAGAATAAAGCTTGGGAGAACTGTATATGCTTTTCATGCTCTATTTATGGCTTCTTTATGTCTCAGGGTTTGTCATGATCATTATTAATATTTACTGTTAATTGCTTATGTATATTATTTGAGTGCCAATGAAGCCCTACAGATGCTTAGATTTTAATGACAAAGATAATGATAACTGAAATGGTGATTAAAAATATACTATAAGCTTAGCACCTTCATAAAAGTCCCAACGCTCTTTACAAAAGCCATAGAACAATAAACTGAAATAACAGCTATGTTAATCATGAACTCGTTTAAAAAGATAACACTTATGAGTTTAGGTTGATTTTTTTCCTGAAGTCTACAAATAAAAGGAGGCTAAGTCTCATACTATTCAAGATCAAACTTGGGAATTTCCAACTAGAAAGAAGTAAGAGAAAAGATGCATGAGCCACTGGTTTCCATGGGAGACACAGCTTGGCACTGGTCAGAATTTTGGGTGCACTTGTCAGGTGGGAGGTAATTAAAACAAGAATTGATATCCACCAAGAGTGAATTCTAATTCAATTCCATCTCAGTCTTCTGCCTCATACTTTTGAAAATGATGAACCTTGATTAACCATTTACCATGTGCAGAGCATGATGTGAAATGCAAGAGGAGGCTCAGCATTTTTATAAGACCCCCTTCCTGCCCTCAGGGAGCTTAGCCTAGCAGGCGGATGCCACAGTGATAAAGGAGATAGTTTCAGAGAAACCTGGAAATGCTTTATGAATTGATACAAAGCAAAGCAAGCAGAATCAGAATGATTTATATAATAACAACATGATAAAGACAAATAACTTTGTAAGATTTAAGAACATGGAATGAAATAATGAATAAACACAATTCCAGAGGACACAAGATGAAACAAGGTATTTATCTCTTGACAGATAAGATAGTGATAGACTCAGCCTGCAGGTTGTGATGTATTTTTTGAACATGGACAAGGTGGGAATTTATTTTGCTTGACTATGCATATTTGTTTAAAGGGGGGGATGTGTTTTCCTTTATTTACCCATGGGAATGATAGAAAATAAATTTTTTACTGAAAAAATTTCAAAAAAAAAATTGGGGGAGACAAAATATCCAACTAAATTGACTCAATCCCTCTTTTCACATTTTCGGGTATAGGCAGGGGCAAAATAACACAGCTGCCTGCAGCTTCTGTGAGTCGTGGCCCAGTGCCCCAGTACAGAGCCCTCCAAAGTAAGATTACCCTAATTTTCCATAGCCTAGCAAAAGCTGTGTGCACTAGCAAGGTAACTTCTCTGCTGAAACATCTTAACATCTAATCCATCAGTTATCATACCTTTGACTTGCAAGAAATCTATCTGTTTTACATAAACTTTCTGATCCCTGCCTAATGTTAGGAAACCACCAATGAAAAAAGAGTAAGTTGAGAGCATCTAACTGCTAGTTAAAGAGGACTTGGAAGGGAAACAGTGATCACCAGAAGCCAGCATAGATTCATTGAGAAGTCTTGTCAGAAAAATCTCATTTCATTTGTTGAAGTTATTTGACTAGTAGACCCTGTGCTCTACACAATGCTGGGTCTGGATTCCAGTTCCAATGATTTACTTATTGACAAGAGACCAATTATCTGGACTAGGAATTTGGTTGTCTAACATGATCCAAAGAGTGTTAATTAATGAAATGATAGTATAATAATAGCAATAATAAATATCAATTACATAATTCTTTAAAGGTTTACAAAGTATTTCAGAAATACTATCTCATTTTATACTCACAACAACCCTAGCAAGTAGGTGCCACTACTATCCTTATTTTACAGATGTTGAAAATGAGGCAGACCAAGATTAAGTGACTCACCCAAGATCACACAACTAGTACACCAGATCTGAATTCAAGTCCAGGTCCAGTGCTGTATCCACTACACCATCTGGAAGGAATTTCATTATTGCAATAATAATAGCTAACATTTATAGAATGCTTTAAGGTTTACAAAATGCTTTCCATCAGAGGTATCAGTCTCCAAATCTGAGTCAGAGTACAACCTGAACCAGATTAAAATATAATTGGGAAATGTTTAATAAAATAAAAATGCAATACAACATAGATAATGTTAATTTTTGGTTTTCTAAGTCAATATGTGACCTATAGAGATCTGTCTCTATTTGAGTTGGATACCAGTTTTATATATATTATCTTACTTGATCCCTGAAATCCATGGTTTCTTTCAAGACTTAAGTTATACCTTCAATAGGAGAACTTTCCCACTTTCAACAAATGCTGGTGTCTTTTCCTCTAAAGTTAGTTTGCGTCTATATTAAATGTTTTCTGTATTCGCTATATGTACATGTTAAGATGTAAGCCCCTTGAGGGGTGGACTGTTTGACTTTCATCTTTGGATCTCCAGTTTTAGCACAGCTCCTGAAATAATTTCCAATTTATGCTATATATATATATATATATATATATATATATATATATATATATATATATCCCATTTATGCATAGCTGTTTGCAAGTTGTCTATCCCTAAGCCCAATTAGATTGTGAGTTCCTTAAGGGCAGGTTAGTAACTTTGCTTCATCTTTGTATCCTGGGTATTTAGCACAAAGCCTGACACAGAGTAGATATTTAGTACTGTAAATGCTCATTGATTTGACACATAGTAGGTCCTTAGTAAATGCTTGTTGACTGAGTTAGGCACCCCTGACCCTAGTTTACAGAGGGTGAAAAGATGACTTGCCCACAGTCATATGACTATTGATATTAGAGATGGGATTTCAATGTAGCTCTCTTCATCTTGATATGGAGAACAAGGCTCAAGCCACTGCAGTCCTTGGGAATGTTTTGGGTAAAATTTTTATGACTGCTTCATTTTTTTTTGTCTTTGTATATTCAGTGCCTAGAGCAATGCCTGGCATATATAAGCACTTGTTTGAAATTAATTGGCCCATTCTATTACTATCACTACAAAGAACTGGTGGCCATTTTGCATTTTTTCTGTTTTATAAGTTATTATGCTTCAAGAAATATTCTATAAGCAAGTGCTCACATCTCCATGGCAGCCTCTTTGCTCATGGCCAACACTCTTGTGCTGAATTTCTCCATAATGTGCTAGGTCAGTTTTTAGGATGCTAATACAATCCAATAGTGAGTCCTTTAGTCAAAGCCTCCTAGGTGGGGTAGAACCCCCCAGAGATTGTAGCCTACTGTAAGTCTTCAGAACTCAGGGTGAAATAAACTCCATGATAATGTACTGGAGGAAGACTTAAGTGGAGGCCATCCTATTCAATCCAATAAACATTACTACTTTAAAAGTTAAATTCAAAGGCCAGCAATAGAGATAAATGTTATACTGACATAGGGCAATGTGATCAAATGAAAACTGGTATTTCCCAAGTGGAACTGGTGAACTCGCCATTGGGTCATAGTGCCTCAAATGGAAACTTTCAGTATCTCATAGATGGTTTGAATCAATATTTCCATGTAAACCAAGGATTACCCAGAGCAATCAGGACATAATCAGGCTGCTAAAACTTTCCCATACAGGTGCAGAGAAGAATGACCTTATAACTTGGAACTTATATTTTTTATTGAATCTGGTTGTCATAAGTAAATATATATATAAATATCTATATGTATTATCAGCCTAGCTATATCTATGCCTATATTTGTGTATGGGATGTATATGTATATATAAGATATATATTACATATATGTATAGGATATCTATATATTATATATATATATATATATCCAAGTAAATTAACTCAATCCCTCTTTTCACATTTTGGGGTATAGGCAAGGGCAATGAGTATTGATCTCTGTATTACTATTCCTATAGCTATCTATACCTACATCTATAGCAATATCTATATCTATCTAGATATTTATTCCTATGTCGATCTAAGTATACCTATATCTATTACTATACTTATATCTACATCTAGATATAAATTATAGATATAAAAATAATATTAAAGTTATACGTATAAAACTCATATTTCTCAGTCTTTACTTTGGTCATTTTTTCTGGCACAGTAATAGACCATTACATCCATATGCTATAATTCTTTCAGTCATCAACTTACGTTTTCCTACTTTGCTTTCAGTTCTTTTACTATTAAAAAAATCACTTGCTAAGTTCAAGACATTGTACCTTTGTTGAAATGATAGCATAAGGCTTTTAGAATTGAACATTCCCTTAGAGATCATTAGGTCAACCAACGTCTAGCAGGAGGAGGGGACCGTTCCCAGAGCTAGAAATGGCCAAGCTGATGCTAGAACTCAGATCTGCAGTCTTTTCTTTTTTTCTGCTCTAATACTTATCTTCCTTACTAGTCTCTAAGGTTCTCAGGAAGAGAGAAGATTGGTTTTTTTTTTTCCTTTTTCCCTTTCTGTAATCTCGCCAAAGATCTTGTACAAAGTACTTGTACACACAAGTGGTTTTGACCAGCTGAGCCAGTTGCTACTGCAGGGTTTCCACAGTGTTCCAGTCAAAGAGCTCTGAGATAACATGTAAATCTTGACTTAAAGGAAACAAAAGGAAATAAAGTTACATCTGCTTGCCTTTTTAACTGCAGACTCTAACAGGTATTTGAGGTCCAGGAGGTAATGAAAGAATATATTTACTCCTTAACTTGAGTTTGCTACAATTACCTGGCTTTCCCCTGTGTCTGGTTTTGCTGGGTTTTAATCAAAGACCATTTTCATGAACACTCTCATACTCAGATTAGAATTCAACCTGAGAAATACTCAAGTGAGGAAGAAAAAGCGGCTGTCCAAAAGCCTCCATAACAAGTGAACAGTAAGGAAACCAACACGTTGGAAAGGCAGCATGGTATTATGGACAAGAGGACTTAACCTGAAACCAGGAAAACATGGGTTCAGTCCTACACCTGAGACTTAACTATGTGACCATGGAGATTATAATAGTACCTACCTCCAAGGGTCATCGTGAGACTCAAATGAGATAACTTATTTAAAGGGAACATGAAAGAAATATATTTGAAATAAACATTAAACCTGATGTGTCAGCCATTACTCTTTTCTACTGAAAGCATTTTCTTTGCATTTCTATTTTCTGAGGGTCAAAATGAGGGCGTATGTAAGGAAGCATCCTTAAGGATGGATCCACACAATGCCACATATTTAAATGGCAAGAGTAAAAGATCTAGTCAGGAACAGAATGGGAGTTCTGTAGAGGTGAGCTTGAAACCATTTCACAGGATTAGAAAATTAGACCAGGGATTCCTAACCTTTTTTTTTTTTTTTTTGTTATAGACCTTCCCCTTCTCCTCCCTTTCACAGTCTGCTCTCATTCTCATCATGGGTTGTTTCTTTTTTCCTCCAGTAGATAGTATTTTATATTTTGTAATTAGATGTGAAGACAATTTTTAACATTCATTTTCACATAAAATTTTGCCTTTTATCATTTAGACAATTCCTGCCCTCAAAGGGCTTATATTCTAAAGGGGAAGGAACACATAAAGAGAGGAAGAGGTAATACAGCATGTGAGGTAGCGAAAGATTCAAGAGAGAGCTCCAGGAAGACAGAGGTCTGGCTGGGGCCTTTCCTAAGATGGTGGTCCTCTGAGAGGGCTGAGCAGAGCTATTGAACTCTCTCCACTATTAAGGAGAGTAGGGCCCTAGGGCAGAGCCTGAGGCTTTTCTCCTACTCCCGCTGCTTGTTGAGTTTCTGTGCTGCTGACCCCATTTCCCTTTGCCTGGATGGCTGCGCCCCAAATCCTGACCTTTCTGCATCTGACCCAATTCTGGTAACTTGATTCTCATTCCTGATGACTTCCTGGCTTTTGCCTTTCTTAACCCTGGGCTGTGTCCTGGCTAAAATTAGCTTGGGCTTAATGATGGAGCAGGAAGGACCTTAGAGCCCTTTCCCTTCCATTCATTCTCTCTGCTTCTATTATAGGAAGTGGAGGGTGGACTGTGGCCTCTCACAAGGCAGGCCTGGAGAGAAGGAAGCCAAAGGAGTTCCAGGCCATTGACTGGCTTCAGTCAGTCAATAACATTTATTAATCACCACATACTGTGTACCAGGAATTAGGGTTAAGTGCTAGAGATAGAAAGAAAGGCACAGAAAGGTCCCTGTCTTCAAGGAAGTCACAATCTAATGGAGAAAGCCAACATAATCACAGTAATAGTAATAAGTAACATTTATATGGAGTTTACTTTGTGCCAGGCACTGTGCTAAGTGCTTTTATAATTATCATCTTATTTGGATCTCACAACAACCCTCCCCTTTTTACAAAGGAGGACACTGAAACAGAGGTTAATTGACTTGTCCAGGGTCACACAGCTACTAAGTGGAAGAGGGAGCATTACCCAAGTGGGGTCATAATGAAATCCAGAGGAGTGTAGCCAGGTGGGAAATGATGAGGTAGCTGCTCTGGGTGCCTTCCTGGGTGGATCTGGGAAGACGTTTACCGATATCTATGTTCTACCTTCCCTAATCAGAAAGAGAGAAAGAAGGGCCTAGGAGAAACCTAAGTGGAATAAACACACCAAGGAGCCTGAGCAAGAGCCAGTACAGAATCACAAATTTAGACTTGGAAGAAACTTTAAGAGATCATTTAGGCCAGGACCATCAAACACCCTGCCCACAACACTCCCTAGTGTGGCCTGAACCAGATTAAAATGTAATTAGGAAATATTGAACAGAATAAATAAAAGTGCAATAGAACAGAGATCATATTGGTTTTCTAAGTCACTATGTGAGGCACCCAGTTGGCAGTAGATAGACTACCTCCCTGGAGTCAGGAAGATTCATCTTTCTGAGTTCAAGTCTGGCCTCAGACACTTACTAGCTGTGTGACCCTGGGCAAGTCACTTAGCCCTGTTTATCTCAGTTTCTTCATCTGTAAAACGACCAGGAGAAGGAAATGGTAAACCACTCCAGTATCTTTACCAAGAAAACCCCAAATGTGGTCATAAAGAGTTGGATATGAATGGAAACAACTGAACACAGCTACAAGCCAATGTATGGCCCACAGGGATCCTTATATCAAATAGAAACCCCTGTTTCTATTTGAGTTTGACACCACTGATCTATCCTACTCTCTCCCCATTGTGTAGATGAGAAAACTGAGGCCTAGATGGGAAAAAGTTATTTAGTCCCTCACATTTATATAATCTTTTAAGGTTTCTAACAGTGCTTTGCTTATATTTTCTCATTTCACCTTCACAACAGCCCTGTGAGATAGACATCATTATTATTCTTGTTTTATGGAAGAGGAAACTCGTTCAGAGAGGTCATGGCTTTGAGTGGGTGCCATCATCATTTATACAGTACGCTTATAGGGAAAAAACACTGATCATGAGCGTCAGACATCTCGCCAGTCTAGTGGCAAGATTGTAGTATTTAGTAGCCAGTGAACTAGTAAGTAATTTTGTGACCCATCGAAAGGCAAATATATTTGACAATAAGTCAACTTTTGCCTTTCATTTTGTAAAGTAAAGCTAAGTCCCTTGGCTCAGACTCATTTCAAACATACCTTCAGAACTTTTTTTTTTTTGGCCTGAACAATTCCAGTATATAATACAAATGAAGTTGATATAAGCCAATAATTACCTATGGAAATTAGATTTAGTTGTGGATATGACTCAAAGGTTCTGCTCTCCTTCTAGTAGACTCATTTAGAATTAGGTAGATTTGCTACCCCATATTCAAGCCAAAATTCACATTTTTTTCATGAATCATAAATCTAGGGTGGGGTTTCCCCTCTCTTTGCCTGAGTTGGATCAGGAGTACAGTGTAATCAGTGGTAGAAGGTAAGAGTACAGACAATGAGATTTAGACATGTGACAAACATAAGAAACTGTAATTAGAAAGAAACTCAGCCTTGTAGGAAAAGAAAGGAGAATAGGTACTAGAAAGTTGAATTTTGAAAAAGACAGGAGAAATTATTATAGATAATATTTATATTATCTAATTATTATAGATAATATAGGTAATTATTATTATCTAGAGCCATAGATTTTGTGCTAGAAGGCATCTTGGGCAGCTAGGTGACTCAGTGGATACAGCACTGGACCTAGAACCAGGGGAACCTGAATTCAAATCTGGCCTCAAATGCCTACTAGTTATCTGACCCTAGGCAAGTCACTTAACCCTCTTTGCCTCAGTTTCCTCCTCTGTAAAATGAGCTGGAGAAGGAAATGGCAAACCACTTTCGTATTTTTTTAACATTTCTATTTAAAACATTTAAAACTATAGAAATCAATACTTATCAAGCTTGACAAGGATTTTACAGTAGTTGTGGTTAACCATAGTTTTTATATCAAATATAACATATAATAGAGCTAGATTGTTCTGTCATTTCATATAGGGGAAAAAAAAGACATGGCCACCCTTTCTCCATCAGACCATGGCAACCACATTTTATTCCATAAGCATAGTCACTGAATCTATGAAGTGAAAAACTGGTAGTCAAATGGGCAGTACTCCAGTGTGTTTGCCAAGAAAACCTCAAATGGGGTCACGAAGAGTCAGATGCAACGGAAAAAATGACTGAATGCATACTAGGGATCTTAGTCTCCATGTAATGCAATTCCTTCATTTTGCATGAGGAAACTGAGGCAATGTTCAATTATATGACTTTGCCTATGAACTCAAATACCAAAGGGAAGAGTCAGGATTTGGTTCTCTTTCCACTCCCACATACAGAGGAAAGAAAGATGACAGAAGAGAAAAGGTAAAGGACCAATAATCAAAGAGAAACAAGTGTATTAAGAAACCAAAATTCGAACTGAACGTCGTACTTTCATCACACTGGATATATATCTTATGCCTTTTTTTCATATTGCTTATCTGGAAGATAGGCCATCAAGGAAGAAAAGTAAGAAGTTACAGAAGAAAGATACTTGGAAAAAAAATAAATTGGTGTTGAGTTTAAGTGAAAGGCAAAAAAACATCGAAAGGTGGGGAGGAGGTAGAATTGAAGATTTCTTTGCCATTCTCAGTGACCTCTGAAAGATCTCAGGAAACCTGAGATGGTCAGAACAACAGGAGTTGGGAAAATGTTGTTTCAATTTTCATAAAGGGGAAGAGGGTGGAGTCTCCAAACTAGAGACCAGTGAGCTTGCCGTTAATTCCTGGTAAAATTCTATAACACATGATTAAAGGGACGATTTGGGAGCACTTAGAAGAGGAAACTGTGATCAAAAGCGGCTTCATCAAGAAAAAGTTATAGCAGGCTGACCTCATTTCCTTTTTTATCCAGCTGACCTGCCCCTCCATACATTTCAGAGGACTATGGTAGATGCAGTATATTAAGATTTCTGCAAAGTATTTGAAAAAGTTCATTCTAGACTTGTGGACAAGATGGAGAAATGGCATGGTTAGAGATTTGGAATTGGTGAAAGGACTGTACCCAAGGAAAAATCATTGATAAGTTGGTGTTCATTTGGAGAGTAGTCCCAGGAATCCGTTCTTGAATTTATGCTGGTAAGAATTTAAATAAATGAATTAGATGAAAGCACGGATGATGAATAATCGTCAAACTTGAAAGTGACATGAATAGGAAGGATTGATAACACAATGTCAGGTTACAAAAAAGACTTTCATGGGCTAGAACAATGGACCAAATAGAAAAAAAAGGAAATTTTATGAATATAATAAATTGAAAGATCTACAATTCAGCAAAAAAAAAAGAAGAAATTAACTTTGCAAGTAGAGAATGAGTTGGGCATGGTTAGACAACAGTATATGTGGGGGAAAAAGACCCGAAATTTTTCATGAATTGAAATCTGAAGAGAAGTCAGCTGTACAACTTGTTAGCCAAAACAGCTAACACTGTCCTAGGCTGCACTGGGATGTCCTGGAGGGACGTCACTATTCCCCCTTCCCATACCCTAGTCCCAGAACTTCTGGAATACTGCGTCTAGTTCTGAGCCTCACATTTAAGGAAAGACATAGAAATAGTAGTGAGGTTCACGAGAGTGCAACAAAGATGGAGATAGGCCTGATGTGCATGTCCCATGAGGGTCTAGTGAAAGACCTGGGGATCTTAGAAGACTTATGGGCAGCATGATAGCTGTCTTCAAGCATCTGAAGGGTTATTACATGAAAGGAAAAGGACTTGTTCTCCTTGGTCCCAGGAGGTAGACCTACATCTCAAGAAGTTGAAATAGGAAAGGAGGAAAGACTGAAACATTTTTTTTTAAATGCCTTTTTCAAGGAATTTGACCAGAGCTGGAAAGGGCTGTAGAGGTAAATTATGAAGGCCCAAACCCTTTATTTCATAGATAAAGACTCAGAGACCCAACAAGATTAAGCAACTTGCCTAGGGTAACAAAGTTAATAAGGGCCTGAGGCATTTTGTAAAACAAAGTCTTCCTAATTTCAAATATGGCACTTAAGCAGCTTCACCATGCTTCTTCTCAAGAAGGAAAAAAGAGAGATGACATAGGAAGAGTATAGGGGACTGGGAAAGAGGAAGGTGCAACCAGGGACTTGATTTAAGATGAAAACATGCCAGGCACAGTGCAAAGCACTAGGGATACAAAAAGAGGCAAAAGGCAGTCCCTTACAATCTTTTGAGGGGAAATAATACACACACATGTAAATACAATAAAGTGTGGGCAAAACAAAACTCAGGGTGATTGTGGGGTGAAGGGAGGCAATAATGAGCATCCATTTCATGACTTCTCTGCAGCATGGGCGCTCCCACTGACAAGAAATCTACACAGTCTGAACTGGAGAGATTCTTGCCCAAGTCTTCCCAATTTGCAAGAGGTCTTTTTCTTGGTATTTTAACAGGTACATAATAATTCAGTTTAATCAATCATCAGTTTATATTTTTCATCCTTGGGATCTTCTGGATCTAAAGTTTTGAGGTCAATGTGAGTTGTACTTCTCAGATACATACACCTGCTGATACTCCTCCTGGCAGTTAATAAATACATTAAAATCCACCAAGTGGTCTGCCTGACGGGCAAGGGTTCTTTAAGGAAGAGAAATCGTCAAAAGACTTAATAAGAACCCTGCAATATACTTTCTAACTAATGTTATCTATGCAGTGGCTATTTGAATAGCTTTGATGTCATTGCCTTGCATTTAGAATTCCAAAATTCACTTGACTTTGAAATCAAAGTATACAACTCCTTTTTTTGTTGTAATATCAAATCTATATTAAAATTTTATCAAAAACTGAACAAACAAGAGGAAAGGGCACACTTTGCCCAGGATTTTGATAAAAGTTTAATTTGTTTTCAAATATTTTATTATCAAAGAAATATATAAAACATAAACTCACTATGAATATGATATATATTTTACTATTTATTTGACAGAAACCTGACATTTTGCCTTGATAGTTTTGTGTTAACATGTGCATTTTAAAAGACAGTTCTGTTATTATAGTGAAGAGAGAAAAACAATGGACCAGAATTTGGAAGGTCTAGACCCTATGCCTTCCTCTGCTATTGGTTATATATCTTGATCTATTTTATTTACCTTTATTTCGGTTTTCCTATCTAGAAACCAGGAATAGTATATACCCCAACCTAAATCCTAATTCCTGGAAGTATTGTCTCTTAAAACTGTTTCCAAATTATCCAACATTGTTCCATAACTCCCCTTGCTACACTCCACAGTACATCTAGATACATCTTTATGTTTCTCTCATACAACTATCTTTCTTTCATCTACATGCCTTTACACTGGCCACCCCCCCCCAGACTACACTTTCTCTTCTTCATTTCATATTTATTTTGTGTTTCTATTTGTATATATTTGTATGGGCATTCACTCTTTCTCCCAATAAAATGTAAGATCTTTAAGGGGAGATTTCATTTTTGTCTTTGTAATCTCAGCACCTGGCAAATAGTAGATGCCTAATAAATCTTTGGTGATTGGCTGATCAACTGGTTGATTGGCTGATGGAGAATAATTGTCTTTGGAGAATTAGAGAATGATAGCAAAGCAACATCTAATCATAATGTCATTCTCTAGGAAAAGGTCATTAAATAGAAATTCCATTTAATTTACATGATATAGCCTTCTACGATAGAATGTATGTAGGCAAGGGTGATATCCTTTGAAAAAAATGTTTTAGCACCCAGCCCCAACATAGTTATCTTACTACTAAAGGTTTGTAGTTGTTTAATAAATATTTTTTCTGTTAAATGTAAATGATCCAATAGGGAACAATCAGAAGAGAATACCTTTTGTGCTCTTTCTTTGTACCTGTCTCTACAAGGAGAGAAAGATTTCCATTTTTTAAGAGTATGGAATGGAAGCTCTCTTCCCCCAGATTCCATGCTTTCTCTTCTTGCATATTCCAAATTTCCTCTTCTTTCTATCTCTCCTCCTTCTCATAACATTTATATAGCATATAAAGTTTTTCAAAGCACATGCATGTATCACACATATATGTAATTCTCTCAGATATTTGAATATTTTCACAAAGATATACGCTGATAATTTTTCAGTGGCAGCAAATGGTGGGCAACAATACTTCTCTTTACCTTATTCAGGTCAAACTTCAGAGAGGATTTGATGTTTCAGGGAATATTTGATGGAGAAGCATTGCTCCTCCATCAAAAGATGGGTACCTCTGGGTATACCCAGGCTGTAAATACAAGGGGCAAAACTGGCAAACTTAGATAATAAAGAAGGTCACCGGAATGTAGGTTTGCCTCAGGGGAGCAAAAAAGAAACCAGCAAGAATTAGTGGAGTCCCATCATAATGAATGGTCTTCAAATTGAAGGTCCTTAAAGGAAACCAGGAATTAGAGGAAGTTAAAGAAAGGAAGAATGTAGAGACTGAATGAAGATTTGTTTATCTGGGCTCCAGTTTTCAGAAAGAAAAGGAAAAGCCAACAAGGGGAGCTATTGCTGAGAGACTGGCATCTATAAAAGAGGGGAAGGAAAGCAAAGTCCTAATGACAGTAATAGATAAAAAAAAAATGAGTACATGAACTAATCCAAAGAAGTTGCTTAAAATTACATTTTCAGTGGTGTTTTTCTCCCAGAATTATTTCAAGAGGGGGAGGAGTAGAAAAGGGAGGAGGTAATTTATGGGATGTACCTTAGGAACTATTATTAGAGGAATAAAAGACAGAATTACTGGCAAATGTAAGTACCTTAGAAATGCAGTAATTAAAAGATTCTATAAGAAAAGAAGCAAGCCAGAATGAACAGGCTTCTCTTAACCTATTATAACTTGTAACTCAAATTGCACTTTCCACTTTCTGCTACACAAAAAAGCCCTGAAACTCATGGATGTAGACAACAAAAATGTTGTGTTTCCCTATGTGTGTAGCAGTGAGGCTCTTGTGATTTGCAGACCACATAAATGTTGTTTCGCCATGTGTATAGCAGTGGGGCTCTTGCGATTTGCAGACCACATAAATGTTGGGTTTCCCCATGTGTATAGCTTCGATGTTCTTGTGATTTGTCCTTATGTGTGTCTCCAAGACAGCATTTTCTGTACAGGGGCAGAATTTCTTTTTGCCCTGTGGAGTGCCCACATAATGTTCTTTAAAAAAAATACTTAGGAGGATGTCTCAGCAGACAATGATAATTTTTTTTAAAAAGGTGGTGAAATGTGCATATTCCTGGAAGACTGTGCTAACATTTAAATTAAAGAGAATGAGGAAATGAAGATAATGTTAAAATTTTTTGAGAAGTAAGTATAATATAAGAGATGTGATAAATCAATTATTGAGTAATTACCCATAATTTTTTGAAAAAGCCATTTAACTCTCTGATCAATTTGCAGCTGTCTGTGGATAGCTGAAAGAGCTAAACTTAAAGTTTAAAGTTTGAAAGAATTTCATGATTATTGTGTAAAGCTAATGGAGACATAAAAAGGAAATTGCACAGGTAAAATTTTTCTAAAAGAATCTAGAAACAATCTATAAATACTTCATTAGAAGAATGTAGCCTATAATGGAATGATTAAGAAAGGAACACAGTAGGCTATATTTTCCCTAGAGGTTAAAGTCATTTCCCCTATAGGGGGATGATAATTTGATAAAATTACAGGGAGGTAAACTTTTTTGGGGGCTGGGAGTACTTTGCATCTTCTAACAGAGGGTATGTATTAGACCACTGGGCATGTGTTTGAGAAGACTGAGAATATACCCTTAGATTCTGGGTGAATAGTTTGGATTTGTGTATTCTTCTGAAGAGTCTCTGTCTCTCTCCTTCCTTTATGAGAACCTTCTTTTCGGAGAATGCTAGGTACAAAGCAAAAACCAGAGATTGGAGAGAGACCTATGTGTACTGGGAGAAGCCTGTAGCACACCTTCTTTCCCCCATTTCCAGGAGTTATTCATGGAATAGGAGGAGCACATTGACAAGGTGCATGACTTCACTTGTGTGCCCAGAGAGGTGGATATGAGAAAGTGCGGAGGCCTCTCAACCATGTGTACCCACAAGAATTCCTGGACTCTGAGACTCAACCATGTGTACCCACAAGAATTCCTGGACTCCTGGTCTCAGCTGGAGAGAGGTCATAGCATAGTGCTTCAATGCATCTGGTAGCAACTGTGGACAAAGAAACTTTTTACCTGAGGAGTAAGAATTCTCAAACTACACCCCTCTATAGGAGTGTTGAGTTTCTGGACTGAGAATTTAGCATATAGTCCCAGAGTTGGAGGAGCAGAAATAAACCAGGATATTACCTATGGAAGAGACAAAAACCTGGAATATGCCTTCTCTACTATTATTGAGTCGGATGGGAAAGAGGATTGCTTCGTTAGTCACCCAGAATTCTGGGGAATCCTTATGGTAGCGCCATAATGCCAGACAACTGTGTGGATCCTGAAGGTAAAGAAGGGAATCCCTAGGATATTTTCCTTCAGAAAGAATGCAAACCAAGGACATTGTTAATAGCCTAGAAGATGTTGTAGCTCTTTGTTGGGAATATGGTTATTGCTGGAGCGGGAAATGAGTTGTATCACCCATTTATGAGTTAGTGTGAGTCTTTTCAAGGTTTGGTTTTTTTGCTTTGTTTTTTGTTTCTGGAGGGTTAGGGGGACATTTTTGTTGAGATGACACCTCAAGCTATAATCTAGAGATCCCGGAGGAAATTCTGGTTGAGAACAAAAACGCCAAAAATGGGATTTGGGGGAGAACACCTGAAAGATGGTGCCCAGCCTACATAGCAACTATAGTAACACAAGAACTTGGTTTGCTGGATCATGGATTACATCTTGGGAATAGCTCCTCTCAGATCTTATCTCTTTGCTCATTTTGACTCTCCTAAGGGTTTCCTCTAGGAACCTCAGATATGGCCTATGGCTCAGCACTCCAAAGTCTAAGCTCACACAGACAGCTGAGATGCTGATTAAAATGAAAAAAAGATTTAGATAATGATTCTTAACCTTAGTTAAGAGCCTTCTTGGAGCCTTCTGTAAGTCATGTGGTGGAACCTAAGGATCTTTTCTCAGAAAAATGTTTTTAAATGCACAAAAGAAAAAATATAGGATTACAAAGGAAAGAATAATATTGAAATAGTTACCAATTTTTTTTTAAGTTCAGGATCCCCAGGTTAAGAATTTCTGACTTAGAAAATGTCCAGCTCATTGACTACATTCTCAGTGGAATATTGATGGAAAAACATGGACAAGAGTCTCTCAGAATTAGAAGACATTGATAGGTTAAGATATATATGAGGGCCCTATTGTGACAACCTAGGCATGTCTCAAGTAAAGAAACATTGAACAGGAATGTACCTTCCTGAGAAAAGCTCATGTACTTCCCTGGACACTTACAATATGGTCATTTGGGTAAATTCGAAAACAACTCTTAACACCAGAAGAAAGCTCAATAGTAATTCCAAAATCAGATTGTCAGAATAGGAAGGAAGCCTAGCTGGAATGTCAAACTAGGAAGGGACAAACAGACCCAGAGGGAGGGCAGAACAGCACAGTATCCCCTTGGGAGACAGTGGTGTCTCAGAACTATTGATGAAACCTGAGATGAGACTAGGGGGATTAGAGCAAGAAGGGAATTTGAATATTATCCAATCACCTCATTTTACGGATAAGGAAATTGAGGTCAAGAGATGTTGTGACATTTTCAACATCACATTCTACCACAGAGGGAAAACATCAAGCAATGTTTTTGAACTCTGGATGGTGGTGGATAGTAGAACTTAGAATGACTGAGCTGAATTCAATATAAGGAATAGTACTGGGAAAGCTGATGAATAATTTTGACTTTTAAAATAATTTTAAAAAACAAAAGTTTAATTGATACTTTTTGTGGTATGACATAGTTACTGCTTACCCTATCCCTATGATGAACCTTTCCTATACAGAGAAAAATGGGCAACTGAAACCAAAATAGAGCAACCATTTCTAGCAGTGCGTGCAACATTCTGTACTTGCTTCCTCTCAGCCAGGAAATAACTAGCATTTGTAAAGTATTTTAAGGTTTGCAAAGTGCATTATGTATATTATTGCATTTGATTATAACCTAACTTCCTCCTACTTTCCAAAGTCTGAAATGTTCTTCCACTTCTTTCTTACTACTTCTTTCTCTAAGTCTCTACTAAAATCCTACCTTCTGTAGGAAGCCTTCCCTGACCTCTCTTAATTCCAGTGCTTTCCCACTGTTAATTATTTTCTATTTATCCTGTATATAGCTTTATAGATTTTTAAATTTTATATAATTTCTATTTTTGTTTATTTATTTATATAATTTGTTTTTAGTTGCCTATTGTTTCCCTCATTAGATTGTAAGCTGTTTACAGCCAGAAGCTATCTTCTGCCTCTTTTTGTATCCGCTGTGTTTATAATGCCCGACACACAGTAGGTGCTTAATAAATGTTTATTGATTACTTCTCACAAAAACCTTGTAGAATGAGTGCTATTATCCCCATTTTTCAGATAAGGAAACAGACAGAGAGGTTTCATGACTTGCCCTGTGTTGCAAGGTTAGTAAATGTCTAAGGTAAGATTTGAATTCAGGTTCCCTAAATGCGCTCAGGTTTTCCTGAGTTCAAATACAAAACTCATTCCTCTCTGAAGGACAGGAAATTATATTGGTCATAAAAGCTGGCTTTCACTGTTGTCTTGGTTTCTAGTATTGTGGTTATTATGTACATTGCTGTTCAGTTACTGATTGCTTTTCTCCACATTAGTTCATATCCGTCTTCCCATCTTGCCTTCATTTCATCATATTTATCAGTTCTTATGACAAAATAACATACTGCTATATTCATATACCATGATTTGCTCAATCATTCCCCAATCCATAGGCACTCACATTTGTTTGTGGCTTCTTTGTGCTACCACAAAAAATGGTACTGAGAATGCAGACCCCAAAATAAAATAAAATTGAATTAATAAAAACAAAAGTGATGATGTAAATGAATGCACCTTTGTAAATTTAAAGCACAGTAGAGCAGACTGAGCATTGGATTTGGTTTTCCGAGATAATATTTGTAAAACACTTTGCCAACTTTAAAGCACTGTATAAATGCTATCATTAATAGTTGTGTGAATCTAGGCTAATCTCCTGACTTCTCGGGGCGTCTATTTCTTCCCCTGAAAATTAGTACAATATTTATACAGTTTTTTTTAAATGTTGTAAACTTTAAATGCTGCAGAAATATGAGCATTATTATTGTTTTTGAATGAATGAACAACTCATTAAAACTTAAGAACTGTAAATTATTTCTTTGATGGACAACATAAATAAAACAGAGTAATTGTTTTTGTTCTAAATTTGTGTGGAACACTACTCTAAAAAAAAACCTTTGAGAATAAACTCAGGAAAATACATAATATATTTGAAGTGTTTTTTTCTTTCAGTGAATGTGCAAGGTATTATTACCAAATATTATTGCAATTAATTACCATTCTGGTTTTTCCCCCTACTCTTTCAGGAATAATAAATCAGGACTAGGTTAGCTACTTATTTACTTAAATATGATAAAGGAATGCATCAATGTGTGTATGTAAACACATTGGATGTTTGATAATAATCAAGTTGAAAACATGGGCCAATTCTCCTCCTCCCCTACGAAAGTTGTACCTTTTGAATATATACAAAATCTAAATTATGAGGATATAATCACCTTCTGGAAAAGCTAACTAAAAATGGAGATCAAAGTGAAAACTCCCAAAGAAGACACATAAAAGCGCTTTCTGTCACCTCTCTCTTTCATTAATGCGATCCCTTTAATGGATCAATATAATTTTTAAATGACTTAAAAGAAAAGAAGACAGGAACCAGTGACGAGGAATTTTAACATCCAAGTATTAAGCATAATGTTCATCCTTTAACTTAAATATATTTTCTTTTAAATGCTATAAATACATATAAATAAATATAGTGCTATCCATAATAAATTAAATAAATAAAGATGCTATATAATAAATATGTATTCATTATAAGTTTTATTCATTATAAACAATTTCATTATAAAATTCATTATAGAATAGTATTCATTATATTCATTACATTCATATTTCATTCAAATAATATTCATTATGAAATAATTTTATTTAATTAATTTTAATTAATTTATTTAATTATTTATGTAGGATTAATTTTTAATTAATTTTATTAATATAAATTTTAAATTTGTAGACATATTTTAGAGTTTTCAAAATGCTAAATCAGAGGACCTGAGTTGTCCTGGCTGTTACTCACTAGCTAAGTCACCTCATCTAAGTCATTTGAGCCATCCGAAACCCAATTTCTTTTCTGTAACTGTGGTTTACATTCACTTAAATATCTTCCTCTCCCTGAGTTAGCTTGTAAAGCAATCTCTCAATGCTTTTGAAACTTTGAGACAGTGTAGTAAGATGAAGGGTGGTGGAGAGATTTGGATATGAATCCCGCTTCAAACATTTAATAGATGCATTAATGTGGACAAGTGTTTAAGCCTCAGTTTCCATATCCATAAAATGAAGCTAATAACATTTGTAGTAGCTGTCCAGCAGGTTTGTTGTGAGTATAAAATGATGTATGTATGCATATATGTATGTATTTGTAATACATTTGGAAAACCTTAAAGTATTATTAAAATTGCATAAAGTGAATAAGTTACAATAGAAAGTCATTGTTCTTATTCTTATGGGATTGTCCCAATGGCACCCTGGATTTCCTCTGCAATTGACATGCTCATCTTGCCCTTATCCTCCTATGTGCCAGATCTGCTTTTCCAGCTTAGTAGTTTAGGGACTGAAGATTTAGAGTCTAAATGTTGCTGATGGTGAAAATTGATTGTAACAGAAATGTTGACAAATTTGTCTTTACATCTATTTTTGTCCTGTTGCCAGTTTCATCCCTAAGTGCTGTTGGGATGATTGGGGTCTAATGCCAAGCTTTCTTCATGCTTGTTTTCACTGTTTTATGAGGTGATACTACTTATAATCTTCTAGCATCCATCTCTGTAGTGTTTTAAAAATGAATTTGCCCTCTAAACCAGCATGGTCCTTGGCTGTTCTCTCTCTCTTTACTTGGCACAGAGATCAAGTGTGTGCTGGAATTTCTGGACTTTTATGGTCTTCCCCCTCTGGCAATTAAGCATTTTTAGGAAATGGCGATAATCAAGGTCAGTATCTTTGCCTTTTCCCATTGCCTATTTTTCAGTATCAATAGTTCATTTGAATAGGTCCAGTTGAAATGGTTACAATGGTTTTGATGCCAACTTCTCATCTTTAGCTGTTCTTTCCAACATAATCTAGGCCCCTCTGATAAAACACAAATTCCTCAGGAGCAGGGATTGCTCCAGTTTCCTATTTGTATCACCAGGACCTAGCATAGTGGTCAACACAGATTAGGTGCGTAATAAATGGTTATTGGTTGGTTGATTGCAATTTGACATTAATTTTGACCTTTGCTATAACTAGTCAATACTCTGGCTTCACATAAACACTTGTTTGTCATGTGACTTTCACAATAACTAGCAATTTTTGTTTTTCTATTTGTGACATCGTTGTCATTCAGTCATTTCAGTCATGTGTCCAACTCATGGGGTCCTCATCACTCCATTTGGGTTGTTTTGGGGTTTTTTTGCAGAGATGCTAGAGTTATTTGCCATTTCTTTCTCCAGCTCATTTTACAGATGAGGAAACTGAGGCAAACAATGTTAAATGATTTGCCTAGGGTCACACAGCTGGGAAGTATCTGAGGGTGGGATTTGAATTCAGATCTTCCTGACTCCAGAACTGGTACTCTCTCCCCTGTACCTCCTTGCTGCCCCATTTAGGTATACTCAATCTCTTTCTCTGTGTGATGTTCAGTCTATAGCTTATCCAGTACTTTGTAGCTGTCTTCTGAAAGGCAATATTTATGATTTATAAGCATGAAGCTTTTGAGTCATCCAGAAACTTTTGTCCTTATATACTTTTCAAAGATGACTTCTGTTTCCCATCATGTTTGTAGGTGTCTACTTCTACTTTGAAATAATTGAATCTTAATGTCTATGCTGATTTGGTTTGGAGAATCATTCTGAGAGAATTAATCTCGGTAAAAACTCCTTTAGCATTAGAGCTGTCCAAAATTGATGGGTTTCTCTTCACTTAGGGTCTTCATGCAAGGGCTGGATCACTATGTGTTGGGTATGTTATAATGGAGATCATCTTTGTGTATGGATTGGACCAGATGGTCATCAAGGCCCCATTCAATTGTCAAATTCTGTGATTCTGCCTTTTTTATCCTCTGCAACTAATATTGGTGCATAACCTCCAACTATCTTTATAGCAGTCTTTTATCTTCTCATTATAAGCACTGGAGGTGAAATGGCCAAGTATCCAAGGAGAAGATATTACTTGTTGCCTTTGGGAACAAGATGAAATCAACTCCACTGATTGTTTCATCTGCCTTTTCAAGGAGAACCCATGGGCCATCCTTCCATGCTGCAACTTCCTTTTCTCAGTCAGTCAATAAAAATTCATTAAGAACCTACTACAGCCCAGAGAAAGAGCATTTTGCTTGAGGAACCAAAAGAAGTCTAATGTCACTGGTAGAGCAGATGGGGCAAGTAAGATATAAGAGGAATAGAAGGACGTAGGTTATGAAGAGTTCTGAATACCAAACAGGATTTTGTGTTTGATCCAAGAGAAAATAGAGAGCCACTAAAATTTATTGATTAAGGGGGTGATAAGGTCAGATCTGTATTTTAGAAAACTCACTCTAGTGGCTGAATGGAACGTAGATTGGAGTGAGGAGAGACTTGAAGCAGACAGACTCATGAAGCAGGCAGACCCACCATTGCAATAATCCAGACATGAGGTGATGGGGACCTGCACCTACTATAAATATATTTTTTGTACATGTGGGACCCTTTCCCATTTTTATGATCTCTTGAGGATACAGTCCTAGAAGCGATATTGCTGGATCAAAGGGTATGCACATTTTTGTAGCCCTTTGGGCATAGTTCCAAATTGCTCTCCAGAATGGTTGGATCAGCTAACAGTTCCACCAACAATGAATTGGTGTTCCAACTCTCCCACATCCTCTCCAGCATTTATCATTTTCCTGTTCTGTCATGTTTGCCAACCTAATAGGTGTGATGTGTTGTTTTGACTTGTATCTCTCTAATCAAAAGTTATTTAGAGCATTTTTTCATATGATTATAGATATCTTTAATTTCTTCCTCTGAAAATTGCCTGTTCATATCCTTTGACCATTTATCAATTGGGGAATGACTTGTATTGTTGTACATTTGACTCAGTTCTCTATATATTCTAGAAATGAGGGCTTTATCCCCGAGATTAGCTGTAATAATTCTTTTCCAATTTACTACATTCCTCCGAATTTTGGTTGCATTGGGTTTGTTTGTGCAAAAACTTCTTAGTTTAATGTAATCAAAATTATCCATCTTGCACTTCATAATGTTTTCTATCTCTTCTTTAGTAAAAAATTCTTCCGTTCACCATAAATCTGATAAATACACTATCCCTTGCTCCTCCAGCTTGTCCATGGTGTCAATCTTTTTACCTACATCATGTACCCATTTGGACTTTATTCTTGTGTACAGTGTCAGGCATGGGTCTATTCCTAGTTTCCACTACACTGTTATCCAGTTTTCCCAGCAATTTTTGTCAAACAGTGAGTTCTTATCCCAGAAGCTGGGGTCCTTGGGTTTATCAAACAGGGAGTTGATATATTCCTTGCCTACTGTGTCTTGAATACCTAACATATTCCACTTGTCTACCCTTCTGTTTCTTAGCCAGTACCAAGTGGTTTTGATAATTGCTGCTTTATAATACAATTTGAGATCTGGTAGCACTAGGCCACCTTCCCTAGAATTTCTTTTCCTTAGTCCCTTTGATATTCTGGGTCTTTTGTTCTTCCAGATGAATTTTGATATTATTTTATCCAGCTCTAGAAAATAATTAACTGATAGTTTAATTGGTATGGCACTAAATAAGTAAATTAATTTAGGTAGAATTGTCATTTTTGTTATATTGGCTCAGCCTACCCATGAGCAACTGATATTTTTCCACTTACTTAGATCTGACTTTATTTGTGCAAAAAGTGTCTTGTAATCATATTCATATAGTCCCTGGGTTTGTTTTGGCGGGTAAACTCCTAAATATTTTATAGTGTCTACTCTAGCTTTAAATGGGATTTCTCTCTCTATCTCTTGCTGACTGGCATGGTGGCAATGTCAGGGGAGAGAAGGGGGATTATACAAGAGATGCTGAAAAGGTGAAACTCACAGGCCGTGGTAACTGATTCTATTTGGGGGGATGAGAGATAGTGAGAAATTAAGGATGACCCTTGGGCTTAGGGAGTGAGTTTTCATCCTTCATTGCCGAAGAAGACCATGGCATCAGAGAAATAATGACATGACTTGCACTGGACTTTGTTTTGAGTGAGGGAGGGCTGTGCAGGTCATCAGCCTCACTTTTCCTCCAGAGACATCTGAATCCAGTGACCAGATATTCATCAGGATGACTGGAGATGACCCAGAATGAGGCAATTGGGGTTAAGTAACTTGCCCAAGGTCATACAGTGAGTGTCAAAAGTGTGTGAGATGAGATTTGAACTCAGCACTGGTGCTTTATCCACTGCACCACCCTGGGTGAAGAGATTCATTGACAGAGGATGATGTTGCCCTAGACAGTAATAGGAAAGTTAGAAAGAGGTAAAGATTTAGGTGGGGAAATGATGAGTTCAGTTTAGAGTCGGTTGAATTTAAAATGTCTACTGGACAACAGTTTGAGATATCTGAAAGACAGTTGAAAATGCAAGATTGGTAGTCAGTGGAGAGCAGGGTAGGTAGAATTAAGGCTCATCAGCACAGAGATGAGAATTTAATCCATGAAATTTTTTCATCTTTTGATTTCACTGATTGTATGGTTCTCTGCATTGATATGGTTCAGTTTTTCTAAGATCATGTTAATTTCTTAGCCATTGTTCAAAGATCTCACATTCAAATTATCAACAATTAACTTTGTTTGTTACAGAAGGTTTAAAAAGTGTTTAATTTTTAGCACTTAGCAACTCATTTTCTACCAGTCCAACATCATTACCATGGAAGCAGAAGGAAGATAGACATAGATGAGAAGAATTCAAAATCTTTTCCTTGCTTCATGAGGTGCCCTATCTACAAGCATTTGCTTTAGACCAACCAACTGATGATAAATTTCTCCATTTTTATCTGGTTTGGGCCTCAGCAGACTCAGTCCATTTCTAGGATTATACTGGAGAGTTTGCCAGAGCTAATATTCACCTTGCATCAAACTCGTTTTGCCACCACAGCACAAAGAGGCATTTGAGTAAGACTTTTCTTTAAACTCCCACATATGAAGGAAAAAATTAGATAAACCATTTATAATGATGCTTAGAACATTAAGTGTAATACTCAAAACAAATAAAAAAGGAGACAACCTGTGATAGTGGAAAGAGCTTTGGTTCTAAATCAAAGGACCTGACTTCAAATCCCAAATCAACCGTTTACCATCTGTATTATTATGGCTGTTACTTCAGCTTCCTTATATAATGGAAGATCCCTTTCAGAAATAAGGATATGACCTTACAAACAAAATTCAGTCAATCAAGAAACATTTATGAAACCCTGACTATGTTTTAGGTCCTGTGCCAAGTGCTGTAAATTGAAAGAAAGGCAAATACTGTCTGTCCCTACTCTCAAAGAGCTTACATCTTAATGAGGGAGACAACGTAGAGGAATAGGTATATGCAAAGGACACAGTAGATGAAAGGTAGGTTTACAGGAAAAGGAGAATGTAGTGTGGAACTATCAAAGTGTAGCAATATGACTGCTGGCCTCACTCTGCCCCACTTCTTCTCACTACTTAAACAGTAATCTCGTAAGCTTTCCCAAACTGGCTTCCATATAACCACAGGGCTAGAAAGAAGTTTAAAGATCATCTAACCCCACCTCCCTTGCATCTACACAAATAATTTCAGTAGATAACAATTAGGACTCAAATGGTAAATCTCAGAAATCCCTAATTCACAGTATTATAGGGTCATATAGGGACTATAACTCTGTTAATGCTGCTCAAGACTGAATTCTCCCATTTTCTTAGTCACATGATGCTTGTTCTCAAATTAAACCACTGGTTAAATATAGAATCCAGAACTTTTTCACATAAATAGCTCCTAAGTCATCTCTGCTGTTCTATACTTCAGCAACTGATATTTTGGGGAACCCTATATGCAAGATTTCATGTTTATCATTATTAAAGTTCATTTTGTTTTATTCAGGTGTTCTAGACTGTGACATTTTAAATTTTCCATCATTTTTTCACTGCTAACATTTCATCCATTCATTACTAATATTTTCGAATAGCCCAAAGGTCAAGGACAAGGACAGTGCCCAGTGGTATCACAATTGAGGCATCCCTCTGGGTTCACATAGTTCTATTAGTTGACACTATTGAAATTGATTTTGTCAACTAGTAGTATAGTTACATAACAGTTCCAGTGGCCAGTCTTCAACCTGGTAACACATATCTATGTTTTAGGTGGACAAAATGGGAGATTCTGTCAAATGGCTTGATAAAAATTAAGATATACCATGTCTATGTTATTCCTCTGATCTGCCAACCTAAGAAAAGGGAATTGAGGTTAGTTTGGTATGACTTCTTCTTAGTAAATCTACTTACTCTCTAAGTAGGCATTCGGTTCTTTTCAAAATGTTCACAGGCAATCCATTTAATAATCCGTTCTAAAATTTCTCACCAACCTCAAACTAAGTTAATAATAACATTGGTCAGAAGTAAATGGTATCTTCTAGTCTTTGGACTTTTACCATCTTTCAAATGTATTGGCCTCTTTCCCAGCCTCTTTAACTTACAATGTAATTATTTGCAATTACTTTTTTGCTTTTTTATAGTAATGTTGAAGGAGAAGGTAACATACACCATAGGCGAGGGATGGGGAAGCTGTAGCCTCAAGGCCACATGTGACCTTTTAGGTCCTTGGTTGTAGCCTTTTGAGTGAGTCCAAGTTTTATAGAACAAATTCTTTTATTAAGGGGATTTGTTCTGTGAAGTTTAGATTCATAATCTAACATTTTCCATCTTTTCATATGTCTATATGTGGACATATAGATGTGCATATATATGCATAACACATAACAAATACCTGTATATGTCTGTGTGTTTATATACTCACATATGTTTGTATGTATGCATATACACATCGATATAAGTATTTATGTATACAATACTTGTGATCATTTCATTTGGATAGGAATGAGGAAATGTGAGCAGTACAAGTCATCATCCATAATTTATCATCTTAGAAAATTGCCTAGAACACTAAAAATGTAAGGGAATTACCCAAGGACACTTAGCCTGTGTGTGTTAGAAAGGATATTTGTACCAGGTCTTTTTGAATATGAATTTTTTTCTTTCCCTCTACTATTCTGTGCCACTTCTCTATTACCAAATTATTAATTTTATTTTATTCTTTTTGTCAAGGGGCCAAAGATATCATCTAATTTATATTTAACAATTTAATTTATATGTTTCTATTAACTATTCCATTCCCAATCCAGTGGAAAGCTTCCCAGATTCTGGTACTAGATCACCTAACCCAATTTCTTCATCTGTAATATTTCCATTAGAAGCTTACGTCTGCCACTTAGTACCTGTGTAACCCCAGGCAAGTCATTTAACCTCCCTTTTTCTCAGTTTCTTCATTTGTAAAACAAGAGAGTTGGGTTACATGGCATTTGAGCTGACTCTTGATAGATGTCAGGGACACTGAGAGGTGGAGGTGAGAAAGAAGTACATTCTGGACATGGGATTAACCAGTACAAAGCATGGAAACGGGAAATGGAGCACCACATGGCTGAATCACATAGTGTGTGGAAGGGAATAATGATGTGTAAGAAGGCTGGAAAGGGAAGAAGGGATCGGGCTGTGAAAAGATTTCAGAATTTTTTTTTAACTGAAAATACCCTATCCCTCTTCTCCTGCTCATTACACAGAGAAGTTCGTGACATTTCAATGATAATATAATTTAGCAAGTGTCTTTGCTAAGGATAAAAATGACCTTCAGGATACAGTAACTCTTTGATGCCCCAAAAGAAAGTGATGGAAACAGAGAGCTAAAGGGATCTGAGAAAATGATGGTTTGAAAATTGTGGGTGAAACACTCTTTCCCCCTTTAATTTTTAAGGCATTTTCAACACCCACCTTCTGGCAGAGGGGTGATGGACTTAAAATGCAGCATGAGACATACTCTCAGGACAAACAATGTTTTGTGGGAATATGCATATTTGCTATAAGGATTTCATTTCTCATTTCAAAAAATTGTTCATTGAGGGTTCAAAGATCATAAATGTTTATAAAAACAAACAAAGAAATAAATACATTTAAGGCTGTTTGCCATAAAAACCGTAGCAGGTGAACATCTAGTTATGAGCTACAGATAAATGTTTCCTTTGGGGAAGAGAGATTCATTCCATTCAATTCAACAATCATTTATTTAGGGTCTACTAGAACTGTACTAGGCACTGGGGATACAGAGATAAAACTAGAATAGTCCTTAGCCTCAAGAAGCTGAAATTCTATGGAGGGAAGCAACATATATCTAATTATGTGTATGTGTATATGAATGTATATGTTTATGTGCACATGTATACACATATATATAAATATGCACATATGTATATAATATATAACATTGCATGTATGCTATAATATGATATATAAGGATATATACACACACAAGTTTATGTATATATCATTTATATAATATAGGCATTGGTATATAAATATATATACACACATATTTATATGTAAAATGTGGAGAGAGAATTTATAGTGCATCTGTGTGTTCAGGCACACATAAGGTCATTTGAGGGGGGAACAATACATATTAACTGCAATGTAACAAACCCCACTGTATTTAAAGTTCCTCTGCCCCTCCCTGTGTGACTTTGACCAAGCCCCTCCACATTTCTTCTGGATAAGGACAGACTTGGACCAGGTGGCTGCTAAAGTCTATTCTGGTTCTAAACCTAACTCTTTTAGTTCCTATGCCTCCAATTTGTGTGATTTTTGATGAAAAGAAAAATAAAGCATTAGTTTTTCTTCCTTTTCTAAAGTATTTTTCCTGTAGCTGGCTAACTGGGCATACCCAACTGCTTTCTGAGTGCCAGATGGTCTGAGTGGGACATGAACTCTTCAAAAACCCTCATGTTTCTAGGGACTTCTGTAGTACATTAAGTTTTAAGATACTATGAAAGAACTTTTGGCAGCATCCTGGTTCCTGTTATGTGACTCGAGATTAAGATCTTAACAAGGAAACTTCTAAATAAAATAACAAAAGATTTTTTTTTTGCAGCAATCACAAACTAAGATGACATAATTCCTTCTCTTACAAGAGGTTCACATCACTTTGACTCAGGCATCAGCAATTTCCTTATATTCATAATCTCAAAATTGGTTGCTTTCCTTTATCTTATTCAGCAATCTCCGAGCAGACGAGCATTCCCCTAAGATGTGCAATTTTCTTTTCAACTTTTAATTTCTCTGGGTACAGAAAAGAAGCTCTGGACCCTTAATTGAGCAATTATTATTTTTTAAGTGAATCTAGAGTGTGAGGATAGTGCCAAAACCCTCTTTTCATCCACAGAATGAGCAGAGCTGAGTCAGTGGCACAAGTTTTCTCCTGGCAGCCTCCCAGTTCAAGGTAGAAGGGCCAATTCAAGCGTGAAAGGGGAGCCCAATTTTTTACCCCCCTGCTCCCTCCTTGACATCTTCCGAGTTTCCTGAATGAGTGCCAATTAGTAGCAACTTACAAGTCTCTTTGGAGGTTTTAGATGACTTGACTCTAAGAACTATTTGTATTTCTCATTTAGACTCTTTCTGCAAAATGGAATTGGCAAACTCCCCACACCCCCAACTATGTGGCTTTCCCAATGGCTCAAAGCAGACCTTTCTGTAAATCATTATTTCTCAAAAGTCATAGGATGCTGGTATTAGCAACATGGTTCAGTGAAAAGAGCACTGGATCTGTGGTTAGAGGCCACTGGTTCAAATCTCACCTCAATGACTTTGGACAAGTCACTTAACTTCATTGGGGCCCTGCTTCCTCATCTGTGAAATGAGGGGGTTGGATTCTCTGGATCCTTCCATCTGTAGGTCTGGTGACCCCACTAAGTACTAGTTCAAGGGCAACAGCTCAGTTTCTCATAGATACATATGTAGAATGGATCTGTACCATGTTCTCTTATGTCTCAGCTACCAGTTGATATCCCAGAAGTCACATGTATAGAGCAAATAATAGTTTGTCAATATCCCATCCAGACTTGTTGATCAATAAGGTTACTGACTCACAAAAAGATACGATTATCTTCTACTGCTCCAAAGTTCCTCAGCATCAATCACAATGTCTTGTACAGAGTAGGAATGCAAACAGTGATTTTTTCATTTGATTAATAGAGTCACAGAATTATAGAAGAATTAGAAAGTACTACAGAGGTCATCTGATGCAACCTCTAACCACAGCATAAATTTTAGCTAAGGAACTCCCAACAAGTAAAGGCACTGTAGTATAGGAGAAAAACTTCTGGATTTAGAGTTGGGGGATTTGGGTTCAAATCCCAGGTCTGCCACTTGTTACCTATATAACTTTTGGTCAAGTTACTTAAGTTCTCTAGGCCTCAGTTTCTTCAACTGAAGAATGAGGGAGTTTGATTAGATGCCTTCTAAGATCACTTCCAACTCTTTTTGTATCTCTAGATCTTAGCATAGTACCTGGCACATAGTGGGTGTTTAATAAATGCTCATTGATTGATTTAACCCACTGCTATCAGTTCTGCCCCCTAAAGTCAAACAGAACAAATCAGATTCATTTATTCATGAAAACCCTTCCAATACTTAAAGACAGTAAACATGCTCCACAGAGGTTTTCTCTTCTCTGGCCAATGTCTTTCTTAATTTATGGAACCCAGAATGGCATAGAATATTTCAGATGAAGTCTGATTAGAATCCAGCGAGAACTCTTGCCTCTATCATTTGAGACATTATATTTGTATTCATGAAGACCAAGATTACTCTAACTTTTTTGGCTGTCACAACACCTTGGTATCCTATCACTGAACTTATAGTTCCCTCAAATCATTAGATTTAAAAAAAACATACTTTATAACTCATTTCCCTCATCTTGTGCTTGTACATTTGATTCATTTTTATCAGTCACTATTATTAAATTGATTCTTGTTGGCTTCAATCCGCCTTTACCGACTTGAGATCTTTGTTTTTTATTCTGCAATTCAATGCACAAGTAATTTCTCCAAGCTTCGTGGAATTTGAAAAATCAACAATTATGTCCTCCATGCATTCTTCCAAATATCCGATAAAAACGCTGAACAAAACAAGGCCAAGGGCACAGAGAGTAAAGATTTTCCTCCAGGTGGACATCATTCCATGAAGCATTACTATTTGTGTGTGGTCAGTCAAGCAGCTCTGGACTTACCTAATTGTATCATCATTCGGAATACATCCCATCATATTGTCCACAAGAATACTGAGAGGTAGTTTGCCGAAGCCCAGATATGTAACATACATATCATTCCTTTGACCTACTGGTATTGTCCCCAAAGGAGATTACCTTATTCTGTCGAGCCTTATTTAAAATATGTACTCAAAACCTTGTGGTGGTCAACTTTTCCTTTTCTAGGTCTTCACAAGCCATCTCTTTATAATGAAAAAGGTTTTAGGGTTTTTTTTTTAATCAGTAATCATCATCAAGCCCACTAGTCAATAATCTGAAGTATTCATCTTCTTCTACTCTGAAAATCAGGACAATATTTACCCACTAATCTTGAGGTACTTCTCATTTTTAATGACTCTTCAGAAACAGCAGTTCAGCAATCACATCCAGCCATTCATTCAGCAACTGGAGATCTGGATCATCAGACAGGGAACCTAAAATCACTGAGAAAAACAACATTCCCTGCTCTTGTTTCCTGTCACCCGCCTCTCCTACTCTCCTTAAACACCCCCACACATACACACACACCCTCACTAAATCCAATCAGTATTGTTGTTTCTCCCTTTGCAAAATTTCTCCTATATGACCCCCCCCCTCCCTCCCCTTTCCCCTCTGTTATTGCAGCACCCTGGGACAGGCCCTTATCACCTCACACCTGGACTGTTAGTGTAGCCTACTGGTTGGTTTCCTTACCTCATGTCTCTTCCTCCATTCAGCTACCAAAACAATCTTCCCAAAATGCAGGTTTCACTATGCAACCCCCCAACAATAAACACCAGTGACTCCCTGTCACCTCTGACATCAAATATACAATCCTCTGTTTGACTCTTAAAGCCCTTCATAACCAGAACCCTTCTTGCCTTCCTTATTTTTTATACCTTACTCCTCTCCTGGTACTTTGCAGTCCAGTCACACTGGTCTCTGTGATGTTCCTTATACAAAATGCTCCCTCTCCAGATGCCAAGTGTTTTCACTGGCTGACTCTTATGCCTGTAGCTCTCTTACTTTTTTATTTTTAAAATATTTTTATATTTAATATATTATATGTTTACTTTTGTTATTTTTATTTTTATTTATGGAATAAAACAGGCATTTCCATAACATAGTATAATTTTTTAAAAATGATTGCACATGAAACAGCTAATCCATTATATACAACTTGCTAGTCCCTTTAAATACACAATAAACTTATCATGTAAATTTCTTTTTTTCCCTCCTTTTCTTCTTACCTCCCCCTACCCTGCCCTAGAGATGGTTACCATGGTTATGTTTATATATACACATACTTACATACACACCCACACATACACACACACACACACACGCATACACACACATATATCTTTTCTCATCCTTACCTCCTGGATTCCTTCAAGTCTCATCTTGCCTTCCAGAAAAACCTTTCTTCTTCTTTCTTAATCTTGGAGTTCTACCTCTAAGATGATCTCCAGTTGACTTGGTATGTATCTTGTTTGTATACAATGGTTTGCATATTGTCTCCCCATTCAGACTGTGAGCTCCCTGAGAGCAGGGACTATTTTGTGCCTTTCTTTGTATTCTCAGTGCCTGAGCATAGTACTAACACAGCATAAGTACTTAATAAATAAATGCTCAATGACAGAACTGGACTTATTTATTTAGACGGAGCTGTCATTTGCTACTAATCATTTTTCTTCTTTCTACTATGTAAGTGTAATTCTTGATAGAATAAAAAAAAGAATCAAAAGATGTTGAGTAATTCAACCTTTTCCTTGTTATCCATTATCATCTTTTCATCTCCGTGAAGAAGTAGTTCTTCCTTGATCTTGCTCTTGTTAAAAAGCTCTTTTTAGTGGCTTTCGTACTTACCATAAGACTCAGCTCTTACTTGACTTTCGTCTTTTTGACACTATTTTTAATAGGACCTTGCTCTTCTTTACTATTTTACCTGTTACCTGTCCTTCCTTTCATCTCCTTTTAAAAAAAAATCTGAGTTTGTTGATGACCTCTCCTTGAAGCTACATATATCTCTTAAGATATATCTTTTTTTTCTTCCTCACTGGAAAAAAAACTGTGAATGTATCAATAGAGTGTCATTCTTGAAAGACTCCTCATCACTCTTGGACATTTTTCCCCTATATTCTCAAACTATGTGATCTTTCCCATTCTATCTCTGAGCCTTTTAAATTCACTTTCCAAACTCCTAGTATACATCTAAGACCACAGCTGGCATTGCTTTGCTTACTATTGCAATCTCTAAGATGTCAAGGTAGCCACCTTCAATCTATTGGTCAGTTCCTCCGTGATCATTAACAGTTTTCAGCAGACTTTGAGATGCCTAGCTTGAAAGACCACGCCCTGGAAGTCATCTGTAATATTATCATGTATTTAAGAGCAGGAAGACGGTGTCTTGGTGTTGGACACTGAGTGATAATAATGATTATAACTGCAACAATAAGATTATTGTATAATGTTTTAAGGTTTGCAAAGTGCTTTACATATGTTACCCCTCACCATAGCCCATTGAGGTAGGTACTATTATCATCGTCATTTTACAGAAAAGACAGTTGGGGCTAAGTGAGTTCAGGTGGCTTGCCAAGGATCACACAGCTACTTAAATTCAGAGGCAGGATTCAAATGCACATCTTTGGGATTCCAAGTTTAGTTCTCCGAAAGGTGCCAATCTAGCTCTCAGTAGTAGGCATAGTAGTGGAGAGACGAACCCCTGTGTGTTTGTGTTGGTGTTTGTGGAGAAGGGACAACAGTGCGAGAACTAGTGGAGAGCAAAAGAAGATGAATCAGAGAGAGAAAGAGAGTAGGGGTTGTAGAAAATACCCTGTAAATCAGAACAGAGTGTATGAGAGTATTTCCAGGAGGCTGGGACCCCTGTTGACTTGTTTGTACATAAACCTAGAGCAGAAGGAAGGGACCTTGGTTTGAGGACATATGGGGAGAGTGAGGGCTAGGATAAGTGTAGAAGCTTCTATGTACCACCTTAAAGATGGTATGTGAATGATGATACCTAGTGATATCAGCCTAAAAACAATGGCCAGCAACCCTTAGTACATCTGATCTCTTCTTAGTTATCTAAGCTGGCATTTTCTGAACTTTTAGAACCTCTGGGGAAAGTATATCTTCAATATTACCACCTCCTCCTAACACCCACTGGACACATGTCAGCAAACAAAAAGTGTCTACGTATGGCTGTGGCCAATCCACATTGGCTGTCCCCCAAACAAACATAGGGTGTCCAAGCCTTCCCAATGGTGCCTGGGACTCTAGGGTGCATGACAAAGATGTTTCTGGAGGAGTGGGCTAGAAAGGGATTATTTTGCAAAGCTTTTCATAGGAGATTAGATTTCAAAGAAAGACACTGCCTAACAGTTGGTCAGTCAGTTAAGATTGATTAAGGTCTTACCTGTATGTTGGGCACTCTGTAGGTGTGGGGGATGCAAAGAACAGCAAAAATAGTCCGGGCCCTCAAAGAACTTACATTCTATTTGGGGGACAGAGAATGTGTCATGTAAAAACAATAGATTCATACAAGACGTATGAGTAAATGAAAGGTGATGTTGGAAGGGAAAGCACTATCAGCATGAGGGATGGAGAAAGGTCACCTGCAGAAGGCAGGATTGATGCCTTAAAGGCACCTAGGGAAACTAAGAAAGAGAAGATTCCAGGCAGAGGGGTATATAACCAGTGTAAAGAAAAGGACAGGGATAGAACTTGGAGTGTTGTATATGATGAATGGGCAATGAGATCAGTAGAGCTGTATTCTACAGAGTGTTTGGAGGGGAGTAAAATGTGGGGGTCTAAGTGGACCAGAGGAAAGTGAAATCAGCATGAGTAGGAGTGGTTCAGTGACAGTTTTGATTAAAGACAAAACACTTAACCCCAACCCTTCGTTGTATATTATGGCAAGTGACTTTTCCTTTTTAATCAGACCTGGGATTAGGAGTTTCCAATGAGGAAATGATCTCTAACAATGACAGATGAGCAGTTGCTCCATAATGTTTCGTCTCAGAGAGTTGTCTTGAGCACGAGCATTTAAGTAATTTCTCCAGTCACACAGTCAGTACGTGTCAGAGTAGGGGCTTAAACCCAGCCCTTCCTGACTGAAGCCAGCTCACTATGCACTACAGTGACTTTTAATGATAGTGATTTCCCAAATTATAGGGTGGGTAGGATTTCTTTTTTTCTCCTGTCCCTCTCAAATGTATTTCTAACAGAAGGATCACCTTGACATGAGAACTAGTTCTGTTCCATGAAGTGATCCATCAAAATCTTTTATTGGTGGGGGATGCTATTTCTGCCCTGTCAAGAAGTGTTCACAATATAAGCATTTTCTTCCAGGCTCTCAGTGTCTGTCAGCAAATATCAGAAATTAGGGACATACCCTATGTCTAACATTCTTAGGAGCAACAGAAACAACTCAGAAAATATTTTCTTTGAAAAATGTTTGCCTCTCCCTGCCTCAAGTCTCCATTTGGCTTGCAAAGTGATTTTCTTAGTGGTGTGGGACTGACCCTGTCACTTCTCTTCAATACTCATTAAACAACAGTGGCTACTGATCACATCCAGGATCAAATGTAAAATCTTCAGTTTGTTGCCTGCTGCTTTTCCAATCTTACATTTTACTCCCCTCCAGTCACTCCGTAGAACACTGATCTCATTGCCCATTCATCATATACAACACTCCAAGTTCTATTGCCCATTCATCGTATACAACACTCCAAGTTCATCATATACAACACTCCAAGTTCTATCCTTTTCTTTACACTGGTTATATACCCCTCTGCCAGGAATCTTCTCTCTCTTAGTTTCCCTAGGTGCCTTTAAGGCATCAATCCTGCCTTCTGCAGGTGGCTTTTCTCCATCCCTCGTGCTGATAGTGCTTTCCCTTCCAAGATCACCTTTCACTTACTCATACGTCTTGTATGAATCTATTGATTTGACGTGTCATATTCTCTGGCCCCCAAATAGAGTGAGAGATCTTTGAGGGCCTGGACTATTTTTGCTGTTTTTTGCATCTCCTACACTTACAGAGTGCCTAGCATACAGGTAAGACCTTAATCAATTTTAACTGGCTGACCAATTGTTAGGCAGTGTCTTTCTTTGAAATCTAATCTCCTATAAAAAGCTTTGCAAAATAATCCCTTTCTAGCCCACTCCTCCAGAAACGTCTTTGTCATGCACCCCAGAGTCCCAGGCACCATCGGGAAGGCTTGGATACCCTATGTTTGTTTGGAATGTGGATTGGCCGCAGCCATACATGTAGACACTTTTTGTTTGCTGACATGTGTCCAGTAGGCGTTAGGAGTAGGGGGTGATATTGAAGAGTGTAGGAAGAATTCATGGGAAAATGTACTGTATGTACAAAGACTGGAAAATTGTGTAAGCTTCTTTTCTTGTTAGAAAAAATATCAGCATGGTCCTGTAGGTTGTAAGTAACATTTTCTGTATATAGTATACATTCAAACTGGTTGGTGGTTTTACCTTCCTATTAGATAGTCAGGCCTAAAAGCCTATTTGTCTTCATAATATTATGAATTAATAATAATCAATAATAATTTTTTGGAATAAGAGTCTATAAAAATCTATGAGAGGCTGGGCAATACAGGGGGCTAGAGAAATCTTCTTAAAGCCCAGATGATCTGGTGCCAGCTCTTGCTTCTGCTACAAACTAACTGGGTGACCTTGGTCAAACTCTAAGTGGTCGGGGCAACTCTCCAAGACTATGGTGCAGAGGTGACAACTTGTATTAGTAGAGGAAATTTCCTTACCTGGGAATTCCCAATCCCAATAAAATAAAAGGCCCAGTTGCTACTCCTCTCGCCCTCTCCCCATGGCCCCATTAGAATGTACTCTCATTGGGGGCACAGAAAGGTTGTGCTTTTCCTTTTCCCTCTCAGAGTAAAGGCTTAATAAGTATTTATTGGTTGACTGATCTAACTGTTAGTCATTCTTTTTAAGTTCACCTCCCTGTAATATCCACTCATTCGGTTCTTAGGTTTGCAACAAGGAAGAAGGCAGATCATATCCACTCTTGCTTCCACATGTCAACTTGTGAAATATTTTAAGAATGTTATCATGTTCCCATTTAGTCTGGACCAGGGGTGGGGAACCTTCAGCCTTGAGGCCACATGTGTCCCTCCAAGTATTCAAGTGTGGCCCTTTGATTCAGCCACAGTTTCCTTACCCCTGGTCTAGACTTTTAGCCCCCATTTTAACACAAACTGAAACTTGATTTTAAGGTAAGGTGTTCAAGTTTAATATGAAAAGAAATTCCTGAATTGTATATTATGTTAAAATTGCGTGTCTTAGATTTAGATACCCTGTTAACTTTCATTTTGGGCTGTATAGCAGTTGGTAACAGTGACTCAGTTTCCTGATTTGTAGGCATTGTGGTCTGGAGGTAACCCTGGGTTTTGAAAGGTTACACTAGTTGAGTCAAGCTCTGGCAGATCCCACCAAGCTGGGGAGGAATCAAGTATATATCCTTAGTTGTCTTCATTAATAAAAATTTTAGAAATTATCTGTGGTGAGTGAAAATGAATGACATGATTGACTGTGGCTTTTCATCCTTGAGGTCAACATCTCATTATGAGGCCTTATTGTGGAGGTGAACCTGGGTTTTTGAAGGCTGTACTAGCACAGTGCAAGCACTGGTAAATCCTACAACCTGGACAAGAATCCTGGGAATTTGAGAATTGGAAGGACCTTGGTGGCCATCTAGACCAACCCATAGCTAAAGTTCACTATAACATTTCTGATGAGTAGTCATTTAGTGTGTTTGAAGGCTTTCAGTGAAGGGAAACCCATTACTTTGTATGGCAGTCCATTACATTTTTGGACAACTCTAAGAGGGAAAAGAGTTTTGTTTTGTTTTGTTTTCTGACCTCAAGCCTAGGCTTCCCTCCTTGTGACTTTGTGACCTATTTCTCCTGGTTCTGCTGTTTGAGGTGAAGCAGCACAAAATTCATTCCTCTTGCACAAGACAACTTTGTGTATGAATTCTTTTAGAGTGGAGCTTCTTAACCTGGGGTCCATGATCTTGATGTTTTAAGTATTTTGACAACTACAGAATTGTTCTCCTTTTGTATCCTATGTATTTTATTTTATGCAGTTAAAACTGTTATTCTGAAAGGAGTCCATGGGCTTCATATTGCCAAAGGAGTCTATGATACAAAAAAAAGTGTTCAAGGATCCCTGTTTTAAGGACTATGTATGTATCTCTAGCCCAAAGACCAATGTATCTAATTTAAGAGAGGTTTACCATGATGATATCCACACAATAATTAATGTTTCAGTTATAATAACTTTCAAGGACTATATCCTAAGTAGAGAAGGGATAGATTCTGCCTCATTGGAGAGCATAACCACGCTGTGGATGGTAAACTGACAGACCTGTGAAGTATTACATAGGATCATAGATTTTAGGGCTAAAAGGAACTTCAGAATTTATGTGGTCAGTAGTCAATAAATAATTATTACATGCCTACAATGTACGAGACACTATGCTCCGCACTGAACATGCCAATGTTTGACTAGATACACCATTACTGACATTTTGTAAAAAATGCAAAACATATAAATATGAAAAACAAAGACATTCCCCAACCTCAAGGACCTTACAAAGAATACCAGTATTGCTACTACCAAAATCCCAAAGACGGGACATATGGCATTTAGGTGTCAAATATGCCATTGGTTTGTGATGATGATGTTGATTCATGTGATGATAATAATGGGATGATGATCTAATCCAAACTTTTATATATGCTCTTAAATTTGTGATAAATTATTAGCTCTAAGAGAAAGAACACTGAATTTGCTTACGAGAAAGATATACTACAACTAAAGAACAAAATAGAGGCTGTCAAAGTATATCTTGCAAATGCCACTTGTATTGGGGCGGGGTGGGGAGGGAAGCACAAAAGAAAATTCTTTGATATAAAGCCAAAGGTGCTGAAATTAATTTTTAGTACTTTCATATTATCATATGCTTTGTAGTTCTAATTTTTGTAGACATTTTGTTATTTTTGTTATTAGGCAGTATCATTTTCTAAAAAAGGCCACTAGCTATGCTTAGAAAATACTCAGCATTCCTTTAAATATTATATAATTAGCTAACAGTCAGACTTAGACATAGTTTGGAAATTTGTTATGTTCTCATGAAAATTTCTCTAGACCCTTTTACAAAATGTTAGTGAGTGTATATCCATGAAACCAAACATTGGCATGCCCAAAGATGATGGCTCTAGTTGAATGGATTTTTGTAGTTTTGAGGAAATTCCTATTTAGTTGAAAATTAGCCAAAATTCCCTCATGTCGTGGCCCACAGTTGCTTTAAATCTTTCTCTTATATTTGCTTTGTCTTCAACTACTCCCCACCTCCTCTTTTCCCTTTCAGGAAGTTAAAGAAAAGTTTGATGTGTTAATTTAACAAAATTCTCCAGCAGAGAGCAAACAAGACCTATTAGGAAGGAACAAGACCCCAGTTAAATTTTAAGGTTGATTTTGCTATTTCCTATAGTTACCAGAACTTCAGTAGAAACCAGATAACCTGTTCAGGGGCATGCTGAAGATGGAGTTCTTGAATAAGTTGGAACCTCACACAAAAAGGAGTGAGAGCAAAAAATGAATAGGAATAAATGAAAGAGAAAAGATCCAAAAGGTGTATACTCTTATCATCATGCCTTATCTATCATTCAATGGCCAACTTCCCTGGAAGGGTTATGTGGTTAGGGGTAGACCACATGTGTTATCAAATTCATAGGGGCTGAGGTACAAACTTGACTATTATGGTGGATATTGGAATGGAGAGGAAAGATCTGATTAAATTGTGCATGGCTGCTGAGGCAACGGAATGTTACCATAGCGATTGAGATGAAACATACAAGAGAGATAATTAAATCTAACCCATGTAGTAGTTTGACAGTCAATGCACTGCCAATAGGAAAACTTACCTACGATGTTAAAGATAAAATGCATTTCTCCAGGAAAAGAGCCGTACTCATATTCTGTTGTTCCCTTTCCAAATACATTGCTCCAGGTGACTAATTTGAATGTTCTTGTCTATAATTCAATACAATTGTGCCCTTGGTCTGCAGCTGCCTAAAATTTTTTCTTGTTCATTGTATCATGGGAACTGTTGTCTACAAAAAAATATCCAGTGTTCATGTCGCTGTGTGTATGTATGGGTGTTTTAACTTCTTGTTAGCTAAAAGTATAGTAAAGCCTAAATTGTCACATTTGAGCTTAGAATTCAATAATATCTAGAACTTGCTGCCCTCTTCAGGAACTAGTGATTAAAAATATTTTGATTTTGTTTATTGATTCAGGAACTATAATGATAAAATATATACTCTGGTATCCAAGGTTCTGTTTAGACTCTAATGCTTCTAATGCTCGGGAACTGTCATAGGGTAAAAAATAAAATAAATTGATTTTTGGAAGAATCTGTGACCACTAAAAGTTTTCCAGTAAAGCATAAATTTTGATCTAAAAGTTTCAAAGTACCTATTTGTGCTTCAGATGAAATAGGAGTAGTTATTCTAATTTCAGAGATTTTTTTTTTCCATTCTGTAATAGATTTGATGTAAGTGGTACAGTAAAGAAAAGAAAATGGCTTTTGAGTCTGAGGATATGAGTTCAAAAGTGACTCTGTCATTGGTTACCTACCTGAACTTGGGCAAATCATTTTATTCTTCTATGACTCAATGTCTTCGGCTAGAACATAAGAGGGTTCTACTCAATGGCCTCAAAGAGTCATTCCAGATCTAAATTTATGACCCTATGAATCTTGTGAATTAGAGAATTCTGCAATTTACCATTTAAGTACTAATTGTGTTTATCTAATGAAATGTTCATAATGGACATAATCATTATTAATATTTTTTACACAGACTAACCAGCTAACAATACTAAATCCATAGCTAAGTTCAGTCCCTAAGTGTACCCATAATATTGATAACTTTGTGATTGTTTCTTGTTACAGTTTGAACCTTTAGCATGCTTAGTTTAAGGCAGCTTTATTCTTTCTACAATGACTATTCTTCCATGAAGAAATGCAATGCTTTTTCCATCAGATTTTTTATAAATCATTTCATAAGATAATAATAATAGCTGACATTTATATAGTGTTGTAAAGTTTGCAAAGCACTTTATACGTGTTCTTTCATCTGATCTCCACAACAACCCTGGGAAGTAGGAGCTACTACTAGCCCCATTTCATGTATGAGGGTGCTGAGGCTGAAAGAAGGCTCAAGAGATTTGCCCAGGGTCATATACCTAGTAAGTTTCTGGGGCAGAATTTGTGCCCAGGTCTTCCTGACTTCAGGCCAATCACTCTATCCACTATACCACCTCCCTTCTTTTATAGGATCAAAGATTTAGAGCTGGAAAGGGACCTCCAATACAACTCATCCTGTTACAGATGAGGAAACTGAGGCCTCGGGAGATTAAGCAACTTGCCCAACTCATGTAGGTAGTAATGTTCACAAGTGTTATTCTGACCACAAAACTAGTACATTTTCCCATTGCATCATTTTCAAAACTATCATTTTCTTAAAGCATTGGCCTTTGAGAGGAATCATATTGAAAGTAAAATATTTACCTCTCTATTAAGGTAGTACCACATGGATCTACAATTTTCCCACCACAGGAACTTTCTCCCTCT